>JAJIBD010021681.1:0-167169 GCA_021461705.1 Cryptotis parvus
GACCAATGTGCTCATCCTAACCGACCAACATGCTCATCCTAACGGACCAACATGCTCATCCTAACCGGACCAATGTGCTCATCCTAACCAGACCAATGTGCTCATCCTAACCGACCAATGTGCTCATCCTAACCGACCAATGTGCTCATCCTAACCTGACCAACGTGCTCATCCTAACCACACCAACGTGCTCATCCTAACCGACCAATGTGCTCATCCTAACCGACCAACATGCTCATCCTAACCACACCAAGGTGCTCATCCTAACCGAGCAACGTGCTCATCCTAACCGACCAACGTGCTCATCCTAACCGGACCAGCGTGCTCATCCTAACCGGACCAGCGTGCTCATCCTACCTGGACCAGCATGCTCATCCTAACCAGACCAGCGTGCTCATCCTAACTGACCAGCGTGCTCATCCTAACCGACCAGCGTGCTCATCCTAACCGACCAGTGTGCTCATCCTAACCGACCAGCGTGCTCATCCTAACCGGACCAGCGTGCTCATCCTAACCGGACCAACGTGCTCATCCTAACCGGACCAGTGTGCTCATCCTAACCAGACCAATGTGCTCATCCTAACCGACCAGCATGTTCATCCTAACTGGACCAGCGTGCTCATCCTAACCGGACCAGCGTGCTCATCCTAATGGTGCAGGTAGGGTGGAACAGCAGCCAGACAGCAGCTCACCACCAAACTACCCAAAGGCTGAGGAAGAGACAGAATAGCTTCTGTTCATGCAGAGTCCGGCCACAGCTTGTCCAAGAGCACAAAAACAAAACGAAAAGGTGGGAGACACGGCAGCCGCCCCTGTGGCACAGAGCAGCTCTCGGGGCCAGCAGGACTGCTGCGCTGCAAATAGAAGCAGTTACACCTCCCGACGGACCATCCAAGATGCGCTCTGAAGCAAAGTGTGCTATTGGAGGTCCGATAAATGAGACAAAGAGTCCCCGTAGGCACCCTTTAGGGGCACGTAACATTTGCTCTCAATCATAAGAATTGATAGTGAAAATATCGCTCTACACGGAGCCTGACACGTCGTAACACTCCATTCGGCTATTTGGAAAACATCAAATACATAAATCAGGAACTGTGCAAAACAGACAGCAGAAGGGCAAGAAATATGCGGGGCGCCCGGAGACTCCGGCACTCATCTCCCCACCAACGGCGCGACACATCCATAATTCATCGAAAGATAACACTTAAAGTCAATTAGAGGCAGCAACGGGAGGGACGTGGGTGGGAGAGCTGGGTAACGTCTGCAGCCGTCTTGTCAACAAAACAGCCGAGTGTGATTCAATAATTACAATTTTATGACTTTGAATTTAGTATCGTTATCACTTATAAAAAAATATCTGCACTAATTAATAGCCAATAGTCCCAAATCTGTATTTTGTACGGAAAGCCAAACTCCTCACGTGGAACTTGTCCAAACTTTGGGACATGTACCGAGGCTGAAGCAGCACAGACTTGCTTATCCGCCCCAAGCCATTTATGCGCAGTGTCTCAGTGCTCCGTACAGGCACAAGCAGCCTCTGGGACAGGAAGCCAGCACGCCAGCAACCTACTGTCCTAAGGTTTGCTGAGAAAATTACTGGGGGGAGAGTAACGGGAGGAGAGGAAAAAGGGAAAGGGAACAAACTGGTAAGAGGCAATGAGGGTCACAGAGGGGGTGACCAGAGGCACAGTGACTAAAGCCTTAAGCGAGACTCAACCCCCCACTCCGGTTAGCAGGGCTACTGTGCCGGGCGGGACACTCAGCTGTCCCCCAGGACGGGGGCCCGTGGACAGGCTCCTCCTCAGATAGATCCTGACTAGCACAGGTGCAGTTGGGGACACTGTGATGAGGAAACAGCTTAAAGCTTCTAGGCCATAAAAGCCTCTCTCCCAGGCTTATAACCACAAACCTCTTTTCCAGCCAGCTGAGGGTGGGACGCACTGAGGCCCCAGGACTCCGCTGCACAGCGCCTTAGGTGATGAGACTGAAAGCACCAGGAGGCCTCAAAGGAGGCCGGCTAGCCCAGGAGAGCGCAGAGACCCCTTCTTTCCGCTGCCCCAGAGACCCCCACTCCCAGCCCCTTTATGGTCCTAACTACCCCTTTCCTCACCCACACCCGTTTCCAGACGAAACAGTATCCCCAGAATATTTAGAAAATAAAAAATACAAAAATAAATTTAAAAAAATTAAGACTTATGTCCCTTGAGACTAGAGCAACAGCGCATCAAGGAAGGTGCTTCCCTTGCATGCAGCAGGCCTGGGTTTGGTCCCTGGCACCCCATGAGCTCCCCACCCCCCCACCAAGAGTGATCTCCAAGTGCAGAGACAGGGGGCAAGACCTGAGCACTGTCGGATGGGGCCTAAAACCCACAACAAAGACAGTACCCCAGCGATAGTCCAGTAGGCAGGGAGGGCGGCTGCCTTGTACGCTGTGACCCAAATTTGATCACCCACATCCATAGGGTCCCCCCAGCACCACCAGGAGTAATTCCTAAGAGCAGAGCCAGGAGGAACCCCTGAGCATCACGGGGTGTGACCCAAAGAAAAGCAAGTAAGTAAATACGTGAGTCCCATCATTTTTCATTTATGTATTTTGGAGGGCACCTATATTGCACTGTGGGGGTAGGGGGCCGTGCAGGTGGGCGCAGGCAGTCCAGGGGCGTTAAACCGGGACCTCACACAGGCCAGCAGGTCGCTGCTGCCCCGCGCTTTGAATGATCGCCACCTGCGGTTATAGTCTCAGCTTTGGCAACAATGCCCATCCACCCCCTAAAAAAAAAAAAAACGGGGCTGGAGCGATAGCCCAGCGGGTAGGGCGCTGCCGCCCGGGTTCGATCCCCGGCATCCCATATGGTCCCCTGAGCAACACCAGGAGTAATTCCTGAGTGCAGAGCCAGGAGTAACCCCTGAGCATTGCCAGGTGGGACCCAAAGAGCAAAAAAAAAAAAAAAAAAAAAAAAAAAAAGACTTGCACTTGGAAATTTTAGGTTTAAAAGAAAAACAAAAGCAAACAAACAAAACAGCCTCAACCTGCCCCAAGTTGCCAAGCCAGCAAAAGGTCCTAGAGCCGACGCACCTGCAAAAGCCCACCTCTGACACCCAGGTGGCACCCCAGGGGTTGATGCCAGGGGGCATCTGGAGAGGGCCAGAGAGAGAGAGAGTCCCGCCTAGAGTCCTTCAGCGATGCCAAGGACAAAAGCGCTTCCCTGAACTCCCCCTTCCTAAAAGGCTGGCGGGGGTAGGGGGCTTTAGGGCATGAGGCCTTTTGGGGGGGGGGGGGGTAGACAGTTAACCCTAACCCTGCCATCACAACATGGGCTGCACTACCTTCCTCCAATTCAACGTCGCGAGGGGACTCAGGGTTGCATGTCGCCTTCCAAAGCGAAAAGACAAACTTAGAGTCTGGGCCTGTGCATAAGGCAAAGTTGGAGTTTGGGCTGTCAGCGCTCCGGGTGCAATTTCACTGCGGGCCGGGCCAGGGAAGCCGCCGGGGGGGGGGGCCAGCGTCATTCCTGACCTGTTGCCTGCACGGGCCCAAGCCGGCTAAGAGCAAACCTCGGGGTCAATGACATCACTGTGGCATCTAACAGCGGCGGCAGCTTGGAGAATGCCTAGGAGGTCTGGGAAGTCTGCGTGGGCAGTGGGACCTCTGCGCGATGGACCCAGCGTGGCTGCTGGACCCCGGCCCCACACCCGCCGCAGGGAACTGCGCACGCAGCCAGCCCAACCCCGCCCCCCAGTTGAAGCTCCACCCAGACGTGTCGCCCTTACTCCCGCCCCACCGCCAGCCGCGTTCGCCGCCCCAGAGGCGTCGCCCCGCCCCCGGCCGTCTTCGCCCCGCCCGCGCCTCCGCCCCGCCTCCAGCCATATTAGCCCCGCCCCTGCCGCCGCCCCCGCCCCTGCCGCCGCCCCGCCCCCTGCCGCCGCGCCTCACCTTCCCGGCCGCCGGCGCCTATGGCGTCCAGGCTGGTCCCCGCGTTCCGGAGGTCGCGGCCCGCCGCCCGGCCCCCGGACTCCTCTGGGTCGGAGCCGGGTTCCGACAACACCTCAACTTAACCTACAGCTCCACTTCCGAGGCAGACGGAGATGACCCCGAGCCCCGTTCACCGGGCCGGCCGAATGGGACCCAGAGGCGCCCGGCGAGCCAAGAGTTAACGGCGGCTGAGAGGCGGATCATGGAGCTGCACGCGACCGCCTGCGCGGTGAGCGCCCCGCCCTCAGCCCGTGGTCCCGCCCCATCTGCGTAGTCCCGCCTACAACCCCGGATCCGCCCGCTCTGTTGCCACTGCCTGCCCCGCCCCCAGCGGCTATCTCCGCCCTATCGCCTAGCTCCGCCCCCTCGCTAGCTCCGCTCCTCAGGGCTGTCCCGGTTCCTGCGCCTGCGCAATTTGGTGCTCGCCTCCTGTCCGCGTTTGCGGTTCCGCCTGGGACTAGCGTGCGCACATGTCTCCCTCTGACCTTTCGCTTGAAAACCCGCCCGAGTTCCTGCTCTCATAAGCATCCCTGCTAAGCTCCGCGGGGCCGGCACGCGTGTGTCAGTGTGTGTGTATGTGAGTGTGAGTGTGAATGGTGTATGTGTCAGTGTGTGTGTGAGACTGGGTGTATGTGGGGGGGGTGTATGTGTGTGTATGCGGGTGTGGTGTGGATGTGAGAGTGGGTGGGTGTATGTTGCAGGTGTATGGTGAGGGCCTGTGTGTATAAGTGAGATTGTGTGGGGGTGTATTGTGAGAATGTGTGTGTGAGCGAGTAGATGTGAGTGTGTATGGGTCGTCACCTGTGTGTGCGAGTCACACCTATGTGTGTGGATGTGTGTGTGGTTCCGTTACCTGTGTGCAAATGTGTGTGTGTCCCTCACCACTGTGTAAGTGTGAGTGTGTGTTGGTGGAGGCCTTGGGCAGTCACTGGATAAACACTGCGAGTCTCTGCACTGTCAAACTTACTTTGCCGGGTCATAATGAATAAAAGTAAACATTGTGCTCTGATTCCTTTTCCGTTTTTTCTGCTGCTGTGATCTCTGTTCCTCCACCCACAAAGCGGGCACAGAGGAGACAGCAGCCTGCTGTTCAGCCTTTCCCTCCAACATTCAAGTGTGTCCCACCCCAGGCTACGTGACCCAAAAAGGTGACAAGCCACTCTGGGCCCCTTGATATGAAAGTAAGCTCTAGTAGACTGTGACCAAGTCTTACGGGACTGTATTAAGTGGTGCCGCTGTGGAAAACCTGCACCTGACAGTTCCCTCGTCGACATCAGAGTACTAAGTATTCGAAAGTATTAAGGGCTTCTGTACAAAGATTCCTCGCAAAAGGACTGGCCGCCTTCGACATTTTGAAAATAACCTGTGCTTGGTGGCCATCCTTTACATAGGATGCAAAGGTTTCCTTTTCAGAGCAAGCACCACTGGCACTGGACGACCTGCGGACTCGGGCATTAGGCAAGAGGAGAGGCGTTTCTCCTCCCACAACTGCTTTCTTCAGTGTGAGGATCACAGGTTGAGTGAGTGGCCCAACGCGGAAACCCAGTGAGAAGCTGGTGTGTCCTTTTCCCCCAGGATTCAGGCCTCTCTCTCAAAGGTCCTTACCTGGTGGGCCAGGGCAGAGGGCTCGACTGGTGGGGTGCCCTCCTGGTGCCCTGGGCACCACCCAGCACCCGCACCCCCCATCACCTCAGGCTCATTTCCCGAGGACAGATCCTGTGGGCGGTCAGCCTGCTTCAGGTTTCTCTCTGGACTTGGAAAGCAGCAGAGCGGCCCAAGTCCAGGTCGCCAGATAATTGCCCCAGAAGCTCTGAGGAGTGAAGAGAAACTGTGCTCTAGTGGCTTTGCTTGTACTTCCTTTCCTGTCTCCAGGCGTTGTAAATAAAGAGGTGAAGTAGTGCTTCGTGCTCCTGGCCTTGTGCGATGGGCTCCAGTGGTGCCAGAGGATTTTGGAGGCCCCCTTGGTCCACTTTTTGGCACTTGCTTGTGCTGTTTCTGCTGCTTGGCGTGCCAGGGTGCCACCATAAACCCAGGCTGGGTCTGTACTTGTCCCTTTGTTCAGTCATCATGGAAGATCCTCTGAAGGAAAGGGTGGCACAAGCAAAAATGTGTAGCCGAATATACTGAAATATACTGAAATCCAGGTTTCAGTATATTTTCATTAGAAGGATCTAGACAAGAGCAGTGCAAAATGATTGCATGGTATGAGTCCAGGAGGAAGTACCCCCACGAATTCCAAGGCCGGGTAGGAGCCACGTGGCCCAGATTCACACAAGTTCTTGGGACAAGGTTTTGTTTTGTTTTGTTTTGTTCTTTTTGCATTTTGAGTCACGCCCACGCCCGGCGATGCTCAGGGGTTACTCCTGGCTCTGCGCTCAGCAATTCTTTCTTGGCGGTGCTCAGGGGGGGGCCATATGGTATGCCGGGAGCAATCCTGGGTCCAGCAACATGCAAGAAAAAAGCCCCTACCTGCTGGACTATCGCTCCGGCCCTGAGACAAGTTTTTTGAGCTCATCATCTGAATATAAGTAGAGTGTGTTTCATTGACAACTAAAGTGATGTAAAGTTCCTTTGCACTAAACTCTGGGAAAAGAGCAAACGCCAATATGTTAAACTAGTACTTTGCAGGCTGGAGCGATCGTACAGCAGGGAGGGTGTTTGCCTTGCACACGGCCTGCCCAGGATCCATCCCCAGCATCCCAATTGGTCCTCCTGAGCACCGCCAGGAGAACCCCCCCCGCCCAGCATCACTGGGTGTGACCCAAAACAAACTAAAAATAAAGCAGCACTTTTGCTTAAAAACAAAACTAACAACAGCCCTCTCACTCCCCCCCCAAAATAGTGTAAAAGTGCAATGAAATAAAACATAAGAAGGTTCAGAGTTTCCAATAAGAGGGAGTTGGGTCCTTTGCTATACTGTTGGCTTTAATTAGCACCTTTCTGTAAGTTTAAATCATTATCCACATATTTTAAGTACTGCAACTGCAATTGTAACTTTTGAGTGCTAGTTCGCTTCAGCTCCTTAAGCTCTTCAAGTCATTGAAATCACCTGTTATTAAACTTGTTCCCTAGAAACCGAATGAAAAATACCCGCAAGGGCCCGCACCATTATTGGGCATAGAGGAGTTCTTGTTTTCCCATCAGCCTCTCATTTTTCTCAAACTATATATTTTCTCCCGGTGTCACAGAAACTTGGACCGCGGATAGTGTTGGAATCCCTTCAGCCCTAATTGCTAGTGCCACTCAAATTGCTGGGAAGAAGCTGAAGATTGTTTAAAGGAATGTTCGCAGTATTTCATGGGTTGAAATCAGGGTGCGGAGATATGATGAATGCAGGAGATGAATGAATTGTTTGATTCCACCACTCCTCAGGCAGGCCAGCTAAACTACGTGGATCCAGCCACCGGCTACCTGGTGCTCACCCAGCTTGCTCACTTGCGGAGAGGTTCCTGCTGCGGCTCAGCCTGCAGGCACGTAAAGTACCAATTCTCGCCTTCCCAGCAGCAGTTAGCAGGGTTTCTGGAACTTCCTAAATACCCATTATTTGAAAAACAAGTCACATAAAAAAAAAAAAAAAAAAAAAGCAAAATAGACCTGGAGTGCACCTCTCACAAGCTCTTTCCTTGGAGGAGGATGAAGTCCTAAGGGCCAACATAGGCCCCTTAAAATTAATAGATTGTGTAATATTTCTCTGCAGAGGCTCCGCTCATTGAAAGGCTGTGATTTGGGATTCCTGGGCATTCTTTATTACAGGGGGGCTTTTCACGGGATCCCTAATAAGTGTGTATGCTAGGCACACACAAAGAAGACAAGGAAAGGAATCTAGAACTAGAACGTTGCAACTGAGATCACACAAAGTGTTTTTTCTTCTTTTTTTCCTGCTAAATAAATTTAAAATGGCCTCATGTTGCGAGGTGGGTTTTCTTCTGGGGAGAATGCGGTTCTGTCCTTATTCCTTCTTTCCCTGCTTCCTCTTCTCTCCTCCTCCTGCCTGTTAGTCACTGTCTCCTATGACTCCTTTTCTGCCATCCTTAAAATAGCAGAGACCAGCTACCCTAGACTTACTGTTGTCCACTTCCTAAAGTGTCCACTGCAGCAGCCGCATCTCGAGGGTTACTGATCAAGATGAAGTGAGCTGCCCTTCTTGGAGCACAGAACATAAATTGCAGTGCGTCCTTCATCAGGACTGGAAAGGAAACTGTCACAAACTGTAGAAGCTGGTTTCTGGCCCACTTGATTTTATATTCTGGAAGCAAGAAAGCATTTCCTTTAACTTACTGTATACCTAAGAAGTAGATTTCTTAATTCTGTGCCTGTGGTAACAGTAGCCAGTATTGAAACAGTAAACTTTCTCTTTTAAAGAACTCTTCTATCTGTGCTATTTGCTGTTTCTAACCAGATGCATGAGTTTTATATGAACTGAAGTTTTATATGAACTGAGTCAAGAAGTTGTTTTTTTTTTTTTTAGGAGTCAAGAAGTGTTTGAAAGTAGGTGTTTGAGAGAAAAACTCATCCATTTGGAAGGATTCATTTAGGGAAGTCATTCTTAGAGCCTAATCAGGACCATTTGCCAGAGGTTTTCATTATTTTTCTTATAGTCTGCAGGACCCAGTAGATCAAATGCCCTGTGTAATGTTCTTAGCAGTCGCTATTTTCACTAAGAGTGTTGTTTGTTCAGAATGGTGTGAATAATAGTAACTTGTCTTATTTCTTCTGCAGTGTCCATACGGTCAAGTCAATGTTAAAGACCCTTCTAAAAAAGAAGCACTTCAACTCATATTTTTATATTTGACAGCAGTTTCGTCTGTTGTCTGTTCAACTGGAGTGTGTTACATAAAGAAAGAAAAGTAAACCGTTAATCCAGAATTTCTGTGTGCTGTTGTGGCTTGAACACTGGTTTTATCTAAAGTTCATATATGAAAAGAACATCAATAAAATGAAAAAGCTAGCAAATGTTTGTGTGTTTCTCAAGTAGCACATTGATGGCTGTTTTCCTTTTTTACTTTATTATCAGACACATATGTTGAGAAGTTCCATTAAATAAATAGTAGCAATTAGGTCACATTAATCACTCTTAATTTTTCTTGTGTTCGTAGTTCTACTGTTTTCCCCTCAGTAATAGCAGCCCAAAGGAGGTTGCTGATGAAAAAAAAAAGAAGAGTTTGAGTAGTTTTTCCTTTTTATTTCTGTCGTGAGCTATAGGAGAGGGAGAGCATGCTGCAGTATGCAGCGTATAAGTGCCTGAGAGGTGCTGATCTGTGTCGGGAAAGGCGCTCGCCTCCCCATCTGTTCCCTGCATCAGAACTTTAAATCATTCTGACTCGTGGGGTCAGGACGCTTCTTTCTTCTCCTCCACAGTTTCCTCTTCAGATTCTTAGGGCACTTCCCAGGCAGATGTAGCATGGCTCCTTTCATTAGCTTTGCACCCTTCTCTCCACTGCACAGAGGCCCGCATCAGTGTCCCCTGGAAGGAGCACTGCAACTCTCTCTCTCCTCTCTCCTCTCTCTCTCTCTCTCCTCTCTCCTCTCTCTCTCCTCTCTCCTCTCTCTCTCTCTCTCTCCTCTCTCTCCTCTCTCCTCTCTCTCTCCTCTCTCCTCCTCTCTCTCTGTCCTCTCTCCTCTCTCTCCTCTCTCTCCTCTCCTCTCTCTCCTCTCTTCTTCTGTCTCTCTCTCCTCTCTCTCTCTCTCTCTCTCTCTCTCTCTCTCTCCTCTCTCTATCTCTCCTCTCTCCTCTCTCTGTCTCCTCTCTCTCCTCTCTCCTCTCTCTGTCTCTCCTCTCTCTCCTCTCTCTCCTCTCTCTTCTCTCTGTCTCTCCTCTCTCTTCTTTCTGTCTCTCTCTTCTCTCTCTCCTCTCTCCTCTCTCTGTCTCTCCTCTCTCCTCTCTCTGTCTCTCCTCTCTCTCTCTCTCTTCTCTGTCTCTTCTCTCTCCTCTCTCTTCTTTCTCTTCTCTCTCTCCTCTCTGTCTCTCTCTCCTCTCTCTCTCTTTCCTCTCTCCTCTGTCCTCTCTCCTCTCTGTCTCTCCTCTCTTCTCTCTCCTCTCTCTCTCTCCTCTCTCCTCTGTCTCTCTCTCCTATCTCCTCTCTCCTCTCTCCTCTCTGTCTCTCCTCTGTCCTCTCTTCTCTGTCTCTGTCTCTGTCTCTCTCTCTCTCTCTCTCTCTCTCTCTCACTTCCTCTCCTTTCTTCTGCTGTCTCCCCTCTGGCCCCCTGGTGCCCAGAAAGTCTTTTCCTTGAGGTTTACTGTGCCCAGAGAAAGTCTTTTCCTCATTGACTCATGTGTCTGCCTCACTCTCAGACCTGGAGTAACTCAAAGGTTTTTAAGGTAAGTTGTCAAAAACCAAAAAGGTGGTTGACTCACCCATATTCAGTTAACCATAAAAACCCTGCTGAGTTGTAAAATAAGTGGAAAAGCCAGGAAGATTCTGATGTCTGTGGTTCTTTTTACATCAAGAATTTTAAGCATTTTTCCAACTTGTTAGCATTGGGGGTGGCAAATGTTGACAGTTTACCTGTGCTTTGGGACTCTCTGGCCACGTGGTAACTTCTCTAGAAACTCTTGTGAAGACGTGAGAGAATGGAGGTCCTTCTTGGGGTCCCGGATGCAGTGAATCTTCCCAGTAGAGTGTCTCTACTCCTGGAAACAATTTCTCCCCAGTCTTAGCTTAAGGAGCTGGTGTCACTATGTCTGCTTGATTTGAGCACAAGGGCTGTCTTCTGGCTATCTCCTCAGTGGCCTGGAGGCAGGAGAGAAGCGGTGCCACAAAGGTCCTTCTGGAAAGCCAGAGATGGGGCCAAGGAAACACTGGGAGCAGGACCCTCAGTGTCTGAGTGTGAGAAACACCCTTTGCTGACAAATCATTTTGGGGGTGTCTTCGGCTTTCTCCACTCCACTGTATTTCCTGAAGCTGGGAAAGGGCCCCCAAGAAAATGGGGGCACTCTCAAGAATGACTCTTAAGTGGGACTTTAGTGACCCTTCCTGGTGGAACATTAGCCCTGCAGGCACTGCTGGGCGAGGGGTAGAGCAAGGAAACCTCTTCCTCCACGCTGCTTCTGGCATGAGAAGCAGGTCTGCCGTTCCCTGAGGTTCTGCAGAAGGTCAGCACTTCCCTGGGCTTCTCAACTGTGCTGGCCAGGGAGATTGTGGGAGAAGCGGTGGGTTCCCCCATGAAGCACAGTATTGTTGCTGCCTCCCGATTGCATCTCCTCCTGTGAAGCAATCAAAGCAAGAACAAAACTACAGTTCACTTTTCCTGTGGGCAGACACTTGGGTCTGTGCAAAGGGACTCCCCAAGTTAGGTGCACTCTGGACCGCCCATTGCCAAGGCGCTGTCCAAGAGGGCAGGGAGTGATGGGTTTCTAGATAGTGGCTCTGCAGAAAGGCCCAGTGGGCTCTAGAGAGCCAGTGGGGGAAAGCCAGGCATTGACTCTTGTGGCGCTGGGGAGACATTCGTCCCCAGATAAATTTCCGTCCAAGCTCTGCTAGAGGAAGCGCCTGGCCCCTGACTTTGGGCTGCTTTTTCTCAAAGAAATTGTGGCTCCCTCGCCCGGAGCTTTGGAACAGGAAGGCTGGAGAGAGGAAAATGCGCACACACCGCCCCCTCCCCAGCGCCAGGCACCGGGTTTTGTGGTCCTGCAGCTCACCTGAGCCCAAATGCTGGCACAGTCCGGGAGGCTGACAACCGTCCGCAGACAAAGCCGGGAGCTGGGGGCTCACTCCCTAGCCAAGGGCAAACCCTCGAAGCGTCACAGTGCCATGCCAGCCCAGAGGGTCCCGCCATCCCCTCCCCACCTCCGACCCCTCCGAGGCAATACAGCTGGCCATCTCCTTGCAGCAGAGACCGGACTTTGGTGGGCGCTGATGGTGCAGGATTTGAAAATCAGTGCTACACACACTAACACACACGTACTTCTGCAAACAACTTAAAGTTACTTTGGGAAACCAAAATGAGCCTGCGGGGGGCAGCCCTGGTTTCTGGGAAACGTGGAGGACTCGGCGGCTAGCTTCAGTTGGGCGTGTGCACCACAACCCAGTTTACCAGCATCCCCGCCAGCCCACCCCTGCCCTGCCCTGCCGGGTGTCCGAGGACCCCACCCCGCGCGGCTCTCGCCCCACAAATTCTTTTTTTTTTTTTGCTTTTGGGTCACACCCGGCAATGCTCAGGGCCACCCCTGGCTCTGCACTCAGGAATTACCCTGGCGGTGCCGGGGAACCTATGGGAGCCGGGGATCGAACCCAGGCCAGCATGAGCCGGCTGCGTGCAAGGCAAACGCCCTACCCGCGGGCTATCACCCAGCCCCCGCCCCACAAATTCTTGCTTGAGTCTTGAACTAAAGGCTGCAGACTCCAGGCCCCCTTCCTGAGATTACGGATATAAAAGAGTCGACCCAGGGACAAGGAGATCTGGGGAGGGGGGGGGGGGTGGGTGAGCGCGAACATTCTCGCAGACCACATCTTCCCACCGAAATTCGTATTCCAGTGTGAGCTGGGAGGGGGCGGGCGTGGGGGCGCACGCGTAGGCCTGCGTGTGTGTGTGTGTGTGTGTCTGCTCGTGCGCGTGCATAAGCATCTTTTGATCAAGTGCCTCCCCCAAAAAAAAAAACGGTTCGTGACCCCAGAGAGGATAGAGCACGCTGCTTTGGACCGGGATGGGTGAGCTCCCTAAGTGTTCTCGGGGCCACTCGATGGCCTGGCCAGCATCACAGACCCTGAAGGTTGAGCTGGGCCCCTTCCCGCGCCAAGACCGGGCGGAAAGAGAAGGAAGGAGAGCGCGGGACCCCGGGCTAGGGACGACACTGGCGTCGACGTCAACTAGAACTCACTGGGTTCATTGCATTCCGGGGTGGCGAAGGGGCGAAGGGACTTCTCCTTAGGGTGCTCTGAGCCATACTTGGCGAGTTATATGGAAACAGAACAGGGCGCTTGGATTCCAGGCTCCAGACGACCCCTGGCCTACATTAAAGCGCGTTGCGGGGCTGCAGGGCCCCCAGAGAGAAGGGTCGGCCCCACGTACCTCCCACCCGGCTACCTTTTCACAGACCTACCCAGTGGGGTTGGGACCCCCATCTGCGCCCCCCAGTTTCCAGCACCTGAGAGAGCAAGCGCAGTAGCACCGGACGGGGGCTGGTGAGTCGGTTTGGTCACCGCTAGCCGGAGCGGTCAGTCTTTCACTCACCCCCACCTTGCCCACCGGCGCTGGAGCCCCCCTCCCAGTAACCCCTCGCGCCCGTCGGTCACTGTAAAGGGGCTCTCGGGGTGGGGAACAGGGTCCATAATTGGACAGAGCTTGGCTTGGCAGTTCTCCCACCTCTAGGGGTCATAAGGGGAGTGTGACTGCCCCGGGCGGGGAACCTGAGACGCGGTAATCAGGCCCCCGCCCCCGCCGGCTCCGGGAGTCTGTCTGTGCCCGAGGTGTGAGTCTCCCGGGTGTAAGTTGCTCCCCGCCCCACCCCCAGCCCCCAAGGCTCCTAATCACCTCCTAACCCCGGCGGGGAACTGGGGCTGAGGGTGGGGGCGGGTGCAGGGAGAACCTCGGGACTGGGCGGACTCGGCAGACAGTGCCCCCTGGGGCGCAGAGCGCGCTTCTGAACTGCAGGAGTCGCGGGCTGCGGAGGAAGGGCCCCCCCGGGGAAAGCGGGGACCAGGCGGGTGAGCGATCAATGGCTTAGCCCGGCTCTCGGCAGGAGCTACCGCCCGGCCCCGTCAGAGGCAGGCACCAGCTGGCGGCGGCACCTTTCAGGTCGCAGCTTCTGGAAGGCCAAGGCCGGCTGGGGGCCGGGGAGAGCCCCAGGCGCGCGGCTGGATCCGCCCCCACCCCGTGGCGCCCGGGCCCCGGGAGGCTCCCGGCTTTATGAGGTTCAGTTACGGCCGCGTCCTCTATTAACACCTCCCCTGGTTATTGCCCGGCTGCCGGGCGGAGCGCAGCCTCGGCCCGCGCCCCCCACGCCCCAGTCGGAGGCATAAACAGAAAATAAAAGACAGGTGGAGGGAGCTGCGGGGTAGGGGTGAGGATGGAGTGGGGTGTGGGGAGAGGTAGGGAGAGGTAGGGAGAGAGAGGTGGAGAGAGAGAGAGAGAGAGAGAGAGAGAGAGAGAGAGAGAGAGAGAGAGAGAGAGAGAGAGAGAGAGAGAGAGAGAGAGAGCTGCACCCACCACACCACTCACGGTCTGTTATTTTGTTTGTTTAAGAGAACTGGAGATCTGGGGACCCTTTCCGCGCCCCCTGACTGCCTCCCTTCCTTCCCCGGCCTAGGTAAGCTACCCCCTGGGGTGGCCTCGTGGGAAATGCCTAGCGCACTCCCGGCCAGTGCGTCCTGGACTGGGAGACCCGGTGGCCTAGGGAGCGGCAGGTCCACGGAGGTGGCGGCGGGAGGAGGAGACGCGCCCCCGCGGGGTGGGGGGAAGCGTCGGGGTCCCCGGAGGGCGCGGCGGGCTGACGCGCGCGTTTCTCTACCGGTGCAGCCGCCGTCCCCGCGGGCTCCACGCTGCTGGCGCTGAGATGCTGAACGGCGCCACCCTGGAGGCAGGTAGGCGAGCTCGGGCCACTGCCCTCGACCGCTGTGCATGCTGTGAGTGTGAGTGTGTGTGTGTGTGTGTGCGCGCGTGCGTGCGTGACTGCGTGTGCGCGCGTGTCTTGTGAGTGTGTGCGCGCGTGACTGAGCGTGTGCGCGCGTCTGTGTGTCTTTGTGTGTGCGCGCGTGTCTGTGTGTGTGTCTGTGTGCGTGTGTCTGTGTCTGCGCGCGCGTGTGTCTGTGCGTGTGTAAGTGTGTGCGCGCGTGTATGTGCTTGTGTCTGTGTGTGCGTGTGTGCGCGCGTCTTAGGAGTCGGCTCGCGCTTGCCGGCTGCTACCCGCAGCCTTCTCCAGGGTCCCGAGAACCTGCTTTTCCCTCGAATGTCTCCGACTTTCCTCCGTCTGGAGGGTTGTGTGGGGACCTGGGTGCGGGGTGCGGGGTGCGGTTGGTCGGGGTTACGGAGCCACCAGTCAAAGGCTTTCGAGACGCTCTCCGGACCCTACACCGAGCTGATGGAGGCCATTGCCTCCTTGCAGAGTTGGGAGACTGCGGGAAAACCCCGTCCATCACCCGTGCGGGTCGTAACTAGAGAATGGCTTTATCCACCTTGTTTTGTTCCACCCACACCCTGCGCTACCGTTGCTGCACGCGGCGCCCGCGGACACAGGGCAGACCCTCTCCCTTTATTCTTGGGGCGACCGGAGGCCCTTCAGGCGGCTGAGCTCAGGTAAAGTGGGGCTTCCCATCCTCGAGATGTGGGCGCTGACTTGGCGACGCCCCGCAGGGACCGGCCCTTGGAGAAGGGAGGTTGGAAGGGGGCAGAGACGTGACCTGGCCCGGAAGCGCGCCCAGGGCAGGGCCTGGGACAAAGGTGCTGGGCCCTCGTGGGAAGCGAAGGCGGGGCGGAGGGTTTTGGGGTGCCCGGGGAAGCGCGCCCTCGGGGCTGTTCCCGGCGCCAAAGCTCAGCTCGTGTCCCGCGGCTCCCCATGCACTCCGCTGCGGTCAGAGCGAGGTCCCGCGAGTACCCCCAGGGGCGCCCGGGCGGCGGCTGCGGCTCATACCTGCCAAGCTCCAGGGGAGGGGGCTGGGAGGTTCCAGCGCAGAAACACCCCTCGCCCCACAAGTTTGAGCGCCCGATGGAGCCCAGCAACCCCCCCCCCACCCCCAGCATCCAGGATTGTCCCGCTCCGGAGCCCCGCGGCCTTCCCGCTCCAGGGGAGCCTACGACGGGGCCTCAAGTTGAAGGCGGCGTCCAGAGCTGCCCCGTGAGTCCAGGGAACGCCCCAACCAGCTTCCTAGGGTCCAGAGAGGATCCTCACTTTCTGATCCTTAAAAACAAACCGGGTGCCTGGGACTTAGCTCACCAAAACCCAGGACCGAAGGAAACCGGAGTCAGTCACCTGCATCTCGGGAGGCGTCGGACTGCGGCTGTTCTCCTCTCTGCCGGTCTTTCTGCGAGAAAACCGCGCCGACCCTTCACCGCCACCCTCTGGGAGCTCTGGGTGCCATCCCAGGGCTAAGGACACTAGAGGCTCTTTGCCCCCATTTATGCCCTTCCCGGACCCTGAGGCCCCACTCCCAGGATCTGTGCCCATCGGATACCAGCCGTCTGAGAGGGGGCTGGGGTCGGGGCTGCACCGTTAGCCACTCAGGGACGGGGGCAGAAAGGAAAGAAGGGGGCTGGAGTGTGCCCTTCGCTGGCAGCTCAGGGGCGCAGGCAGAGACTCGAGGGCCTCTTCCAGGGTAAGACATGGAAGGACCCAGGGGACTGACCCCTGGAGCAGTGGGGCCCCCCGACCTTTATGGAGCTCTGGCGGCCTCTCCTTGGAAGGGCAAAAGCTGTCAGAGCCATGGAAATGCCTTGGCAAGGGACGGGTGGGAAAAGGACCCATAAAAGTTATGTCCGGGGAGGCAAGACAGAAAGGTCGCACCTCAAGCCCTGCACCCACTTATTGGGGCTTCTCTTCCCCCTTCACCCTTCCTTTTTTTGAGGAAACCGTGGGAGAGGTTAGGCTGGACCGTGGGGGAGCAATTTCCTTAGACCTAACTAGGATCTTCCAAACTCCTGCTGCGCCCCGCCCCCTCCCCGCCTCTCCGCAAACTTCCTGCATGGACCGAAAAGGAAGAAGCCGGCAGGCGGCGGCTTTATGGGAAGCAGCAGTTCCCATAACCCGCCTTTTACAGGCGGGAGGCAGGACGAACTGCGACGCTCCCGGGGTGCTGAGGGGAGAAGTGACCTCCCCACCTCAGTACCGGCCAGACCCGAGGAAACTAGCCGAGGACTGGACACTCTCCTGGTGGCTGGCACCAACTCCGGGTTGGCAGCCCTGGACAGAATTCCCACAGAGCTTTTTCCTGATGTGGTCTGTTAAGTTAATCTTTCTTTTCTTTTTCTTTTTTTCTTTTTTTCTTTTCTTTTATTTTCTCTTCCTTCCCTCCTCCCTCCTTCCCTCCCTCCCTTCTTCCCTCCTCCCTCCTTCCTTCTTTTATCTCCTTCCTTCCCTCCCTCCTCCTTCCTTCCTTTATCTCCTTCCTTCCTTCCTTCCTTCCTTCCTTCCTTCCTTCCTTCCTTCCTTCCTTCCTTCCTTCCTTCCTTCCTTCCTTCCTTCCTTCCTTCCTTCCTTCCTTCCTTCCTTCCTTCCTTCCTTCCTTCCTTCCTTCCTTCCTTCCTTCCTTCCTTTCTCCCTGCAGTGCTCAGGGCTTGCTTCTGACTTTGTGCTCAGGGGACCATATGGGCTGCCAGGGATCCAAACCCATTGGCAACGCAAATCCTTTGCCCATTGCATCCAGCCCCTGACTTGTTAAACTTCCATTTTGTGGGAGCCTCTGAAGTTCAGCTTTTTGCTGAAGGGAGACCAAAAACCCAGAACCGGACCCAAATCTAGTCCATATGTGCCCCCCCATTTGGGAAGGGAGGAGGGGTTTTAGCCTGCAAAGGACCAAGCGGAGCTCTGAGTTGGTTCCCTCCGATTCCTCCACTTTTCTCTGGAGGTGGACCTAGAGGTGCCCCCTCAGAGACCCTCCTGTCTCTCCTCTTCTTCCTGCCCCTTGGCATCTGAGAGGGAGGAGGGCGATGTGCCCTTTGTGAAGGGTCTTCCTGGGGGCCTGGGTTTGAGAAGCCTGTTTAGTCCATCTAAGGGGGCTAGTTACATTACTTTCAGTAAACAGCCCTGCTGACCTGTCGGGTGGGGTGGGGGCGGGCGGGCTCGGCTTAGTGCCCTTGGTCGGCTTCATTTTTGTGTGAAATTGTGTTTTATGAGCTGTATTCTGGCTGCTGGAGATCAGCGTCCTCGCCCACCCAGTCTGTAAATAACATTAGTTTTGACCTGAGAAAAGAGTCAAGGCTGGGGGCGGGGGGGTAGTGATGCTTGGGCTCCTGGAAGAGGTGAGATGTTGTCCTAGAAGGCAGTGCTTTGGGACAGGAAGTGAGCCGCTGCACGGTACCTCCCCCTCCGAGCCTTCCCCACACCTTCCCTTCCTTCCTCCTTTCTTTTTTGGCATTCTCTCTCTTCTCTCATCCTTACCCTCTTCTTCCCTCTTCTCCCCATTCTCTGCCTTGCTCTTTCTAGATTTTGGTCCCATTCCATGAAGGCGTCCCCAGGAGACGAAACTTCTCCGTAATACCCAGGACATCAGGAAGCCCCAGGGTCCTGGCAGAGCAGGTGGGGCAGGGGTTGGTGCCCGCAGGAGAGAGGAAGTAAAGGAGGAAAAGCAGCTCGGGCTGCTTCTCACTCCCTCTAAAGCGTCCTGGGCTCCTGCACACGGTGGGCTCTGAGGAGCCTTCGGGAGCTTTGGATGAATTGACAATATTGGAGTATTGTGGCCACTTTTTAATAGGGCCAGGGAGGGGGCAGCCACTAGCCCAAGAGAGGGCGCCCAAACAAACACAGCCCTTGTGAGGCTCTGGCCGGTGCTTTGCTCCTGGGCACTCCCCCCCCCTCCCCTCCACAGCAGCGAGCCCCTTTCACCTTTTCCAAAATCTGGGGATGCCCAGTTTTACAAGCTGCCCCGACCCACTAGGGCGCTCGCTGGCAGCGAGGTGCAACCCTAGTTCCTTGAAGGGGGGGGGGGGGGGCGGGCGGGGAGTGAGCTGCTCTCGCTAACAAGTTTCAGGTGGGACACTTGGGATACTCAAGTGAGCAGCGCTCTTCTGCGAATGGGATAATATCCGATAGTCACTTCTCGTTGCTGTCCACTGGTTTACCAAGAAATGGCATTGGCCAGAAAGACTGTAGAAACGGGGAACCCTCCCGGGCCTCTTTGACCTTGGGTTTGCCATAGCTTCTGGTGAACCCTTGAAGGGTAGTGTGATACCAGCTTTTAAAAGTGACTTTGGGAATCTGCAAAGGAGTCTTGAGGGGACGCACTCACATTCCCTGGAGTCAGGCTCTAGTGTTTGGGTCCATTGGTGACTCCCAGAGGGCGGTGGTGCTGTGTGAGTCCTAGGACGGGGACCAGAAATCCCACTAGAAGGAACCCCCAGGGGGACCGCGGGTGACATCTATCCAGCTTCAGAGCTACAGTCTGAGCTGGAACCTGTACCCCAAAACATTCTTTTTCTCATTTCTTTCTCCTGGGGGGAATGATAAAGGTTTTCCCTTTCCTCCTTTTAAAATATAACCCGGGAACTCTTGGAAGTGTGTGTGTGTGTGTGTGTGTGTGTGTGTGTGTGTGTGTGTGTGTGTTGGGGGCAGTAAATGCCTCTATCACCCCCTCTGACTCCCCCTCCAATGTTTGTCCCCGCTTGCCCGTCACCCGGCCGTCGAGAGGAATATGACAGGTCTTTGTTGTCTGAATAAAAATCCGTGGCAGCTCAGGGGGGGGCGGACTCCTCCTACTAAATTATCAAAAATGGGCTGGCTTTAGTCTCTTAACAAATTGGACACAGCTCTGGCGGGAGCAGTCCCCTAACCCAACCTCCAGGCTCCGGCGCGGCGCGGCAGCCGAGGACCGCCGCACAGAGCATTTCTTTTGCCTTCTTTGTGTTCTAAACTATTTTCTTTCTCCGCCCGATTTTGTTTTCCTCTCCACTCCCCCTCCCGCCCAGTTGTTCCCCATTAGTAACTCCGGGCTCCCCGAGCGGTGAGATTTCGCCCCTTTAGCCTCGTCGCTCCGCTTGCCCCGAGTTTGTTTTCCGCACATCTCCTTCGGGGAGCCACCGGGGGCTTTTCTCCCTGCTCGGGCTCGGGGCCGCAGCCCGCTTTCCAGCCCGCCGGCTCCTTTCTCTTCTGTCTTCGCTCCCTCCCGGCCTCCGGGTCCCCAGCGAAGCGCGTCTTTGCGCCCCGCCAGCGCGGAGCCGCCTCTTCCCGCTGCTTCCACTCGCATGAGCTGAAAGCCCCGCACCGGTGTATATGGAAATAGTGGGGTGCAGAGCTGAAGACGACGCGTGTCCCTTCCGCCCCCCAGCCATGCTCTTCCACGGCATCTCCGGAGGCCACATCCAAGGCATCATGGAAGAGATGGAGCGACGATCCAAGAGCGAGGCCCGCCTGGCCAAGGGCGCGCGCAGCTCAACGGCCGCGACGCGGTAAGGACGCGCCCCCGAGCCGCTCTGGGCCGGGCGGGCCGGGTGGGCTTCCCCGCGCCTTCCCGGAGCCTCTTCAGCTGCCACGCCACAGGGTCCTCGTGGGATGTGGAATGTCCCCACTCGGGGCCGGCTGTCCCGGCCGGACAGCGCGCGAGGAGGACGAGGGCCGGGATGGGCTGGGGGGGTGGGCTCACCCCCCTGTTGCTGGGCGCCCTCTGGTTATCCCCGGGAGGGGACGAGCTGGGGGCGGGCCCCGGTTGCAGCGACGCGTGCGGGAACAGCGGGATTCCCGGGGACTCCGGGTCCCACGATCCGAGCTTTGCAACGGGCGTCTGCTCGGCTATCGGAATCCCCTGAAACGCAGTGATTTTCGGGGGTCCCACGCAGCCCGGCTCAACCCCTATAGCGAGTCTGGACCGTGCCGGGCTCTCTGGTGGGGGCGGGCGTAGCATGTAGCGGGAAATCGAGAATAAAATCCGGGGTAACCAGGCGCTGCGTTGCAAGCTGGGGAAACGTCTATGCTCGCGAGGCAGAAAGCAGCCGCTGACGCCGCGGACCCCGGTTAGCCGGAACCAGAAAAAGCAGATTAATAATAGATTAATAATCTCTTCCCGCTGCCGAGCCGGCCGGGAAAACTACCAAAGTCTTTGGGACGTGGTTGCAGCCCCCGCGGAGCCCGGGTCGATCCTGCTTGAGCCTATCGCGGGTTCCCCAGCTCCTGCCGGTTCCCGGGGATTTCTCGGGGCCCGACCGCAGGGCCAAGAGGATGCCCCAGAACGTGGCTTTGGTGGAGGTGGAGGTGGGTTTAGTGGGGGTTTTTTGCTCCTTTTGCCACTTGAATTCTGTGCCGGGGGTTTCTGGAGTCGGGCAAGGGCGAGGCTGGTAACTTTAGCACTCCTCGCACACGGCTAGTGGGAAACGCCAACCCCCGGGTGCAGGCCGGGGGGCAGTGTCCAGCGGTGACCTTCTGTTACCGCAACTTTATGCGGTAGACAAAAACTGCACCTCGAACCTGAGTTTGGCTGCGGGGCCCGGCTGGTAAGGTGAAGCCTCGAGTCCGAGGAACTCAGAATGGGGCGGAAAAAGTAGGCACGAGATTTTTTGCACGAAAATACATCGGAGACTAGGGGCCCGGTGGGGACTGGGGGCGGCGAGGAGCGTGCAGAGGGACCCGAGGACCCGAGACGGGAACAGGTTCTTGGCATCCAGCTGGGAAGAGGATCCATCTCCCCAAGGATCTTGTTAAGCCGCAAGTTCTAGCTAGTGTTTGTGGCCCCAGATTCGACTCAACTAACCCACCTTGGAGCCGGCCTAGAATCGTTTCTCCCTTGGTGGTTGGCGCACTTCGGGTAGGGGTTGCGAGAAACGCGACGATCCTCGGCTTTGTTAACAACGCTCCAGGTCGGTCTGCTGGGCCCCTGCGTACACTAAGAACCATTTGCGCTGCTTGATGCAGCCAATCCTGCAAGCCACGCTTTTATTTTTTTAGTCTGCCCGCTTTGGGAGCACCCACCAAAGAATAATACTGTCGCCGCTCCCAGAGATGACAGTTCGGAGTTGAGACCCGGGCGCGGGTTCTGGCGTCTGCGGCGCCCAGCTCCGGGAGAGCCCACAGGGGGAAACTCCTACGTGCCTCTCCTTGCCCCTGCGCCGTGGCCCCGGTGGGTGCCGGCCGCGCTCCCGAAGCTCCAGGCTCCAGTCCCGGCGGTTGGGTGCGCGCTGCGGCCCCGCGCGCCCTGGCTGAGAGCGGCTCTGCTTGCCTTGCAGGGCATGGCCCCGCTGAGCCCCGAGAAGCCCGCGCTGTGCGCCGGCTGCGGGGGCAAGATCTCGGATCGGTATTACCTGCTGGCGGTGGACAAACAATGGCACCTGCGGTGTCTGAAGTGCTGTGAATGTAAGCTGGCTCTGGAGTCCGAGCTCACCTGCTTCGCCAAGGACGGTAGCATTTACTGCAAGGAGGATTACTACAGGTACGCCGCCCTCGCCCCAGCCTGGCACCGCCTGTCCCTTCGGGGTGCGGAGATGAACCCGAGACCCTGGAAGTCGTCCGCGCGCCTTCTGGAATCTCCTTCCTAGCCTGTTTTTGGCGCGCGGCGGGAGATGAGGTTTGAGGGGGCCCCTCACACGGGCCTGGGCCGCTGGCAAAGAATCCCACGCGCTCCTGGCCATTGGCAGCAGGCGTGATGGAAGCCGGGGAAACTGAGACAGTGGCACCGGTCGTGACTCAGCGGGCCCAAACGAAACCGTTTGTTTTGTTTATTTTATTTTATTTTATTTTATTTTATTTTTTTGTTTGTGGGTTTCTTTCCGGTTACTACGAACTGGGTAACTGTCGACGCCTAGGATCTGAAGTAGTGGCCTGGGCAGCAGTCACGGGTGTTTGGTTTTCGCCAGGGTGGTGGGCACCGAACAGGGAAGACCGCCCGGAGTGGGCCACGCTGTTCCTGTCTCTCTTTTCAGCCGCGCTTCAGGGGCTGCGGGCTAAAGTCAGGGTCAGGCGTACATCTGACACCCGGGAAACCCGAAGTCCTGAGCACGCGACCTGACTCCTCACTCAGCCCAAGCGAGAGCTGCTTTGTTTTTTTTTTTTAAAGAAAGAGATTTTTCTTTGCAAAATTGTCGCACGCCTCTGTACTGTCTAAAGGCTTTCAGGCACACTGGAGGGCTGGAATGTGCTCACAAGAGCACACACACAAACACATAAACACACGCACCTCCTATAAATAAATCTCTTTCACCCAATGTTTTGTAATTAATAGATGAAACTCTTTTTATTGGCATCACAATTTAATATTCTTTTGATAGTTTTGTGCATTAGACAGAGCAGAGCCTTAAAAATGTTCACATTACAGGCAAGGAAACTGGTGCCCAGTTACCACATTCCTCTGGTTTTTTGATTTTTTGGGGTTACACTCAGTGATGCTCAGGGGCTTCTCCTGGCTCAGCACTCCGGAGTTACTCCTGGCAGTGCTCAGGGGACCCTATGGGAAGCTGGAGATGGAACCCAGGTCGGCTTTGTGCGAGGCAAAAGCCCTCCCTGCTACACTATCGTTCCATGCCACCTTCTTCTGATTTTAATGAAAGGGTTCCCTGTCCCCTGTGGTCAGTAAACCAGCATAGCCGCTGTCTGAGTGGGCCCAGCTTCTGGTGGGTGGAGCTGCAGGTGGGGAGACTGCCAGGGTCTCAGGCCCACCCGGATTCCCCAACTCCATTGTTTCCTTCCAGAAGGTTCTCTGTGCAGACCCTGACTCCACTCTTTCCTTCCAGAAGGTTCTCTGTGCAGAGATGTGCCCGCTGCCACCTTGGCATCTCCGCCTCGGAGATGGTCATGCGCGCCCGAGACTCCGTCTACCACCTGAGCTGTTTCACCTGTTCCACCTGCAACAAGACCCTGACCACGGGCGACCACTTCGGCATGAAAGACAGCCTGGTGTACTGTCGCGCGCACTTCGAGACCCTCTTACAAGGGGAGTACCCGGCGCCGCTGAGTTACACGGAGCTGGCGGCCAAGAGCGGCGGCTTGGCCCTGCCTTACTTCAACGGCACCGGGACCGTGCAGAAAGGGCGTCCCCGGAAACGCAAGAGCCCAGCGCTGGGGGTGGACCTCGTCAATTACAACTCAGGTGGGCCCGACTCAAGCCTCTCACCCCCTGTGTCCCAGAACCCCAAAGAGTTCATTCTGCTCCCAAGCTCCCAAGACCTGCTTGCTAGAGCGCCCTTTGCCTGTCCCTGACCCATCTTCCCACTGATCAGTTCTTTCACCCCCAAAGCAAGGGGATGAAGGAGAAAGGGGCCACGAGGGGGAGAAAGAGGCAAAGGGGACAAGGAGAGGAGCATCTTTATATAGGCGGTGCCCCCAGCTGCAAGAACACAGTGGCAGGGGAAACCCCACCATGCTCCAAGCCAAGGACTGGCCGAGATCCCTGCAGCCCCTCTCCAACAGGGCAGAGCCAAATCCTCTTTGCCCATTAGTTAATGAGCCCATTAGGTTCTGGCTCCCAGTTGGAGCAAAAACAGCTCTGGGGCAATTCCTGTGTGGAAAGCCAAATTATAGATCCTGGAGGAGGCTTTTCTCAATAGGGAGAACCAAGTCTCGCAGAAGTGCACACACACACACACACCGCACACACACACACCAGTTCAGAGCCAACCTCAGTCTGTCTGTCTGGAGGTGGAGTTCAGGGTGATTGGGGCAGCTGTGGTCAGCAGCCCAGCGCTAAGCAGGCTTGGCAAGAGTGTAGAATCCACCAAATCCCTGATCCTGGTGGGAATGAGTCTCAGTCGCTGAGCTGGCCGGCTCTTGCCGCTGGCCAGGCTACTCTGTCCGGGCTCCTTCCTTGCGTGTTAGACCCACAGGTCTTCAGGTCTTCTCACCCGCTTCGCTGAGACTGAAAGAGCTGCCAGGTCCAGCCCCATGGACAGGCTGAGTGGGGTCACAGACGCTTCTGCCTGTCACCAGCCTCATTGTGTAATTAAAAACAAAATGTAGACAAGGTCTTAGAAGCGCCTGAACTGTCCTTCCCTATTTGCAGGACTCCCCTGGGTCCCCATTTCTCAGCGTGGCCGCCTGCCCCATCCTCTCTTAAGCCCCATCATCCTGGACCTGCTCTTCCCCAGGTGTGGTAGTTGCAGGCACTGGGAGGATTCCCGGATGCTGGCGCTGGCTTTGGGGGACTAGAGGGTTCCTTTGCTGCTCTGTGTTTTCTGTGTTCTGGCCCAGAGGGGCAGGGAGTGTAGCAGCTGCTGCCCCCGACAGTCCCTTCTACTGTGAGGGAGCCTCCCACCCCCAGTCCCTTCCCCGCAGCACCCAGATATTACCCAGAGCCGGGCCACCCCAGAACTACATACAGGCTGAACTGCCTTTCACTGCCTTTCACTGCTCAGCATCAGAGAACACAAGCCTGGTCTGATGAGGGATTTGTCCAAAGGCCACCAGTCAGCGGGACCAGAGCCAAGTCTTGCTCTGGGCACAGAGTTTGCATGGGGAGTCATGCAGGGCCAGTGGGTTCCTCCTCCCAGCTGGCTACTCTCGGCCCAGCTCCTGGGGTTCTTCACCGGTCCATTAAACCCAAGTTGATGGAATCCTAGTTAGGCAGGGAGCAACTGGCGCCTTTCAGAAACAGGACGGATGGGGGAGCCCCAGGCACCGGCTGGGGAGGGGACTCGGGCCCAAGGCTCCAGGGGACAGGACCAGCTACTGATCCCATTGCTGGCTAGGGCTCACTTGGCCCCGCTGCGTTTCCGTCGCTTGGCTAGGGGCCCCTTGGTCCCAAGTCCTCTTGCTTCATCTCCTTTGATGCGTGGTGGCCAGGCCAGCCAGCGCGGGCGAGCTCTCATTGTCCTCTATTAATAGAAGATGACATCGGAATCTTGAGAAACTTGCGGAGGCCCCAGTGCAGGAGAGAGAAGAGAGAGAGAGAGAGAGAGAGAGAGAGAGAGAGAGAGAGAGAGAGAGAGAGAGAGAGAGAGAGGAGAGAGAGTGGAGAGAGAAAAGAGGAACTGACCTGAGAATGAAAAAGGGAGGGGAGGAGAGAGAGGAGAGACAGATCTGAGAGAAAGAGGGAAGAGGGAGGAAGGGAGGGAGGAGAGAGAGGAGAGACAGATCTGAGAGAAAGAGGGAAGAGGGAGGAAGGAGGGAGGGAGGAGAGAGAGAGTGAGAGAGAAGAGAGAGAGAGAACCTAGAGACCTGCAGGCTCACACATACCTCATCAGTTCTTTTAGAGAGAAGGGACACACACATACACACACACACACCACAAACACACACACACACAAGCTTCCATTCCAAGAGGTGACCATTTGGCTTCTCTGGTTTGTTGATTTAATCTAATTAGCTAAATTTTATTACATCTTGTATTTTATTTTAAAATATTCAAACACTATTTCTACTAGTCCCAGGAGAACTTGGGAGCACACCTTAAAAAAGAACAGGACACTCCTACCTCTTCAGGTCTTTAATTTGCAAGTGAGTGTGGCCACGGTATGCTGGGGAATATTGCTATGTGGTTCATGAAGAACGTTCTACAAGTTACCCCAACCTGGAGAAGTTTGTACGGCTCACCAGCACTGACCGGGGTGCCTTCTAATTAATAGCACCCCAATCTTCCCCAATCTTTCTAGTCTTGGTGAAAGTCTAGAGGAAATTGGGGTTTTAAATGTCTGGCCAGAAATCCATGGAAAAATCATGACTTAGAAGGAGTTTATGAGTCAAATGCAGTTCATTACAGACTAGCTGAAGAAAAGCTCCCACAAAAATAAAAACCTGCTAAAACATAGAAAACAAATTTGATGAACAATTTTGGGCTCATTATTTGAGCATTCTTTGAATTGTATATTCTCATCTCTGTTTAAATGTGACTAGTCTCAAAAGGAGTGACATGACACTCAGCATACATATATGTGATAAATATAATTTTCATATTTAAAAAATTTTAAATATGCTTATGATGCAGATATCCAGAAAAAGTGAGGAACTTGGTAAAAATAAGTAATTTACATAAGGCACATTCCCTTCTCATCAGAAATTTCTAACGTGCAGATATCAAATGAGATGTTATGAGATATTTCTAATATGCAGATATCAGAAAACGTATTTGACATGTGAAAACTTGGTTGGGAATACTGGATTTGAGACAAAGTCCTCAAGGGCGGAGGAGATTTAGTCTAAGATGGGGAGTCCTTTTCTGAGTCATTTAAGTGTTCATTGGGAGACTAATTTTGCCTCTTCAAAACCTCTTCCTCTGTTCCTTCACATCTTGACTGCAAAACTCCTAGTAATTCTGAAATTAACCTGGTACTGACCCCTAGTGGTTGCTCCGGGATCAGATCTTAGGTTCTGTTTGTTCAGACCAGAAAGGCATTTCAGGATAGGTGACCGCTACTTGCAAGTGACCTCATAAGTGAAAATATTTAGATCTTTTAGATCATTAATCACATAATGTGGGGTGTTCTTATAACTAGATGTCTAATATGGCTTGAATAAAATTACTTCATTGCATAATATGGTGGTGGGGAGGACCCTGCCCCTGGCGATCACAGATACTTCAAATTCATATAATTCATATGTAGTTAAACACAAGGTGATTTTGAAATGTACTCACTTACTGTGCATAAAAAGATGGATAAGTCTGTTAAGTTGAATAATGTAAATGATAACATTCTATTCGGCAGTATCTTCTCCTCCTCCTCCTCCTCCCCCTCCCCTTCCTCCTCTTCCTCCTCCTCCCTATTCTTATCCTTATCCTTCTCTTCTTCTTTTGCTTTTTGGGTCACACCTGCAGATGCTCAGGGGTTACTCCTGGTTTACTCCAGGCGGTGCTCGGGGACCAAATGGGATGCTGGGGACGCAACCCAGGTTGGCTGTGTGCAATGCCAATGCCCTCCCCTCTGTGCTATGGCGCCTACTCCCAATAATATCTTCTTAGTACAGAGCTAGCTCTGTCTTTTTACACAAAGCTGTAGTCTCTGTGGAAACAAGTCTTGTATATGTTTAATGAGCCAACAATTTCTGCTGAGTTTTATTTATTTTTTTATTTTTTTTGCTTTTTGGGTCA
The DNA here is from genome assembly GCA_021461705.1 of Cryptotis parvus. Classification (NCBI taxonomy): domain Eukaryota; kingdom Metazoa; phylum Chordata; class Mammalia; order Eulipotyphla; family Soricidae; genus Cryptotis; species Cryptotis parvus. The sequence continues at coordinate 27,559 of JAJIBD010021681.1, forward strand.
CACCCGGCAATTCTCAGGGGTTTCTCCTGGTTCTGCACTCAGGAATTACTCCTGGCAGTGCTCGGTCTGCTGAGTTTTAAAATTAGCAATAGATGGTGGATACAAATGCATACTCAGAGAAGCAAAATTATCAAAACTCTTTATAATTATTTTTCATAAACCTCATGTTTAACACCAGTAAATACTTAGTTAAGTGAGCAATAATAGTCACTTCCCAAAAAAAGGGGGTATGGAAGGTGGGGAGGTTAAAAGCATATTTTAAATGTCAAGTTTTCTACCCAAGTATATATTGAACTTGATGTGCTCTTTGGGGAAAGTTATATGATATAACTGTGATAGAAATACATTTTTTTCCTTTATGGATCACACCCGCTATGCTCAGGGCTTCCTCCTGGCTCTGCACTCAGGAATTACTCCTGGTGGTGCTCGGGGACCCTATGGGATGCCGGGGATCAAGCCCAGGTCTGCCACGTGCAAGACACAGGCCCTCCCTGCTGGACTATCTCTCTGGCCCTAGAAATGAAATCTTATTGGAAGAAGACTCAGATGATCCAGGTTTGCCCTTTGCACCATTTTTCTGTGGGCACCTTTATAATCTACTTGTGAAATATGGCTCAGTTTACTGGAGATAAGTTTAGTTTTATGGCAGGTCACAAGATGTTGCTTTATCCATCCCAGAGTCTGGAAGTTAAGCTGTGGGAAACTGACATGCTCCTACCGGCCTGAACGAGGACATGATGTCAAGTCTATTTTCTCTGTTATGTCTGGGTAGAATGGTACAGGATTGACAAAGTGTGCTTTCCTGACTACCTGACTTGGCTTCCAGCTCAAGATGATTCGATTTGGTATGATGATTCGTCACTGAAACTGTGACTTTATTGGTGAACCAATATTCAGAATCTTTATTGCTTGTTGGCCTCCTAGCTCCATGTTTTGCTCTGAAAGTCCCCACAGGAGAACAGGAAATTCACCTGCTCCTTGGCTTCCTGCTCATAGAAAAAGGAATGAAGGAGATGTGAGTTCATGCCTCGTTTTCATGAGGATAATTTCTTGTCGAACAGATTTTGTCACATGACTGACGTCTTGGTGTGGATGCCTAAAAAAATACTTCTTGGTACAGCTCACTTATTCTTGCTATATGCTGACTTATTGAAATTATTAGGAAATAATTCTTACTAGAGCATAACAGGCACATGATATTTTATCAAACAGAACGTCAGTTTATTTTGAGAGATGCTTCATCTGCTTCAAGATTCAGGTTGTTGCTTATCCCCCTTCCAGAGATAAGATAATGTTTATCTGTTATAATACGCTAAAGGGCAGGATAATCAGATCTGAATATACATCAGATAAATACCTTGAAATAAGGTTTAAGGCGGGGGGACCTACCATGCTCTTTAAGTTGTGAAGTTGATGAATCAGTAAATATTTGGCAAAAATGTTTTCATTCTGTAATCATATTTTCTCTGCCGAGCCAGGAGGTACGTGGGCATGCCCTTTCAAACATACCACTTTACATGCCGGTGGAAATAGCTTTCAGCCTGGTACTTAAAGCTGCCTGTTCTGAGTTCAGCACCGAGGACCACTTTGTTGGCCGGGGAGGGACGATGGCACCATCTCTCTGTCCAGCCAGGAATACAGGTCAAATGCCAGTCGCACACGTCCACAGCAGAAGGGGCCAAGAGCCGCTCCTCAAATTAAGCCCCACTTAAGCCTCCCTCTGAATTGAGAGTTGTGGGTCACGCTTCAGGCCTGGAGCCGAGCGACACAGTCCAGGCATGTTTTCTTTCAGAAATATTTATTCCCATAAATCTAATAGCTCTTGTCTAACCAGTTACACAGAAAACATAATGTTCTTATGATTATATGCAATGTCTTCACATTGTTTTTTTTTCTTTTTTGGGTCATACCTGGTGATGCTCAGGGACTATTCCTGGATCTAGAATTACTCAGGAATTACTCCTGGCGGTGCTGGGGGGACCCTAAGGGATGCCGGGGGTTGAACCCAAGTCGGCCGTATGCAAGGCAAATGCCCTACCTGCTGTGCTATCGCTCCGGCCCCACATTGTTATTTTGTATTTTTTCCTTTATCTTCAATAACCTTTTAGCTTCTTCCTTATTGAGACGGTCTCTCTGGGGATCAGGAAAGGCAAAAAATTGGAACAGACCGAGTTCTTCCTTGGTGGGTTCCTTTTTTTAAAAAAAATTTATTATACCATCTTGAGATTCACAATTACTAAGATGTTCATGTTAGGGTCTGTCATACCGTGTTCCAGCACTCATCCCTCACTAGTGCTCATTTCCCACCACCAATGTCTCCAAATTCTCTCCACACATCCCCCAGCCTGCCTCTATAGCAGGCTCTCTCTCTCTCTCTCTCTCTCTCTCTCTCTCGCTCTCTCTCTCTCTCTCTCTCTCTCTCTCTCCCTCCTCTTACACATTGTGACTTGCCCTACAGACATTTAGGGATTATCATGTAAATCCCTTTGTGTAAGATTTTTCTTCCTGACCAAATTCTTGCTTGGTGGGTGGGCTTAGAAATATCCAGATTTGAGAGATTGAAATGATCAGCTTTATGGTATCATCTTAGAGCAAACAACAATACCATTAGAGAGTGTCTTCCTCCACAACGTAGACAAATGGAACCTCTATAAACGTGTGTGTATGGGGAGTGTGTTGATCCTCATCAAAATATTTAAGGGGGTGGGTCTGAGCCATAGCACAGTGGGTAGGGGTTTGCCTTGCATGCGGCCAACCTGGGTTTGAGCCCGGCATCCCATATGGTCCCTTAAACACCTCCAGGAGTAATTCCTGAGTGCAGAGCCAGGAGAAACCAGTAATCCCTGAGCATCCTCGGGTGTGACCCCCTGCCAAAAAAAAAAATAGATATTTTAGAGGGTTGTGTTGATTCAGTCTTAGCGATTTCTCTCACTCCCACATTTTTAAATCACCATACTCATCTTCCCATGTCGTCTTCAGAAAGCAGAAGGCAAATCCCAGATCCATAGACTCTTTCTCTAGTCCACACCTTTGTGTTCACACTGACAGACCAGCTTGGCCCACTGGAGCGGTTTGCCTCTTCCTTTGGTCTAGATACTGCTCAGAACAGAGGGCTTCAGCTCTTTCCAAGTGTACTTTATGTCTTCAACCCTTTTCCCCAGCACGCTACAATTTCCGTGACTTGGGGAGTCCCCACTGAGTGGCTGTTTGTTCCCTGTGATCGCAACAGGTTGTAATGAGAATGACAGTGAACACTTGGACCGGGACCAGCAACCTTACCCTCCCTCGCAGAAGACCAAGCGTATGCGGACTTCCTTCAAACACCACCAGCTCCGGACCATGAAATCCTACTTTGCCATCAACCACAACCCAGACGCCAAGGACCTCAAACAGCTGGCTCAGAAGACAGGCCTGACCAAAAGAGTTTTGCAGGTAAGAGAACCTTCCTTCCTTGGCTCGAACGGCTACACAGCAAGCCCAGCCCTCCTTCCCAGGACAAAGAAATCTCTTTCCCTGCCTTAGCATGATGCAGACATTTCCTGAACCACTTCCCGTTAGTTTACCTTAGACATCTCCCGAGATGTGGGGAGGCCAAGGTTTTTGCAGGGGGCCTCATGGAAAGTGCCCAACCTTTTAAGAAGTAGCCACTTCTCTTTATGCTTGGCGCTTACCTCAGAGTTCTGTGAGTGTGGCCGTCTTTATCTGCAGGAGCTGCAGCTTGGAGAAATTCCCAGTCCCGTTGGGGTTCAGGGCAGGGACCTACCGGCTTCCTGTTGCTGGTCTCTTACTCCCATACACTCTCAGCCCTAAATAAGCTGCGAGCTTCACTCAGCTCAGGGACACCGAATCCAGATGTCCTGAATTCTCTCTACTCTTAAAAAGTATCACAAGGATGGTTGGTGTCTCCACAACCAGGAGGGGCACTTACTTTCCTGTATTTAGGGCCATATTTAAGAAATGAAACAGTAGGCAGTTAGATCTGCTGTCCAGTTGATTTTCTGAGCTCATCAGGGCAGGAGGACACACGGTAGGAAATTATCGTTGCCGTGGGTCCCCTCTGGTCGGTCACCTGTCACTTTTTTGGGTGACACACGACAGCAACTTTAATTCCACCTACAGGTTCTTGGCAGCTTGGAGTCTGACCCTGGAGTTTGTTTTTTTAATTATTTTGTTTTCTTTTTCAACGAATTTGTAGCTTGTGCCAGGTTCAGGAAGAGCCTGAAGTCTGTTTCAGTGATGTTTATTTCATAGGACCTATTCTTACTTGGCAAAATTTCATGATCTCTGCCCCACTCCACTGTCTAAAGATACCCGTTGAGGAAGCAGGTTGCATTTTCTCACCATGTCTCTGTGCCTTCCTCGTCTCCATGGTGTTTATGAGGTGGGGGGGGGTGGCACACGCCAGCTTGGAGAGTAGCTTTAGAATAACTGGAGTTACTGTACTTTTAAAAAAAAAAAAAAAGATGAGAAAATTAAAGTTTAAAAAAGGGGGTCCATCCCTCCCAAGAAAAATAACAAATTGTATTTTTTAAAAAGTCCAAAATAAAAAAGGAATATATTAAAAAAAAAAAAAAAAAAAAGAAAAATCAGCATCGGTAAAGAAATCCATTGGGATTGGTTTGCAGGTTTGGTTCCAAAACGCAAGAGCCAAATTCAGAAGGAACCTTTTGCGGCAGGAGAATGGGGGGCGTTGATAAAGCTGATGGCACGTCGCCCCGGCCCCGCCCTCAGCGGACCCCGGCGCTCTCACTCCACCCGGCACTGCGACCACTTTACCAGACCTGGCCAATGCCCCGGTCACTGTAGTGACCGCCGTGACCTCCTAACCTGGACAGCCACGAACCCGGAAGCCCCTCACAAACTACCTTAACGAACCTTTTCTAACATTGGTTTTCTTTTTTTTAAAAAAATATTTTTATTATAATTATTATAATTATTATTATTATTTTTGTAGTTCTTCCTCTTCCTTTCATTACTATACCAATTCTTCTTATTTTATTATTTACAAGACTTTTTTTTTTCCTTCTCCTAACCCACAAGATATTTGGGAAATAAGACAAGAACAACAAGCGTGGTGAGAAGTATCAGCAGCCACTTGGCCAATGAGTTTACAGTATTATTGTCTTCTTTACAAAGTGTACTTTTTCATTTTTTAAAAAAAAATTTTTGTCTACCAAGTGTTTGGGTGTTTTTCTTTTTTAAAATTAGATCTTTTAGTCGGTAAGGATAGTTTTTCGACTCATTCTTAGTAAGTGCCTCTTAAAATTGTATGTTACTTATTTCCAGAATCTCGAAGAAAAAAAGTGATATGATGGTAAATAATCATATTCCGATTAAGTGATTAGGGTAATGAAGAATCAGATTCACAGTTATTTTTTAAAATCTTTCAATTGTATATGTATGTCACGAGCTTTGGAAACTTTGCATTTAAAAGTTGAGACAAAAATGCTTTGATTTTTTTTCTCTGACAAACAAGGAATATGATTAAGCAAAAGTATTAACTTTAGCAATTCTAAATATTAAAAATTGATTATGTGGGAAATCTATTCAAGGCATGTGACTTTTCTTTCTTTTAGGGACGAACAATGTAACAAAACTTTTTCTTTCTTTGCTTTGTAATATTTGAAAAATAGTCCCTGTGCACCCATGAAAATTCCATTTAGAGTTTGAAATTTATACTCAGCCTTCTAAAGTTAAAGCTGAGAGCCGTGACACCGTTCTTTATAAATTATTTCCCCAGCAAAATGGAAATAAGCAAAACATAATTTTTAAGACGTTAAGAAGCAGTATAATTTAAGCTATTAATTGGCTTCAGATGTACCATGATATTGTATCTGGCATTTTATAACGAATAATGTTAACAAAAACTTAATAGAATAATACCAACAATGAGAATTCTTTTGTTTTAGTTTACTTTGGCGCAAGTTGTTGTATTGGGACAAAAAACCTGACATTAGAGATTTGAAGGTATTAGTTTTAAAATAGATAAACTCAGAAGCCTGGTGGATGCCGATCTGAACCTACTTCCTAGTTTATAGTAGCTTTTTTTTTTCTTCCCCTTTTAATTTAAACTAAAATCCTAATGGTCTGGGCAGTGGTGAATGTTCATCTGTATGCTTCTGTTGTAGTTAACTACCAATTAGATTGTGGATTTCCTAAAAACTGAAAATAAAAAAGAAGTCAAGATATATGTCTTGCTTTAGTGGATTGTGACGAATAACTTTGCACATATTTTTCCACTTTGGGGCCCCTTAAATCTCCTGTGGTGGTCACAGTGGCTATAGGATAGATCTTCAAGGTGTCCTCTGGCTGTATAAGTGTGTGGTTTCATATCGACAGTTCACTGCCCTTATTAAAGTGCATTATTGTAACTTTTGCTCAGGGTCTTTAGAAAATTAGCACAGAAAGTAGCTTATTTTTTAAAATAAAAAGTTGATGGAAGATTAGTTAACACTGTAACAAAAGAAAGGTGTGATTGCCATTATATATTTAACGAGCGTGGTTATCATCTTCTATGGAGCTTAAATCTTGACTTTTCATATTTCTATTACATTTTGGGCATTTACCACTAACCAGACCAAACAACCTTGGTAAGGCTGAGATCTTATGAATACACTTTTACAGGTAAAATGTTGATACTTATAAATTTTGTTCTTTGACAGAACAATATATGGTACTATAGATCTACTATATTAAGTAGACTAATTATAACTCAGTTCTCCTTTGTGCCTTATAATATAACTTGGAAGTAAGTTTGTGAAAATCAGGATCTCTGTCTTGTTTGTTAAATTCACTGTTTGAAGCCCTTTTGACACCTCACTAGTTTTGTACTGTTTTACCTCTTATTTCTGAAACTCTTTTTATGGTGTATCCTGTTAGGGGGACAGACATGTCATAGAAAGCCGTTGTACACTCTTTCAATATAGTTGATAAATTCAATAATCTTATATATTGAGCTTCGTGTTTATAGTACAGTAAGTGGTCTAGCAAAATTGTCCATGTTTCTTTGTTTATTGATAAATGCATTGTATAGAAATTATTTCCCCTAAATATTTATGGACCAAACAATTGTGATATATCCTATTAAATTTGTGTGAATAAACCATTTTGAATCTAAGGAGTTTTTTTTTCTATCAGTTTTATTTAAAGCTTTAACTAATGTTCCAGTGTGTTTTCAGTATCTATATGTAAAAGCTATTAAAGAGGTAATACAAAATTTTAGAAAAATATTCAAGCAAACAAATAGTTTTGAAATTTCTGAACTTCTGATTCATCTTAAATATACACACCAATGCCTAAGCGATGTAGTTAGACTTGGGATTACTTATCAACATATGCCGTTATAATAAAAGTAATGCCCCACTGATTTGACTCAGCCCAATCTTTAGACTAAAAAGGGAGACAATAAGCACAGAGTAATTGCATGAAATGGAACCTTAATTATGATTAAGAGTTGATGTTAGGTCTATTGAGCACAGATGGATATTTGTAAATCTAAATAGAAATTGCAGACCCCTAAAAGCCAAGCTGCTCTGTAGCTAATAAATTGTCACTATGATTTTTTTTCAGGGAGAACAAATCTTGGGGCATTACAGCCAAACATCCCGACGCTTGAAAATTCCCTAAAGTATTAAAAAGAAGGGGAAAAGTTTGATCGGAAATCCACTGCAGTGAAGACAAAGACAATATTAGGTTATGATAATCATACATTTAAAAAAATATACTGAGCCAAAAAGAGAGAGAGACAGAGAGAGAGAGACAGAGAGAGACACTTAACTGTCATTTATTGAGTGTTAACAAAACTTTCGTTGGTTACGGTGTCTAACATAAAGGAAGGCTTCACGTATGTGGTTTAAAAGAAAATTAGATGAACTGTGTATAAACCAGAGCAACCTGGCAGTAATATCCCATCCCATATTTGAAGAAAGTTATTCAATACAGAATCCCACACATTTGTCAAGCACAGTAGCTGTAAAATAAAAGTCCAAAAACATTCATTTCACCTGCTTGCGAATGTGTATTAGTCTTTATCTGTTGATAACATTTTCCAATTGTAAATTCAAAGACAAGCTATTACTCATTTAAGAGTCTAGGGATCAAAACTCCGTAATTTTAGTATTATTGTTTATTACTTCTTTTTTAAACAGAAATCTCTGCATGCACTTTTACGCCTGTCACTTCTGGTGTACATCTCTGTATGATGGCTAATCTTTGCTGTTTCCTGTATGATAATAGTTTTCATTAATAAACATTTTATTTGATACAAACATAGTTAACTTTATGTTAAACACACACCGTTGAATTTAATTTTGAACACTGTCTTAAGAGGCAGCACAATGCATTTACAACTTGTACTTAGGAAAAAAAGTGGTATAATGAAATTAAATTCTAGTAGCCTAGGACAAAATTACTACTTTATTTTTAATTTTTGTGCTTTTTTATTTGTTGTATTGAATTATAACACATGTGTTAAAAAAGATAAAAAAGACCAAAAAGGGAGAAAACCCATGTTTTAACTAAAACTTCAGAATAAAGTACTAGTGAAACTTCAGCACCATTTTTAGATGACTAGGGTAAAATTTATAGCTCTTTTCTACGTTTACATATTCACTATGCAATGAGCAAATCTGTTGAAGTATACATCTATTTTCTGTATACTTTTCATGTACTATGGAAAGAGGCAACCTTTTCATAGACCCAATTACATATGATTTTACAGACAAAGGGAGAAAGTAGAAAGAAAAACAAGTGTATAGGAACGAGGCTTTAAAAAAAGTTCAAGGAAATATTTGAAAAATTTTTTGTTAATTCCTATTTAGCTGTATATCCAAAGCACATGTTAAGCAAATTAACATATAACTTTGCAGAACATTTTTCATTGAGATGAAATTTTTATTATATACAAATGAACCCTATGTAAATGATGTAACTTTTTGAATGACAGACATTAAATATTTCACTTACATGTATCCTGAGAATTTTGAATGTTTTCTTAAATGTTTTCACTTCCTGAGTATTGAAAAAGAAAAAACAATTAAGGAGAGAGCAACTAATAAAATAAAAAGCAGTGCACCATGGCAAGTAAACTGCTTTGAGTGATCATGAAACATGTTGGTTTTGTCAGTAACTTGAATGTTTGTGCCTCTTGGAAATCTCGTTCCTGGTTTTAATGACTTAAATAGAATTTCCAATCCATTTTCAGCCAGTTATTCAATTCCTTGTCCTACAGCTTTGCCTTCTGTCCTGTCCTGTTACCTGTGGCAGATTCGTTTTTAGAAATATTTTGGAAGCTTGCCTGGTTTTACAGACCTTTAAGTATTTGTCTGGTATGTGAAGTGTGGGAACTGACCAGGAGGGAAAGAAAAGAACTGAAATTAGACATCTGAAAAAAATAATATAAATTTGAAACAGGCACATTTAGAAACATTTAAGGAAAGGAGCACTAATTATGAGAACTGCCAGGTGGAGACTGTTGCGATGTGGACGCAGGAGGTTTGGTCCTGCTTTCCCATGGTGCATTGGGTCTGTGAGTCTGAGCAACTCAAGGTTTTCGCATGGAAGAAACAGACTCACACTTGTACTTGGAAGCTGGGTGCCGCTTTGTGTGATATCTACCTCCCTGATGCCCGGCTGGTTTGACTTTTTGTTCAGTTGATCTTAAGCTTAAAAAAAAAAAACAAAACACTGATATTGAAAGTCAGTTTTGGTTGGGTGGTCACTTTATTTTTTTATTTTATTTTTTTTTTGCTTTTTTGGGTCACACCCTGCAATGCTCAGGGGTTTCTCCTGGCTCTGCACTCAGGAATTACTCCTGGCGGTGCTCGGGGGACCATATGGGATGCCGGGGGATCGAACCCGGGCCGGCCGCGTGCAAGGCAAACGCCCTACCCGCTGGACTATCGCTCCGGCCCCAGGTGGTCACTTTAATGCTGGCGTACAGAGAGGGCAACTTTTAAATTTCTTTTCCTTCAATATTTCAAATAAGGTTAAACTCCATAATAATCGAAAGCAAATACTTTAAAAACTAGGTAATTTTTTTTTAATCACCTGAAAAGCAGAGAGCTTTAGAAACCCAGCGAAATGCACCACACTTTCTTTTTACAGTCAACTTTCTTGGAAGTCAGAGCCTTTTATAAGACAAATATAAATATCATCTCATTTTCTGTCGCAGTGTGCCATAGGAGCTCTCATGGCAGAAGGTGTGAGCAGTGGGAATTTCTGGAATGGAAATTCAGAGCTGTACTGCTCTAGGCTCTTGAGACAGACGATTAGCGATAACACCAGTGATTATTATAAAAATACGTATATGCACCTAATCTTCTATGAAGTCTTGCTATTTCCTTGTTAACTGTGTTATCAAGAAAACTAGTTTTATTAGTAGAGATTTTGTGTATTCTTGAGATTTGATCACTTTTACATTCATAATCTTAGACGCCAGGGTTAATAAGGACTCTAGGAGTTAGTTCAAAATGGGGAGATACATTGTATTTCCTTTGAGACTATCCAATTAGGTACATCCTGGATTAGACCTATTGATTTTTTTTATACTTTTTAGACGATGGGAATGAACATTAAATATTCAAATAAATTAAAACCCTGTAATGCCACGGTGCTTTGCATTACAACCAATGTCAAAATGCTGCTGACTTGGAAATATTTAGATAATACCTACTCTGCCCCTAAGGTAACATTTGTCCAGAATATTACCATTTACCTTATTTTCACAGTGACTTCTAATATATTTCTTTGAATGACTTCTGGAAAGATTTCCATTTCATGTTTACATAGCAAAAAAAAAAAATAGCTCATAACCATGCATGGTGCTCAAGGAAAGTTTATGAATATGATAGGAATAGTAAGATAATCACAACTGAATTTCTTTATAAATAGGTATTTAATCTAACATCACACCACCTCCCCATTCCTAACATTTCTCTGCGGAAATTAATGTAGTAAAATCCCCATTGCTCTGTTTCACGTCAACAATCTTCCCTTGGATGAATAATTTTGCATCTTTGCCCTACATTTATCTTGTGCTGAAATGACAAAAAGTGGCAAGAATAAAGACCTAGGTATTTGCCATGTATAGAAAGTTCCCATTGTGCATTTTTCTGTATTTTCCCCTTCACATATTAGAATTATCAGGAACAATTTTCCTTTGGAACTTCATGTTTACATTTTGCATGATCTTATAAATTAATATGAAGAGCAACTGGGTATCTTTTATGGTTATTTGAAAATAAAATTTGCTACAAATAAGATGCTTCAGTCTCCATCGCCTCATATTATGCATGAATATATAATTGGTTCTGCACTTCCCACTGAACCAGAAAAATATTAACCTCAGAGGATAGTTAAATTATTGTTTATGACAAATATACAAGATATACAAAGATAGAGAAATTCGAAGGTGAGGTCTTTATTCGGTCATTCTCATTTGGCTTCTATTCTTTTATTGAAGTAGCAAAAATCATAAAGGGATCGCTGCTTTAACTTTGACATTCAATGATTTACATAGCCTTACATCACTTAAACTTATATTTGTTGTTCAGTAAACTTTGATCGTGTAGAATAAATGCCCTTTATAAAATGAGATTTTTGAACAGCACAAAGGAAGGAATGTTTACCTTTTCAAGCAGTTTAAGCGTCTTAAATTCCAGTGTCTTTTTTCCCAGAAGAAAAATACAGTGGAAATTATTTTAAATATAAAAACTTTGTAGTATTATATAAGATTAACCTAGATGTGCTACAGAAATTTTAAAGAGTCATAAAAACCTTGAAGATGTTATGATATAAATAATCGACATTTTCTGCAATATAAATGGGTATAAATTATTTACTAAATACCTTTTTGTAGTCAGTTCAGTTTTTCAGTATACAGAGGTCTCCTATATATAGTATATTTCCGTGATAGGTCTTTATTAGTTTTTATTCTCAAAATCATGAGTCCGTATGTGTGTATGGGTATGTATATGGACCATATTTTCTTTCTAACACTAATGTATAGATATTTATAATTTGAAAGGTAGGTTCCTGTCAGGGAGCGCTGCCAGGGTCTCTGACAGTGCCGGGAAGTGAGTTCCCTTCTACCTCCGAAGCCAGTGGGGAATGGATGAAGACTCAAGAATCCAATGCAGTTTTAAAATGCTTTACTTATCACAGGTTCAGGCATACAAATCAGCAATAGGAAAAACCCGGTGCTTAGGATTCCTGGCTAGAACCCCAGCCACGTGTAGGCCAAGATGGCAGCCACCATGTGTAAAGGCCCTGTAGAGAGGAGACAAAGACAAGACTCCCAAGAAGAGTGCAAGCCCCAAAAGAGAGCCAAAAAAGAGAGGAGCCAGAGAGGAAACAGCCTAGTTTTATACCCCTCCAACTCAGACCTCCCACTATTATGGGAAGCAGGGAGGGTAAAATGCCCCTCAGGTAATTTCTCCCAGTACCTCACCTAGGCCCTTTTATATGCTAATGTTTTGAGCTAAGATCTGCCTGGAAAATGCCTTTATAGAGTAGAGAAGGGGGTTCTGAGATGGCATATCTCTGTACCAAAGACTATACTAATGCCAGTTAAATATTTCTCCAAGCCTTCACAAGAGTCTTGTCTACTTCATGGTAGTTTTGTATTTTAGTTGTGTTTGAGTGATCAGGGAGCCATGCTTGCTTGCTTGGAGGCAAACAGCATTTCTCTCTGGTCTAATTACTTAGAGATCCAACGTGGCCAGGCAAATATGTTGGTGAGATCTAGCTAGTCCCACAATGATTGTGGTAGCATGAGAGAATATTTATACCAGCCAGTACAGAATACATGGTCAGTTAAACTGCCACATTTAGACTACCCCCTATCTACGAAGTGACCTGCAGGAGGCAATCCAGGGCAGATGCAGAGGCTTTTAGGCTTTTAGGTATCCTGCAACAGGTTCCTTTTCTCCAAATAATTTTAATTCAAAAGCAAAACAAAATGGCAAGTTAATCACAATTTCCCCTCAGATAGTGTAGCAGTTGTATGTTTTAAGCTTCATGGAGGCTGTGCTCTGAGTATGTGAAGCTTTTCATGCCAACCATCTTTTATATTCTCTGTAGCTGCTGTCTTTACTAAACTTGGTCATAATTTTGCCTCTTACTGTAGGCATCTGCCATTTTGAATCTTTCTGTTCAATGATACTCAATGAATGCTTACACTTCAACGTCAACAATCACAGCCACAACATGGGTTCTGAAGTATTGGGTGTAAACTCTGCTGTTCTTGATTAGAACATTTCTTAATTAGAACATTTCTAATTAGTACATAGAGTCAATAAAGGTGATTTGTTATACCATGGGCTTTTTAAAATTTTAATTTTGACTCAGATATGGACAAATACATGGGATGTTGCAATGAGCAATTCATCATTGGAGGAAGCAGAGTAGAAACAGAGCTTTCAAAATCAAAGAAGGATACTTTGGTACTGAGCAATGTGTCAGTCCACCTAGGGGCTGGACCTGAGTGAGTTCATGAGTGAAGATGAGTAATTTCTACTTACATTTTTCACACATTGTACTATGTTAAAATGAAAGAGAGCTATTTTCTGAGGTTTGTCACTTGTCACTTGTGCTCTTGTTCATTGATTTGCTCAAGTGGTGCCAGTAACATCTCCATTGGTTGGGAATGAGGTCCATTATTGTTACTGTTTTTGGCATATCGAATACACCACATGTAGCTTGCCAGGCTCTGCTGTGGCTCTGGGTTCATCCCAGTGGGCTCAGTTCTTTTTCTATGTCAGACCATCAACCATCCAGGGCCCACGGGGCAGAGCCCTGGGTGTGGACAATCCTGTCTCCTGTCTGCCACCTGCCAACACAGCTGGGCACCGCAGCCACACCTGCAACACCTCGAGGTTTACAGTAGGTAAACCTCATATATGTAGCTCATATATATATATATATATTTCATATATATATGTACTTCATATATATATGTACTTCATATATATGTACCTCATATATGACTTAATAGCTGTTAGGTATTGGGTTCTGAAGTATTGGGTGTAAACTCTGCTGCTCTTGATTAGAACATTTCTTAATTAGAACATTTCTAATTAGTACATAGAGTCAATAAAGGTGATTTGTTATACCATGGGCTTTTTTTAAATTTTAATTTTGACTCAGATATGGACAAATACATGATATGATATTAATCTGTGTCCTAGAAGGAGGTCTCCTGGACTATTGGGCCCAGTCTGCCTCCTTCTATATCAACTGAAATAAACGCTAACCAGCCAAATGTGTCTTTTTATCTAGTTCAGGCTACTGTGTGTCAGATTTGGATATCAAGTGTCACTTTAGCTATTCCTTGATGAAAACCAAAGGGGTGAAGAGACAGACTTTGCTGCACTCTCTGACTTGTTATAGTAGATATTGGGTGTGCTTTATCCAGAAAATAAAGGGGTAATGATAAAGTGTCTTATCCAGTACTGATTGGAAGCCATCCATAAAATGTCTTTTGTTACATGGTTTGCTTATAATTAATATTTTATTATCAGTTATTAAAATGTTCTGATTAGGGGCTGGAGCAATAGTCCAGTGGGTAGGGCGTTTGCCTTCCACACGGCCGACCTGTGCCGGCCCGGGTTCAATCTCCGGCATCCCATATGGTCCCCGAGCACTGCCAGGAGTAATTCCTGAGTGCAGAGCCAGGAGTAACCCCTGAGCATCACTGGGTGTGACCGAAAAAGCAAAAAAAAAAAAAAAAGTTCTGATTAATTTTCACTATTTCCCCTTATCTTTATGCCATTTTTTAAATGATAGCTAAATTGAAGACAGAGGGGAAAAAAGTTTCTAGTGACTCTATATATTCCTTAAGAAAATAGCCACGCTGAAGCAATATCACCACGCCAATACGGCCAGCCACTCCTGAGCTCTGATTTATTTTACTGTATCATTAGTGTGATTTGCATTCCACTTAGATGTATTATTGTTATCACCAAGCACCAATAGTTCTTTATGGAATTTTCTAGAAATGTTCACAACAGCTACTCAGCACGTTAGTTACTCGTTCCATTACTCCCAAACGTTTTTTTAATCTCACTATATTCCTATTGCATGAGTGAAACCATTTTCCTTGGAGTTAGCCAGGAAATTTTCCTTACCTAAAAATCACAGCATACGGCAGAGAAGGGACCAGTTTGCCAATAATAGTTGGAAATGGTAATGCTAGACTAGAACTGAGTATTGAAACTAGGTCAAGGGATATACATGATAACCCTTCAGTGTCCGTATTGCAAACCATAATGTGCAGGAGAGAGAGAGTGAGAGAGAGAGACAGAGAGAGACAGAGAGAGAGAGACAGAGAGACAGAGAGATACAGAGAGGCAGAGACAGAGACAGAGAGACAGTCAGAGACAGAAACAGAAACAGAAGAGAGACAGACAGACAGAGAAGAGACAGAGAAACAAAGAGAGACAGAGAGCCTGTAAAGAGACAGTGTGTGTGTGTGTGTGTGTGTGTGTGTGTGTAAAACGGTGGTGGTGGGAAATGTGCACTGGCGAGGGATGGGTACTGGAACACTGTATTACTGAAACCCAATCATGAACAATTTCGTAATGACCCATTGCACACCGATCCAATAAAATAAATTTAAAAAATCATAGCATTTCCCCTGTTTTTCCCCACAAAATCAAACGTGAATTTTATTCACGTTTGATTTTGTGCTAGGTTTTACACTCCTTATTATTTGCTTGTCTTTAGAGCAGTTTCCTTGATTGGCATTTGCCACGGGCAAGGCACCTGCTGCTTCTCTGCCCCTCAGCTGCATCAGGGAGCGCGTGGCAACCTGGCTCTGGGACCTTCACGCTGTTCCCCTTCCCAGAGACACCCTTCAACCCTTCCTGTTGCAGCATTTTAATGATGACTCCCAATATATTACTCGGGGTACATTTTCACCTGACAGTTCTGTGCGTTGAAGTGCAGCATAAGAGAAGTGCATTTTTTTTCTTGCTCTTCAGTGAACTTTACTTCTGGACTTTTTCTTTTCTGCTAATGATAAGACTCTTCTCACAGTTGCTCGGAGTGGGAGTTATCAGATCATTAATGTCTGCATTGCCTTCTCGTTACAAATGGTTCAGTGTTACTGTCACTCTGTTTTCTGGCTCTACTGATTCCTTCTTTAATCTGTCGGAAGACCCTCTTGATTTACGTGGTTTTTGGTTCTTGGGACACACTTGGCTGTGCTCAGGCTTACTTCTGGCTCTGCACTCAGGGATCACTCTTGTTGGGAATTGGGGGACCACTTGGGATGTGGTGGATTGGACCCAGGTCGAGCACACGTAAGAAAAGCAGTCTATCCACTGTACTGGCGTGCCAGATCCTTGAATCCTGTGTGTATGTGCGTGCGCTAGTTCCACACTTGCGTGTACCTAATATTTTGGTCAGAAAGCCACAACATACAGCCATCTCCAAGTGCCACCGATGACCCGGAGTTGCAGTCACCTCGGAAGCACCAGAATGTGTGAGAACAGCAGCCATCTCTCCATCACTTGCTTTCCACTTCTTGCTATCACCCATTCTCTTGGTGCTTGGTTTAATCCGGTATTGTTTTGTTCTTGCTACTAACTGTACACAATGTATTGCTAATGTCACCTTACACAACAACAACAACAACATAGGTTCCCTAATGATGCATTTCTCAAGGCGTCACCGTTGTTCACTGGTACATGAGTGCACTCATCAGGATGTTTTTCTTAACTGTGGGGAGATATTCTGGTGAGTTGTTCAGATATTGGTTTTGCTCTCTCTCACACCCCAAACTAGGCCCGGTAAGAGTAGAAACAGTGATCAAAATGTAAATCAGACTGTATTTAAACTAATTATATGAGATAATTTTCTGACGAATATAGAACCATCTGATCCAGAAGATGGTGACTAATCCTAGTGGGAATTCCGGAAGAGCTGGTTGTCACTGATTAGAGCAGCTGGAGGCGACTTTCTCAGTTCATGTGTAATTAGAATAGGATGTACTTATTAATTTATGATAAGAATTCAATATTCATTTCAAAGTAAAACAAAGAAGAAACACCATAAAGGCAAACAAAGGTGTTAGCTTCTTATTATAAAGTTAAAGAACAAATTTTTAAAAGAAAAAATTGGCTTGCAGATGGATTCCCCAATATTTCCCACCCAGGACTTTGGGACTCTTTAGCAGAGTTTACAAGTAGTGCAGAAGGCAGCCTCCGGATCCTTTCTGGTCCCCAGTGCTGGTACATGCCTGTGAAAGACCTGCCAGCAGGCACACCTGAATGTGTGTTCCTTCTTTTCTGCTGAGATCAAGTTCAAACTCTTACTTGCTCGCATTTCTTTCTTTTGTGTGTGTGTGTGTGTGTGTGTGTGTGTGTGTGTGTGTGTCTGTGTCTGTGTGTGTGTGTCACACCCGGCAATGTTCAGGGATTACTCCTGGCTCTTTGCTCAGGAATTACTCCTGGCGGTGCTCGGGGGACCATATGGGTTGCCGGAGATTGAACCCAGGTCTGCTGCGTGCAAGGCAAATACCCTACCCGCTGTGCTATCGCTCCGGCCCCACATTCCTGATACTGAGATCAGAACATTGTGGGTCACCTTACTTCTATTCTTCCTTCACTCAAAATCCTTTCATTTTACTGTATTTTTTATTTTTTTTTACTTTTTGAGTCATACCCTGCCATGCTCAGGGGTCACTCCTGGCTCTGCACTCAGGAATTACTCCTGGCAGTGCTCGGGGTAGTACATCTTTCTCATGAACTTTACTGGAGTCTACTTTACTTTCAAATGCAAGTCCATTTACTTGACTCTCAGAACAGTCATTTGCATTATTATCATTATATATCTCCATGAAAATTGTCTTCATAAACACTTGTCCCTAATTGGTGTCTTTCTTCACAATCACACCATACCTTTTCCTGTCAATTCTCAATCATCTGCTGAATAAAATTAGTTATTTATTAAATAATACCTCATTTTGGGGAAAGGTTTGGGCTACAACCAACAGTGGTTGGGAATGACTCCTAGCTCTATGCTTGGGAATTTCTCTCCGTGGTACTCAAGGGACCATGTGACGCTGGAGATGAACCAGTTACTATCCTAGGCATATGTCGTGATCACGCTTCCAGGAACTCTGCTCATGAGAAAAGTGGTGGTGTATTAGGCTTCTATTGTTTTTTTCTAAGGGTGTCAGAAAAATTGTAAGCATGTGAAACTATTGAATTGTGAAGCAGTTATTCTCACCTTAGTGACTGGGACAGACTAACAGGTGACATCTTGACTTCAGTCCTGAGGAATGAGAACTGTTTTCAAGATGAACAACTGCTGGCACTTAAATTCTTCATGAGGCAGATTAGAAAAAAGGCTAGAGTCAGATCTAGCGGGGCTTCTGTTGGCCTCACTTTCCTTCTCTGGCACCAATCTGCACTTCCCGGAGCTGGTCTCTCCAGAATGGGGTGAGTCCGTAGCCCGGAAGTGATGTCACTGTAACAGTTTTTGCCATTTTTTGGGTTTTGTTTATTTTGGTGTCAGACCTTGTTATGCTAGGAGATTACTCCTGGTTCTGTCCCCAATGTCTGTCTCCTTGCGCCATGAGGATGCCCCTTGTCCTGCCCTTTGCTGCTCTGGATTCAGAGCACGTGAGAGTAAGCACGATCTGTACCCCACCAACATCCTGAGCTTCTGAAATGGAAATTGTGCCACGGATGAGTCCTGTTTGGTGTCTTGATTAGTAAGCCAATAGCACTAAATTGCTGTCACTCTAACAGTCTTCTCCATTTTTTTTTGGTTTATTTGGGGGCCATACCTTGCTATGCTCAGAGATCAATCCTGGTTTTGTGCTCAGGGATCACTCCTGATAGGACTCAGTGGGACTTCTGGGTATTGGGGATAGAACCTGGGTTGACCACATGCAAAACAAGTGCCCTACCTACTGGACTATCTCTCCAGCCCTCTTCATTTTAAGAATATATAACTGGGCCAGAATGATTACAGTCCCTGGCACCCATGTTGCCCACTAAACCCTGCCAAAAGTGATACCTGAGCACAGGGACAGAAATAGGCCCTAAGCATTGCCAGGTCTGGACACCCCCCCACCCCCGAGCTCAAGGCTACACACCTGGCACACACACACAGGCGCACACACACACGCACACACACTTGCGCATCCTTTGCACCGGCCTGGTTCTGTTCAATGTAAATGTCCTAGGTATGGAACTGCAGCTGGAACCTTGTACCTAAGCCCCATTAGCCTGCTCCTCTGTAACGTGTTTCTGGCACTCTCAAGGGCCCCCTTGGTTTTCCTTGATCTCTGTCCAGCGGTGAGGAATGATGCTTCCTCATGGCTGAGAATTTCTGAAGTCCTGCCATCCTCCTGGGTACAGGGAGGGGACAAAGAAGAAATTGCTTGATTTCTTACTATTTCCCAGCACACCTTCCTTAATTTAACTGGTAGTTTAAAACTACCAGTTAAATTAAGCCGATCAGGGGTCAGAGCGATACTACAGCAGGGAGGGTGTTTGCTTTAAATACAAACAGACCTGGGTTCCATCCCAGGCATCCCATAGGGTCTCCTGAGCACCTCCAGGAGTAATTCCTGAGTGTAGAGTCAGGAGTGATCCCTGAGGATCGCTGGGTGTGACCCAAAAAGCCAAAAAGGCATCAGATTGCATCTGAGCAATGAGACTGCATATGTGTCGTTATGCAAATGATGATATGTGGGGAACCAATTGGACTGGGTATGCAAATAAGGGTTTGTAAGGGACCAATCAGAGGACTTGGGAGGGCGTTTGCCTTGCACTTCGGCTGACCCAGGTTTGATCCGGCATCCCATATGGTCCCCTGCACACCACCAGGAGTAATTCCTGAGTGCAGAGTCAGGAGTAACCCCCTGAGTATTGCTGGGAGTGACCCAAAAAGAAAAAAAATAAATAAATGAACAGATTACCTAGTGCTCCTCAATTTCCCTCCCCCTCAATTTTCACTGAGACACCCTTTTTTTTTTTTTTTTCTTTTTTTGGGGTCACACCCGGCGGCGCTCAGGGCTTACTCCTGGCTCTGCACTCAGGAATTACTCCTGGTGGTGCTCAGGGGACCATATGGGATGCCGGGGATCCAACCCAGGTGGACTGCGTGCAAGGCAAACGCCCTACCGGCTGGACTATAGCTCCAGCCCCCACACCATTTAAACAAACAAAAACGTTGGTTCCGTCACCAGATCACACTCAACTACATTTCTCCTTCTTACCCACACCTGGGTTATCTGTCTGGCTCCACAAAGCTCAGCCAACAGTAAAGCTGGAGCAGAAGCCCATTTTACGCACTGATCAAAACTTGGCATAAAGCCTGTTTGCAAGCTCACAGCTGAGCTGTGAAGGATTCTCATTGCCTGCTCAGGCTGCCTCATCTGGGCTGTGCTGGAGGAAGTGGCCTGCTGTTCTCTCCCCGAGAGGCGACCGCTCACTGGTGTTGGAAATTCTATTATTTTCAAAGAATGGCTGCTGATTTTGGTCTGGATCACATCAGAAACTGGGCATTACTGTCTTCCGGATTGCCTCCCTCCCTAGACGTGAACTCTCTGAGATCTGTGGTGAGCATTAATTGGCAGTCATACCATTAATAAAATAAATAAATAGGAGCTTTCTGTATAGGTATGTTACTAGCAGCGGGATTTATGAGCATCAAGTGGACATTGGAATGAAGGAGCTGTTGCCTTCTTTCTTTTTTCTCCTCCCTTCTCCCCCCTCCCCCCCCTCCTCTCCTCGCCCTCCCCTCTCTCCTTCCCCCCCTCCTCCCCCCCTCCCCCCCCCTCCCCTCCTCCTTCCTTCCTTCCCCCTTCCTTCCTTCCTCCCTTCCTTCCTCCCTTCCTCCTTCTTCTTCCTCCCCCTTCCTCTCTCTTCCTTCCTCTCTCTTCCTCTCCTCCCCCTCCCTCCCCCCCCCCCCCCCCCCCCCCCCCCTCCCCCCCCCCCCCCCCTCCCCCCCCCCCCCCCCCCCCCCCCTCCCTCCCTCCCTCCCTTCCTCCCTTCCCTCCCTTCCTTCTTCCTTCCTTCCTTCCTTCCTTCCTTTTCCTTCCTTCCTTCCTTCCTTTCCTTCCTTCCCTTCCTTCCTTCCTTCCTTCCTTCCTTCCTTCCTTCCTTCCTTCCCTTCCTTCCTTCCTTCCTTCCTTCCCTTCCTTCCTTCCTTCCTTCCTTCCTTCCTTCCTTCCTTCCTTCCTTCCTTCCTTCCTTCCTTTCCTTCCTTCCTTCCTTCCTTCCTTCCTTCCTTCCTTCCTTCCTTCCTTCCTTCCTTCCTTCCTTCCTTCCTTCCTTCCTTCCTTCCTTCCTTCCTTCCTTCCTTCCTTCCTTCCTTCCTTCCTTCCTTCCTTCCTTCCTTCCTTCCTTCCTCTTTTTTTTCTTCAGAGCAACCTGTCCAGGAACAGCCTGGTAGGGCAACCGTTAACGTGGAGGGCAGTAGGCAGGGAATGTCCTGGTGGAAGAGGACTGTGAGCCGGAGATGGGAGCCTCTTGGGAGGTGGTGATGTGGTCTAAGAGATCTGCAACTAGAAAGTTGACTCTCAGACTTTTGGGTTCCCCAGGGAGGAGTTGGGAAGGGCAGAGGTCACAGCTCTAGGGGCAGTAACCATGCATAAAGCCAGAATGGAGTTTTTCTCTGCTGATTCAGCCTAGCCCTTTTTTTTGGGGGTGGGGAGGGGGTCATGCCAACAATACTCAGGGTTACTCCTGGCTCTGCACTCAGGAATTACTCCTGGACGTGCTGGGGGACCATATAAGATGCTGGAGACCAAACCCGGGTCAGCCGAGTGAAGGCAAATACCCTCCCTGCTGTGCTATCACTTGGGCCCTCTGATTGGTCCCTTATAAACTCTTATTTACATATCCAGCCCTATTGGTTCCCCACATCCCATCATTTGCGTAAAGACACATATGTCATCTTATTGGTCGAATGCAATCTGATGCCTTTTTGGGTCACACCCAGTGGTGGTCAGGGGTTACTCCTCTACACTCAGATGTGGGATGCTGGAGATTGAATCTGTGTGGCCGCTTGCAAGGAAAATGCCCTCCCTGCTGTGCTATGGCTTCAGCCTCCCCAGTACCATTTTTACCGCTGAGAGGGAGCCAGGGTGTACCAGATCACTGGTCACCCCCAGCATGTGCATTGCTGTGTGCATTTTAGGTGGACTCCAGTAAAGGCCAAGCTGGTGATGACCCCCGAGGGACCTGGAGGAATGCCGAATACCTCCAGATTCAGCAATTGCATGAAAACATCTTATGAGACAGAGCAATCTCTCCCTCTCAAAAAATACTTCTTCACCTCAATATTCATTGTGAAAAATCAGGAAAGGGAAAGAACAGAACGGAGTAGCTAATAACACATTTTTGTTTTTCCCTTAACCTCTTTTTGGGGGAAGGGTCGGGACATGCCCAGTGGTGCTTGGGGCTACTCTCACCTCTGTACCTCGGTGGTTGTTCTGTTGTGCCCAAGACGATCTGCTGCTGGCACTGAACCAGGGTTGGCAGTATGGAAGGCGACTGCCTTCACCCTTGCACTATCGCTTTAGGAGCTGTGTAAACTATTAACACATTTTCAGGTGATTTCTTACCCGTTGAGCTGTTTGATGCCTCCCCACTGCTACTCCCCACCACACACTTGTTTTAACTTTTCCAGACCAAATCCCTCTTCTCTCTTCAGAGTGAAGCTGCATTTCGTGTTGGCAGAGCTGGTTTCACCCCTGCTAGAACATAAGAAACATGGGAAGGGACACAGTAGCTTTTATCAATGCCACAAGACATATCCCAGACCCCTTCATTCCCAATCAGGTCACCAGCAAGAGATTCTGGAACGTTTCCCTGAGGTCAGTCCCTGACGCTAAAGTCAGACTCAGTGCAATTTGGGCTCATCAGATGGAACATACAAGCCGGGAGGTAAATTCTGAACAATGTTGGGACAGTCGAATGAGGGCTGTCTTGAAGCAAGGTTAGCTGAGGTTGTGTAAAGTTACTGTGATGCAAGTGCAATTTTTTTTTTTTTTTTGCTTTTTGGGTCACACCCGGCAATGCTCAGGGGTTACTCCTGGCTCTGCACTCAGGAATTACTCCTGGCGGTGCTCGGGGGACCATATGGGATGCCGGGGATTGATTGAACCCAGGCCGGCATAGGCTGGCCGCTTGCAAGGCAAATGCCCTACCCGCTGGGCTATCGCCTCCCTGGGCCCTTTTTTTGCTTTTTTTGGTCACTCCAGGAGATGCTCAGGGCTTACTTCTGGTTCTGCTCTCAGGAATTACTCCTGGCAGTGCTTGGGGAACCATATGGGATGCTGAGGATCGAACCTGCAACCAGCCACTTGCAAGGCAAGTGCCCTACCTGCTGGACTATTGCTCTGGGCCCACAAGTGCAATTTTCAAGGAACTAAGTTTGCAATATGTATATGCCAGAATTCTTTTTTTTTCTTTGGGTCACACCGCGATGCCAGGGATTACTCCTGGCTCTGCACTCAGGAATTACTCCTGGCGGGCCGGGACCATATGGGATGCCGAAGACAAACCCAGGCCGGCATGGGCGCCGCCGGCAAGGCAAACTCCCACCTGCTGGGATATCGCTCTGGCCCCGCCAGATTCTTTATATGTATTCTAATGTATATGCCATCTAATTCTAATGTATATGCCATCACTCATCATTCATACATGCAGTTTTGCTATTTCCAAGTTTTTCCACTTGGTCTTTACTTTTTTGGGTCAATGTTCAAGGGTTACTCCTGCTCTGCACTCAAAAATTACTCCTGTCAGTGCTGAGGGGACCACAAGGGATGCTGGGGACCAAACCCGGGTTGGCCTCATGCAAGGCAAATGCCCTCCTGCTGTGTTATCACTCCGGGCCCTCTGGTTGGTCCCTTATAAACCCTTATATGCATACCCAGTCTGATTGGTTCCCCACATCCCATCATTTGCATAAAGACACATATGCAGTCTCATTGGTAGGATGTAACCGATGCCTTTTTGGGTCACACCTGGCTCTGCGCTCAGGAATTACTCCTGGAGGTGTTTGGGGACCATTTGGGATGTGGAGGATTAAATCGAGGCAGCCACATGCAAGGCAAACGCCCTCCCTGCTGTACTATCACTCCTGGCCCTTCTCTAGTGTTTTTAGGTGCCTTCTACAACAGCTCATTGGTTTTTCTCTTCCTTCAATGAACCCATTTATGGCTAATTTAGAAAATGGCACTATGATTTTTTTTCTATTACTCAAGACAGAAACCCTGCAGTTCTCCATAACTCTTAGTTGTAATTTATTTTAGTTCTAGTATCTAATTCGCTATGTTATTTGGTCAACTTTTACCTCCTACGTGCTTTTTTTTCAAACCCAGCTCTCTCTTCTGCAACTTCCCTGCAAGTGTAAACTTGCAATTATTTCTGAACTATGGGAAAGCTTCTGACGGGTCCTACCAGCCACCCCCCCACCCTCTTCCGTTCACTCATTTCCCGCAGCAGAGCTTGTCTTGCCAGTTCTCGGACCCGCTCTTGTCTCTGACTTGATGCCCTTCTTAAATTGCCCACTGGTGTTTGAGAAGAAAGAATGGTGACTTTAAGTTTCCGTGGGAAGCTTGGACTCTCATTATACAACCGCTCGTTTCCTGTGGTCCAGCCAGACTGGCCTTGAACACCAACAAGGCCTTTAAGCTTGTGATTTGATGTGAAAGTGTATTCCGCACCAGCGTGACAGATTCATCAGGGGCCAGAGCCTTAGTACAACGGGAAGGGCATTTGCCTTGCACACAGCTGACCTTGGTTTGATCTCCAGCATCCCATATGGGCCCCGAACACTACCAGGATTAAATCCTGAGTGCAGAGCCAGGAGTGACCCCTGAGTACTGCCGGGTGTGACTCATAAAGGCATCAGATTGCATTCGACCAATGAGAGGGCATATGTGTGTTTATGCAAATGACTGGATGTGGGAACCAATAGGGCTGGGTATGCAGATTAGGGCTTATATGGGACCAATCAGAGGGCCCGGAGTGATAGCACAGCAGGTAGGGCGTTTGCCTTGCACCGGCTGACTCTGGTTTGGATGCCAGCATCCCATGTGGTCCCCTGAGCACCACCAGGAGTAATTCCTGAATGTAGAGCCAGGAGTAACTCCTGGGCAGTGCTGGATGTGACCCAAAAAAGCAAACAAACAAATAAACAAATAAACCCACATACCCGTCCTTCAGTTCCAGGTCAAGTGACTTTTTCAGGAACGAACCTTAGATAAAATCAATTCTTTGCCATGAGGCTTCATAGAATTATGGGCATTTCTTTTATACGACTTCTGACAGCTATCATCTAACATTTGCTAGTAAGATTACTTCATTCTCTCACTGACTATCATGCTAGGCTACAAACGTAGAACTTTTTTGCTTTTGTGCTATATCTCTAGCATAATGCCAACCAGGTAATAGCTACTTGATAAATATTGGATGAATGTGGACTAAATAAATAATAGGAAGTCAGGGAACGGCTTTAGATATTCAAGGGTACTGATTTCTAAACTTTAGCATCAGAATAACCGAATGCTTGTTAAAGCAGTGTTTTTTTTTTGGGGGATTACACCCAGTGTGTTCAAAGGTTACTCCTGGCTTTGAACTCAGGGTCTTTGGTAGTGCTTGGAGGCCCATAAGGGATGCCGGGGATCAAACCCGGACCAGCCACGTACAAGGCAAATGCCCTCCCTGCTGTATTGTCATTCTGGCTCCCAAAGAACAGATTATCAGGCCTCAGCTCTAGGCTTTCTGATTTCATAGGTGTTGGGTATCACATAAAAATTCACATTTTGGAGCCTGGAGCAATAACACAGAGGTAGGGTATTTGCCTCGCAATGAACAACCTGGGTTCAATACCTTATAGTCTGTAAGGTCCCGAACACTGCCAGGTGTGACCCAGAAGCAAACAAATAAATAAAAAGAAATTTGTATTTTGGCTGGAGAGATAGTACAGGGGTTAAGGCACTTGCCCTGCATGCCAGCAAACCCGGGGAGTTCCCAGCACTAGAGTTGGTCACCAGAGCACCACCAGGAATGATCTTAAAGCACAGAGCCAGAAGTAAACCCTGAGCTTAGCATGGCTGGGTGTGCTTCCCCCCACACCCCTCAGCCACCTGCCCTTAAACACACACACACACACACACACACACACACACACCCCAAACCAAACCACAGTGACAACAAAAAAAATCCATTAACAAAAATTTACTTTTCTTACAATGTCCAAAATAAAATCTAAGGTTTATAACTTAAGGATTATAGGCTTAGGGCATTTAACACATTCTTATAATTTGGTTGCGATCTTCAAAATATTTACAATATTGTTCAGGTGCAAAAAGTAGATAAGAGAAATATGAATTTACAAACATGCAATCTTTTGCATAATTTGAAAATAATGAAAGTTGAAATAAAAAAGAGAGGTTTTGGTCTTGTTGATATATGATTGCTGGATCGGTCTTGTGATCCATAATTGCCATTGATGCCAATGGGGGGAAACAAAGCTTACAAACAAGATAGGGATTGTTTACAGACCAAAAATGAGTCTAAGGGAAATTCAAGGATTGAAGGATTTAGTCCTTAGGTTGGAGCATGTTGAAAAATATGTGAGGGAGAAAAGAGAATAAGGGAATAGTTATGCATGTGCCAGCAGAGAGAGAAGGAGATGGTGATGTAGCTGGCACTCAGGATTCATGTGAGAGAAGGTGTAGAATAAGGGAGGGGCCTGTGGGCAGTGACAGGCCTGGGCCTTCCTGTGGGCCAGGAAGGAGTGTGGCCTCCTGTTCAGGGAAACAATGGTGCTGAGGAAAAAAAACAAAGACTCCATCTGTGAGGAAATCACTTCCATCTCTAGTATAACATTTCTAGGCCAAAATTGTAGAACCAACTTGTATCCACTTGTCTTCCTGTTGTCCATCAATTTGCTCGAGCGGGCACCAGTAACATCTCTATTCATTGGGAATGAGGTCCATTATTGTTACTGTTTTTGGCATATTGAACACACCACGGTTAGCTTGCCAGGCTCTGCCATGGCTCTGGGTTCATCCCAGGGGACCCAGTCTTTTTCTGTGTTAGATCATCAACCATCCAGGGCCCACTGGGCAGAGCCCTGGGTGTAGACAAACCTGTCTCCCTGTCTGCCACTTGTTGACGCAGTCGGGCACTGCAGCTACACCTGCAACTCCTTGAGGGGCAATGTAGAACCAACAGTGTCAAAATTTTTGTAACACGTGGGGTGTTGAAAGTAAGTATGGAGCAATGATCTGAGCTCATTAAGTTCCTGCTTTGCTGTTTAAGGGCTAAAAGTCACTATTGTTGAATAGACTTTATAACTTTGTAGCCACGCTAAAAGACATATTAAGATATAATTTATGAAATGGTCTGGGCGGCTGCAAAACTGCATCTCTCAGAACAGAAGGTCTGAAGTCATGTGGAATACGATGCTTTGATACGGGGCAAAACTTGACTCACCCTTCCACCGGGTGATAGTGTGTCAGACCGAACACAGCCCAGCTGACAGCAATGACTTTCCACCACCAGAAAGCTCAGAAACACGATTTGGTCTGATACACAGGGGAGGTCTCTGGTTTTACAATTCATCACTTCATAAACATGACAATTTTACAGTTTAATAAAATAGCATAAAATTTTGGCTACTTTATTTTGCATCATGAACAATTCAATTCTATTGAATCCACTAAACCTGGAGTCCTTTTCATGCAACTAGATAATTTTTGACATATTTTAAGTCACATATTCCTACAGACCACATGGTAAAATTATTCTATAAAACTTGACGTATGTTTTGCATCCAATTCCAGTAAGCTAGATGAAAAATTCCTCCTCTAAAAAAACTTCATCCAAAAACTTTATTGATTATTCACAAGTGTGAAAATAATATTTAAGAAGAAATTCCTCTCATCCCACACATCCACTCTGCAGACTAACAGTTTGCCTAATGTGTAAATTCCCTTTGGTGATGGGCAATTGTCTCCTCATTTAAAATGCAGTAAATCTACAGTTGAAGGCGGCTTTTCCATCAGTACACAGCCTCCTCTTCTCCCTTCAAGCCAAGTCATGTCAGAAGACTTACATTTTCCTCTCTGGTTAACAGTAAGGGGAGTTATGGGTATCTCTCTCTCTCTCTCTTTCTCTCTCTTTTTTTTTGGTTGCTTTTTTGGGTTACACCCGGTGATGCTCAGGGGGTTACTCCTGGTTCTTTGCTCAGGGACCCATATGGGATGCCTGGGAATGAACCAAGGTCAGCTGCATGCAAGGCAAACACCCTACTGGCTGTGCTATTGCTCCGGCCCCTGGGGTGTTTCTTTTGATCAGGAGAATTTTCTTTCTTTTTTGTTTTATTAAAAGTGTGTTTTTTTTTAATTAAAAAAAAACCCTTCCCTTCCCTCCCTTTCCCTCCCTTCCCCTCCCTCCCCTCCCTTCCCTTCCCTCTCCCTCCCTCCCTCCCCTCCCTCCCCTCCCTCCCTCCCCTCCCCTCCCTCCCTCCCTCCCCCCCTCCCTCCCTCCCTCCCTCCTCCCCAGTCCCTCCCTCCCCAGTCCCCTCCCTCCCCAGTCCCTCCCCTCCTCTCCCTCCCTCCCCAGTCCCCCCTCCCCTCCCTCCCTCCCCAGTCCCTCCCCAGTCCCCTCCCCTTCCCTCCCCAGTCCCTCCCCTCCCTCCCTCCCCAGTCCCTCCCTCCCTCCCCTCCCTAACCTCCCCCCCCCCAGTCCCTCTCCTCCCTCCCCTCCCCTCCCTCCCCACCCCTCCCCTCCCTCCCTTCCTCCCCTCCTCTCCCCCTTCCTTCCCCCCTCTCCCTCCCCTCCCTCCCCTCCCTCCCCTTCCCTTCTCCTCCCTCTCCTCCCTCCCCTCACTCCCTTCCCCTCACTTTTTGTGCCACTCCCAGCAATGCTCAGGGGTTACTCCTGACCCTGCACTCAGGAATTACTCCTGGCGGTGCCTGGGGTACCCTATGGGATGCCTGGGATGGAACCCTGGTAGGCCGCATGCAAGGCAAATAGCCTCCCTGTTGTGCTATCACTTGGGGCCCCTGATTGGTCCTCTTATAAACCCTTATCTGCATATCCAGTCCGATTGGCTTATGCATAAAGACACATATGCCGTCTCATTGGTTGGGTGCAATCTGAGGTCTTTTTGGGTCACATCCAGCGATGTTCAGGAGCTACTTCTGGCTCTGCACTGAGGAATTACACCTGGCCGTGCTCAGATAGGATGCTGGGAATCTAACCGGGTCCCATGTATGCAAGACCAATGCCTCTCTCCTCTGCATTATCACTCCGCCCCCTCACATTACGGTCTTATTAAAATATTTTTTTTACTTAAAGTTTGTGTAATATTTTTTTCTGGTCATGAAAGAGAGACAAGTATATAAAAATAATTTAAGAAAAACTTTCTTTTTTGAGAGGACTTTTGAACCACACCTGGTGGTGCTCAGAGGCGATTCTTGGCCTAGTGTTTGAGTGATCAGTGGTGCTTGGGAGAGCGAGTGTGGTGCCTGGGATTTGTACCAGGATCATCTGCCGGCCAGGGAAACATCTTAACCTATGTCTGCCCCCCTTGGTTGATATTTGCTTTGGGTTGGGTCGTGTTCAGAATTCTCTGGTCACCTTTTGTGGCCTTGTTTCCTGGCGTGGCAGCAAGGGAATTTGTGGAACAGCTGGTTAGGAGACTATAAAGTAAGCAGCTGACTTAGGTGCTCAGCAGAGAAGAAATTCGATTATTATAAGGCCTGATTACAGTGTGAGCCTCAGGCTTTTGGGGAAGTCAATGTGCTAAATCATTAAAAAAATTGGACATTAGATAGAAGGTCCTTTCTTTTC
Source organism: Cryptotis parvus (assembly GCA_021461705.1). Lineage (NCBI taxonomy): Eukaryota > Metazoa > Chordata > Mammalia > Eulipotyphla > Soricidae > Cryptotis > Cryptotis parvus. Next base: position 57,393 of record JAJIBD010021681.1, read on the forward strand.
TTTTTCTTTTTTAAAGGCCGACCACAAATCCCTCAGTCAGACTAATCAGCAAGCAAGTGGGGAAACAACTTCTTGCCTCCTGCTCCTGCTCTGGGCTCGGGTGCTGGGTCTGTTAGCTGGAGGCTGCTGGTTCTGATTAAAGCTAAGCGGATTTTGAAAGGAAACTCTTTGTCCAATAAAGGGGGCCGAGAGCTCCGCAATCAAAAGCAGAGAACAAAGATGGCTTATGACAAACTTGCCTGGTGGACTGTGGCCCTCCAGACGCCTTTTCAGAGCTTGGCAGGTGAAGAGGCAGAAGGAAGGACTCAGCTCTGAGGAGGCGGTGGGGGAGGCAGGGCAGGGGGAGAGGCAGAGGGGCTGGAGAGACGGCCAGGCCTCAGCGACAGCAGCGCAGCCACTACCTGGAGTGGACACGCTCAGGTAAGAAACGGCTGAACCTCAGGTTTGGGCAGAGCCTGGCTACGTGGGGTAGGGGCTAGGCCGAGCAGGGGTGATGGGAGGGATATTTGGGGCAGAGGAGGGGTCTCCCCCTCCTGCTCCCAGCCGGCCCTGGGCTTCGTGGTTACCTCTCTGTCTCTCTCTCTCCCTGTCTCTCTCTGTCTCCATCTCTCTGTCTATCTCTGTGTGTCTCTCTGTGTCTCTGTCTCTCTCACTCTCTGTGTCTCTCTGTGTCTCTCATTCTCTCTCTATCTCTCTGTCTGTCTCTCTGTGTCTCTATCTCTTACTCTGTGTCCCTCTCAGTTCTCTGTGATTTCTTGCTTCTGCCTCTGTCTCCATTTCTTTTTCTCTCTGTCTCTCTCCATATCTCTGTCTCTCTGTCTCTGTCTCTCTCCATCTCTGTCTCTCTTCTCTCTCCATCTCTGTTACTCTATCTCTCTCCATCTCTGTCTCTCTGTCTCTCTCCTCAGTACTCTGTGATTTATTGCTTCTGCCTCTGTCTCCGTCTCTCTCCATCTCTGTCTCTCTCTCAGTTCTCTGTGTTTTCTTGCTTCTGCCTCTCTGTCTCCATTTCTTTCTCTCTCTGTCTCTGTCTTTCTCCATCTCTGTCTCTCCTCAGTCCTCTGTGATTTCTTACCTTTACTTCTCTGTCCCCATCTCTGTCTCTCTCCTCTCTACCCCATTGGGTCTGGGCCACTTTGCTGTTCAAGGCTGCCCCAGACTGCTGTGCCCATGTTCTGGACTCAGACCCCTGGGGGTGCGGGTGGTGGGGATAATGTACCTGTCTCCTCATAAGGACACTTGAGCGAGATTCTGACAGGCGCCTCTGACTGATGCGGGCCACAGAGCATGGCAGCGCCCAAGGGAGACCCTAGAAAGGCCACATTTCCCACGGTGGTGGTGAGAGGAGTCGGAAGCTTCCTCAGAGGCGGTGCGCTGGGGAGACTCGTTCCAGAATATAAAATCTTTCGCTGGTTTGACTTAAATGGGACTTGGGAAAATGAATTGCTCCTATAGCGGCTGTGTCCATCTTATCTTTTTCCTTAGGGTTTTGTTTGGGGGCTGACTCTCGGTAGTCAAGGATCGCTCCTGACTGTTCAGGGAATCGTGTGCAGGTCTGGGGACTGTTGGATTGCAGCACACGAGGCCCAAGCTCCCGTGCTATCTCTCTGGCCCCAATTTTGTTTTCTTTGTCTATTTTCACAACTGGGGCATGTGGGACATTTCTCTCTTGAGCCCAGGAAGGTCAGGGGCTTCCATATATCACTATTAACTGCTCCCCAGCCACGCTCTGCCTCCACGCTCCTCTGTGCTGTCAGAGCCACAAGTCTTTCTTCCTGTTTTTTTGTTTTGTTTTGTTTTATTTTTGCTCCATCTTGCATGCTCAGGGCTTACTCCTGTCTCTGTGCTCAGAGATCAATTCCTGGTGGGATTTTGGGGGACAGTATCTGGCTCAAGTCTTTGGTGTGACAAGTGGTGTGAATGTGTAGAGCCCCTGCCGTAAGCACTTTGCGGACCTTTTCTGTTCAACGTCAATTAGAATCAAGGATTGCTCTATAAAGTAATGCTCTTACCTTCAAGCACATTAGCACTCAGTTGGTGGATATGCGTTTCAGCGAGGCCGGAGAGCTGGTGAGGTTGGCTTGTGTTTGCCTTTCCCGCGGCCAGTCCAGGTTTGACTCCCAGGACCTCATTTTGTCCCTGAGTTCCACCAGGTGAAATCCTTGAGTACAGAGCCAGGAAGGAGTGCTGAGCACCACTGGGTTGGCCATAAAACAATGCACAAACACATTTAAATACACTAGGTTAGAGCCCAGAGCAATAGCACAGCGGGGGAGGGTGTTTGCCCTGCACTCGGCCAACCTGGGTTTGATCCCGGCATCATATACGGTCCCCTGAGCACCGCCAGGAGTAATTCCTGAGCGCAGAGCCAGGAAGAACCTCTGAGCATTGCTGGGTGGGACCCCAAAAAATATAAAGTAAATAAACTTTTTGTATTTTTTCTAGTAAAAATAGGTTTATTAAGGAGGTTTTTTGGTGAGGGGAGGGAGAGAAAAGAAAGAGAACCGGGCTACTCAAAGGCGGAGCGCGAGTAAAGGAAAGTACACATCTCAGAGGGGAGATGCGGGCAACACACGTCTCAGGCACCACTGTGCCACATGGCTCAGGCAGCATGAGTGTCCTTGCAGCTGTGCCAGGAACATGTGTGCCTAGGCAGCATGTCGCCAACTTTTTTGTATTTTTAAGTATTTGAGAAAAATTCTAAGATGGAATTTTTTTTTAAAAAGGACTTCAGGGCTGAGGGCCGGAGTGATAGCCCAGCCGGGTAGGGCATTTGCCTTTGCACGCGGCCGGCCTGTGCCGGCCCGGGTTCGATCCCCAGCATCCCATATGGTCCCCTGAGCACCGCCAGGAGTAATTCCTGAGTTCAAAGCCAGGAGTAACCCCTGAGCGTTGCCGGGTGTGACCCAAAAAGCAAAAAAAAAAAAAGGACTTTAGGGCTGGAGAGATATCACACTAGGTAGCGCATTTACCCTGCACATGGCTGACCCAAGTTCCATCCCAGCACCCCAAATGATCCCTCCCAAACGTCCAGGAGTGATCCTTGAGTGCAATGCCAAGAGTAAGCCCCCAGCATAGTTAGGCATGGCCCCCAAACCAAGCCCCCACTGGAAAGAAAGAAATCCAACAAACCCTTGCATTTGGGTGAAATCTTCTTTGTTTTTCCTTTCTTCTTTGTGGTCACACCCAGCAATGCTCAGGGGTTACTCCTGGCTCTGCACTCAGGAATTACTCCTGGCGGTGCTTGGGGACCGTATGGGATGCTGAGGATTGAACTTGGGTTGGCCACGCACAAGGCCTTACCGCTGTGCTGTCCCTCTGGCTCTGGGTAAAATACTTCTGATTATTATTTTTTTCCTTTTGGACCACATCTGGCATTGCATAGTGAGAGGGGGTTTGGTGCCTTGGTCTGAACCTGCAGTTGCCACAGCAAGCAACACTCTCCAGCCTTTTGCACCATCTTCCTGCTCCAAGATTTTGAAATCTTGGAGCTTAAAAACTCTTCGCCAAGCAAGCTACTGTGTATTCCTGCATTTATTTGGACGGTAGCAGAACAAATGTGTGAAACCATGTAGTTTGTTGTGAGTCAAATATTGTTCTCTGGGGGCTGCAATATTTCACACATTCTCCTTTTTGAGAGTAAAGTGGGAGGGGGAGTGTCTGTCTCTTTCCTTAATAGAATATATGTTTTCATGTAGTAGGGCTTGGAGATAAAATTTAGGACTGTTTTGCGTCTCCAAGTTCTACATGCCTTTTGGCTCATGTATTTGTCTTGCCAAGAAGCTTCTAAAAACCAACTGGTTCATGTTTTGAGATACTATCCTCAATCCAGAAGTCAACTGAGAATTTCTCTGTGATTCTTGGATTTAAACTAGTTGGAAAACATTTTGTGTATGGTTGATGATACTGATATGACTGTATTTAAGAACAGCCCAATCTATATTCATCTGAAAGGCTCGACAATAACATGTGTGAGTGTGTATGTATATGTTAGTGCGTTAGCAGAAATATCTTCATGAGGATTAGAGTAGATGGTCCAGATAGCCTTACCTTTGTTTAGGTAACAAAGTTTTATAAAGCAGGTAGATGTAGAGCCCCAAGAAGTTATCTCTGTGGGCATTTGAAGTGCATTTTAAATCTATTGGCTCATTAGCACCAGTGGCTGTTATTTGATAGGGAGAGATGACTTCAATTTCATAGAAAAATATGAAGGTGGAGTTGAGATGCTGTCAGAATGCAGGGTGGGACCAAGAGTTTGCATCTTTGTCGACACTTGATGTATGGAACCCATCAAGACGGCTCGTATTATTTTTGAAGGTCTTATTCTATTGTAAGAAAGAGAATGACAGCTACTGTTTGATGTTTTCAGAGCCGAAGTCATGAATGGATTCATTCTTGCTGCATTTTTTGTGGCTGACATGAAGGATATTGTCAGCTGAGACAGGCAGGGCAGCCAGCCCGCCAGGGTTTCACAGGGAAGCAGTCACGTGGTGGTGGTGGGCTTCTTACCCTGGGATGGGACCCTTGGAGTGGAAAGAAAAGTATTTTAATTTTTGGGGGGTTGCAGTCTTCATATTTTATTAGGGTTTTGATTTTTGGCTCATGTCAATGAAATCAACAGTGCCCATAAAATCAAATACCTGATTCCGTTTAAAAGGACAATTTCTTAATTTCCAGAGACTTTATAGATCCAGAAGTTGTCCTGTGTCTGTTACCAACAATGAAGCGTCTGGGAGTAAGTTAGCAGGAAGGACATGTTCTTAGGTAGAATAATGCTTCGTGGTAGCGGAACAGAATAATTGAAGCTGGACTAGTTTGACTGCCATGTGCATGATTAATGGGCTTTCTTTGCTTGGGTACAGGGGTATTCTTCAGTTGTGACTCATCTTTTTAGATTCCAGTGTCTCTCTTCCTTTTTTTTTAAATAAACACTGTCAAAAACTTTAATCTTGTTTCCATGCATTCCACATTCCTTGCAGATTGCAGCCCTCTGTTAATATGTTCATTTATTGTGCTATCTCTGGCTTGTCAAGTTGATCATATTTCCTGTAGTTGAGTGTCCAGTGTGAGTGATTGGATTTGAGGGTCTCCATATCTCCACCTTCCACTCTTACACCACATATCAAGGGGCCTTCTTTCATGGATGGACAAGCTCAGGAAATAATCTGCCTCGTCCTTTCTTTCCCCCAAAGCTAGTAATGTGTCACCACACTTGTGGTCCTATAGTTTCCAGACTGTGTGTTATTGACACCCATTTCAGACTGTGTGTTATTGATACTCATTTCAGACTGTGTGTTATTGATACTCATTGCAGACTGTGTGTTATTGATGCCCATTTCAGACTGTGTTATTGATACTCATTGCAGACTGTGCTATTGATGATCATTGCAGACTGTGCTATTGATACTCATTGCAGACTGTTATTGATGCTCATTGCAGACTGTGTTATTGATACCCATTGCAGAGTGTGTGCAATTGATACCCATTTCAGACTGTGTTATTATTATTTATTTATTTTTTTAATTTTTTTTATTTTTACAATTACAAAGATATACAATTAAAAAGTTCATATTTGGGTTTTGGTCATACAGTGTTGCAGCACCCATCCCGCCACCAGTGCCCATCTCCCACCACCAACGCCCCGGTTCCCTCCCCCTCCCCCAGCCCTCCTCCATGGCAGGTTCTTTATTTCTTTCCATTTCTCTCTCTTTCTCTTTTCCTTCCCTCCAGACTATGGATTACAGAACATACATTAAAGGGTTGTCATGTGTATCTTTTTGCCTCTATTTAATGCTCAGTTCTAGGTTGGCATTAGTACCCTCGACAATTGTTAGCACACTGTTCCATTTTCTGTCTTACCTAGCCTCTGACTCCACACGTTTGTGATAATTTCCACCTTTGACAAGACCTCCTGATATATGTTTCACTTGACCTTGGATATTGGTATCATAATATGTACCTATATATTTATGTTATGCAGATAAATGCAGTCATTCTGTATCTGTCTCTCTCCTTCTGGCTAATTTCGCTCAACATAATCTTCTCCATGTCCATCCATTTGTAGGCAAATTTTATAACTTCATTTTTCCTAACAGCTGCATAGTATTCCATTGTGTAGATGTACCAAAGCTTTTTATCCAGTCATCGATTTTCGGGCACTCTGGTTGCTTCCAGATTCTGGCTATTGTGAATAATGCTGCTATGAACATAAAAGTAGGGATGGTGTTTCCGCTGCGTATTTTTGGCTTCCCAGAGTAGATTCCCAGGAGTGGTATGGCTGGGTCAAATGGGAGTTCAATTTCTAGTCTTTGGAGGAATTCAGACTGTATTATTGATACCCATTTCAGACTGTATGTTAGTGATACCCGTTGCAGATGGTGTATTAATGATACCCATTTCAGACTGTATATTATTGATACCCATTTCAGACTGTGTGTTATTGATACTCATTGCAGAGTTGCTGAAGCTCAGCAATGTTTTATGACTTACCCAGGCTCATTTGCCTAAATGACATGGCTTATTGTGGACTGAATTGGGGTTTTTAAACCAGTTATCTCTGACTCCAACCTGTTCCTTAGTCTAACACTGCTTTTACTTTTTTGTTGTTCTTGTTAGTTTTGGGACCACACTCAGTGATGCTCAGGGCTTACTCCCAAGCAGTGCATTTAGGATTCACTCCCAGAGGTGCTCGGGGGACAATATGGGCTGTCAAGGATCAAACCTGGTCTATAGTGTGCAAGGCAAATGCCCAACATGTTATCCTATTGCTCTGGGCCCAACTTCTTTTTATTTTTATGTTTCCTTTTCCGGTTCATCAATAAATGCTGGATTTTGAGATGACTACAAGAGTATGCTACCCGCACGGCAGAGCCTGGCAAGCTACCCGTGTTGTATTTGATATGCCAGATACCAATAACAATTATAGACCTCATTCCCATGACCTGATGGAATGGTTTGAGGCTCTTTATGTTCCTGGAGCAAGCAGGTGCCCTTGGGCTCTACTTGCATGAGACAGGTCATATGGAGATGTTACTGGTGCCCGCTCGAGGCAAATCGATGATGAGCGGAAGACAGTGATACAGTGAAGAAACTTACTTTGGCCTAAGTCCTGATTAGAACAATACTAGTCATATGTTTTGGAATTAAAATATGGCATGCAGACTCTTTACCGATGAGACCTAAATTGGATATGGCTGGCATTTATTTAGCACTCAATATGCTCTAGAGTGTTTTTTTTGTTGTTGCTTATTGGGTTACATCTGGCCATGCTTAAGGGTTGCTCCTGGCTCTGTGTGATGACCCTGGGTATCTGATTGGGGTCAGAAATTTGGCAAGTGCCCTAACCCCTGTACTATCTCTCCAGCTTACTAGTGATTCTCATTATTCTTTAAAAAGAAGATGTGGACCTCTTCTGTGACCATGCCCAGAGGTCATTTGTATGTGCCTCAGGGGATCCTTTCCTGGTGCTTTTTTGGGGGGCTTCTCATACAGTACTGGGAATCAAACTAAGGCCAACCTCACACAATGCAAGTGCCCTAACCCCTGCATCATCTCTCTGGCCCTCTTCTATTCTGTTTGTTTTCAACACCCGCTTCCCCCATGCATCCGCCACACAGGACCGATGGTGGTTCTCACCCAGTAGGTTGTGATGCTTGTGGAGCTTGTGGTACTCTACCACTCAACCAAGGTGCTCACTAGAGCTGCACACTTTAGTGGTGCTGCTCATACATTGTTGTGGTGTGGTGAGAAGCTGCTTGCAGTGCCAGCGGTCAGAGAGCTGGGGGACATAACCAGCTAGATGGAGATAGGTGTGTGGCAGTACCAAGGGTGGAGCCGAAGGCCTTATGTGTGAAGACACATTTTAGCCACTGAGAATTTTCTGATCCTTGTTCCAGAGATTCTTTTTCCAGAGGGTCACACCTGGTGATGCTCCGGGGTTAACTCCTGACTCCACACTCAAAAATTACTCCTGGCGGTGCTCAGGGGACCATATAGGATGTGGAGGATGGAACCCGGGTTTGCAGCATGCAAGGTAAAGGCCCTTCCTGCTGTGCTATCTCTCCGGCCCTCTGATTGGTCCTCTTATAAACCTTTATTTGCATACCCAATCTGATTGGCTCTCCACAGACCGTCATTTTCATAAAGACACATCTGTAGTCCCATTGGTTGGATGCAATCTTATGCCTTTTTTCAAACCCTGCGATGCTCAGGGGTTGCTCCTGACTCTTCACTCAGAGCATGCGACCCTATGGGATGCTGGGGATGGTATCCAGGTCGGCCGCATTCAAGACAAATGCCCTCCCCTCTGTGCTATTGCTCGAACCTTATTCTAGAGATTCTTGAGCAAGTTTGACATAAAGACTTTCGTATATTCCAAAAAATGATTCTGTGAACTTACTGAGTCTAATAGTAATCTGTAACTGAGAAGACTGAGTCATAAAGCAATGAAAGAATCCTTATTGTTACACAAGCCCTGACTCAGCTCAGTGCTGCCTCATCAAATTCCTCATTCATCAAACTGTGGCGACTCATTGATAAATAACAGCTTGACACTTGACATCCTGTTGCCATATACTTTACCCAGGGCCTGCCTCTGCATCTTGCCTGGAGTTACCCTCCGCGGGCCACTTTGTTGGTCACTTGTCACTTGTATCACTTGTCTTCCCATTGTTCATCGATTTGCTCAAGTGGGCACCAGTAACATCTCCATATGTCTGTCCTGTGGCATGATAGTATATCCCAAGGGCATCTGCTCGCTCCAGGAAGACCGGAGCCTCAAACCATTCATTCAGGTCATGGGAATGAGGTCTATATTACTTTTTTTTGCATATCAAACACAACACGGGTAGCTTGCCAGGCTTTGCCATGTGGGTGGTATACTCTTGGTAGTAGGCTCTCAGTTTGTGCATTTCTTTTTTGTGCATGACTTTATGTGGCAGTATATTTTATCATGTAGTCTATGTTAGCTGGTATAAACCACAATCATCGTGGGACTAGATAGATCTTACCAGTATATTTACCTGGCCCTGTTAGGTCTCTAAGTAATTAGACCAGAGAGAAATGCTGTTTGCCTCCAAGCAAGCAAGCATGACTCCCTGTCACTGTCACTGTCACTGTCTTCCCATTGTTCATCAATTTGCTTGAGTGGGCACCTAGTAACATCTCCATTAGTCCTGTCATAAGCAAGTGCAACCCAAGGGCATCTACTTGCTACAGGGACAGGAGGAGCCCAAAAACCATTCTTCAGGTTATGGAACTGAGGTCCGTAATAGTTACTAGTCTTTGGCATAAAACGTAAATAAAACACGGTAGCTTGCCAGGCTTTACCGTGTAAATAAGTGAATAAATAAAATGGAACGAACCCATTTTCATTTAACTCCATTTTTTAGGAGTTAAATCCAGGATCTAGTACAGAGACAGTCTCAGCAAAGCCCAGAATCCAATGAATGGACAAAGGAGGGCAGAAGCCTCAATGCCCAGCTGTGGCACGCGCTCACCTGGTTCCCAGGGGCTGCGCGGCTTACGCACAGCGGGCAGCAGGCACAGAGGCAAGACAGTACAGGGACGGCAAACATAAGTGTCCACCCCAGAGCAGAGGCCGGGCGTCCCTCATGGCCGGTCTGCGCCTCAGGTGCTGAAGCACCTTTCCGACAACACCGGCATGAGGGAAGAGGCGGCCATTGTGCCACCGCTCGTGACAGCTTCAGTCTAGAGCCGTGGCGTCAGGAGACTGACATCAGTCACATCCCTCCCAAGTCACATACCACACACCACACAGCCGTAAGTACACACAGCACACCCACATACATCACACAATACCATATACACACTATACACATACCACATGCACACACTGCACATTACACACACCGCATGCATCACACACTTGTGACACATACCACATACTACCCCATAGAATATACATATAATTACACACACTGCACACACATCACATACTCATGACACACATACCACATGCTACACCCATAGAATACACAGAAGCCCATACAATCCACATACATAATCCACAAGCCATGTACATACACATCACACAAACTATACCTATACCACGCATTGAGGATCGTGTGCGCAGAGGAGAAACCAAACCAGCTGCGTGCACACAATCACTGCAAACCCAGCCCTGACCCGCTGAGCTCGGCTCTCCCGTCCCGCCGAGGGCATAGGTCTCGCTGCGCTCCAGCAGGAACGCACAGTGCACAGTGCGAGGCCACGGGCACAACCGCAACAGCAGCGGCCCGCAGTTAAGCAGGGCCTCACCCTCCACCTCACGGCCCAAGAGCACCCAACAGGCAGGCAGCTGACCCTCACTGATCTGCAGAGTATCTTGCTTTGGGCAGACCAGGTAACTCGCCCACCACACAGCATCCCAAAACCAGACGAAAAACCTTGAAAAGACAAGAGGGGGACTAGCCCAGCGGTGCAGGGCGTTTGCCTCACACACAGCTAACTTAGGTTTGATCCTGGATATCCCGTATGGCCGAGCACCGCCAGAAGTAGTAATTCCTCAGTGCAGAGCCAGGAGTAACCCCTGAGCATTGCCGGGTGTGACCCTAAAAAGGAAAAAAAAAGGAAAAAAAGAAAAGACATGAAATGTCCATCCTGAAAATCAAATGCTCTGCTCTCGTCCCATCTTCACACTCCCACTGACAGCACATTCCCATGAGTGATACCACAGCAGATTCAGAAATGGAAGCATCTCACCACCTTCTACGGCGACTTCTCATGGAAACCTTGTATTCAGGCAACACAGAACATCTGGGGCTGCCTCTTGGATGTGTGCAACGTGAAAAAAATTATTTCCATTCAGTAGAAGATTTAGAGTCTCTTCACCTGCCCCGTGGGCGGGTGACTCCCTAATAAGTCTAAAGGCTAATATACAAAACAACTATGAAATAAAGACAAGAATCTTGTGACGGCTTGGAGAAATATATACCTGGCTGTAGAATATCCATTGGTACAGATACATGCCTTTGTATTCTGAGATACAGTTCATCTCAGATGCCCTCCCCCCCGCCCCCGCCCCGCCCCCCCCCCCCCCCCCCTGCCCCCCCCCCCATCTGCCTAGGGCCTATTGGAAAACGAAGGACTTGCAGCCTTGGCTGGGGCAATATTAACATTTCAATGGGACTATGTGAGGTCCTGGGAGAAGTTATCTGAGGGGATTGACCCTAACTGCTTTCTGTTGATGTGGGCTGACCTGGGGTGAAAAGTTATAAAAGATGTAGCTTGCTCTCTTCTGGGCCTTTTTCTTCCTCTCTTCCTCTTCTTCGCTCTTTTGCCTCTTTTCTCCTCCTCTCTGTTCTCTGCCCTGTTTGGCCTTAGCATGTGGTAGCGGCCATCTTGGCCTATGATTCTAAGCCTACACGTGACCAGGTCCCAGCTAGGAACCTAAAAAGAGTCTGCAGCAACCCTTTAATGTATGTTTTGTAATCCATAGTCTGGAGGGGAAGGAAAAGAGAAAGAGAGAGAAAGGGAAAGTAATAAAGAACCTGCCATGGAGGAGGGCTGGGGGGGGGGGGGGGGAGGGAACCGGGGACGTTGGTGGTGGGAGATGGGCACTGGTGGCGGGATGGGTGCTGGAACACTGAATGACCAAAACTCAAATATGAACTTTTTAATTGTATATCTTTGTAATTGTAAAAATAAAAAATTAAAAAAAAGAGTCTGCAGGAAGACACTGTTGTGCAGCTGCTGACCAGGTGGAGCTGAAGCCAACAGTGATGTTGGATGTGGTCTCCAATTAGAATGGCTGTGTTTTTTGGTTTTTTTTTTTTTGAAGGTGGGGGATATGGTAAGGTTAAGCCCTACCCACTGGTGCTCAGGGGCTGTTATTGCTGGCTCTGTGCTCAGGAGCCAGATGTGGTGCTGGGAATTTGAACTGGGCTCCGAGGAATGCAAGACACAGACCTTACGACCTCCATATCTCTCTGGCCCTTGGATGGTTTTCTTCACTGACTGGAGCAATTTAAGATGAGAAGCATTTTGAAAATACGTGTTGATATTGTTCACTTTTCAAACATAAAGTTCCCTTCCCAGCATCTGGGAGGTGTGTCTGACCCTGGTCTATCCCTGGTACCACATATGTTAAGTTTCAGATGTGCATCATTCAAAAAATCACAGGCACGTTTAATACATCAAGTTCACCTTTGAATGTACAATTCTATCTCTTACCATAAAATTGACTCTGTTTACACTATTTGTGTGTGTGTGTGTGTGTGTGTGTGTGTGTGTGTGTGTGTGTGTAGTTTGGGCCCACCCACTGATGCTTAGGAATTACTGCTAGTTGTGCTCAGGTGACCATATCTGATGCTAAGAATTGAACCCTGGTGAACTACTTGCAAGAAAAATGCCCTACCCACTGTATCTATAACTCCGGCCCCTATATATCTGTAATATGTGTATATGTGCATATACGTGTGTATATCTGTATATACATATACATATATGTATACGCACACACATATATACATATATGCATATGTATGTACAGATGTATACATGTCCAATAGTATGGATATAATATATATGTATGTAGAACCAGAAATAATCCCATAGGATCCCAGAGGATCCTATGGGATCCTATGGGACACTGCAGATGCAAACCAGGCCAGTCATGTGCAGGGCAAGTGCCCTACCCACTGTGCTATTTCTCCAGCCCCTACCCTGCTACACTATTTATCCACCTGCCTCCCCTTTCTCTTCTGGTAACCACTGATAGATAATATGGTGTAATGGTTTAGTTTTGTTTTATTTAGCTTATCTGTTTGTATTCCCTATCTACCACATGAAGGAAGCATATGACATTTTCTTTGCATGACTTATTTCACTTAGCATAATATCTTTTAGGTTTATTCATGTTGTACTAAGAGGAAAGATTTCTTCTTCTTCTTCTTCTTCTTCTTCTTCTTCTTCCTCTTCTCTCTCCTCCTTCCTCTCTTTCTTCTCCTTCTCCTTCTTCTCCTCCTTCTTCTCCTTCTTCTCTTCCTCCTTCTCCTTCTTCTCCTCCTTCTCTTTCTCCTCCTCCTCCTCCTCCTCTTCTTCTTCTTCCTCTTCTTCTCCTCCTTCCTCTCTTTCTTCTCCTCCTTCTTCTCCTCCTTCTCCTCCTTCTTCTCCTTCTCCTCCTTCTCATTCTCCTTCTTCTCCTCCTTCTCTTTCTCCTTCTCCTCCTCCTCCTCCTCCTCCTCTCCTTCTTCTTCTTCTTCTTCTTCTACTTCTTCTTCTTCTTCTTCTTCTTCTTCTTCTTCTTCTTCTTCTTCTTCTTCTTCTTCTTCCTCTTCCTCTTCCACCTCCTCCTCCTCCTCCTTCTTCTTCTTCCTTCTTCTTTCTTATTCTTCTCTCTCACTCTCATATTTTGGCTTATTCATGTTCTACTCAGTAAGTGTAGCATTAGGACCTAATCGTTATGACCATATTAGGACATTTGATTCATCAACTGGCAGCTGAGTGCAGGGTCCTGCCCTTGTCCCCTATGTCCCCTATGTTGTGTGATATCCCTTCCCAAGGTGGCCCTTTGGCAGGGTACAAGGGAGAGACAGAGTTGGAGGGAAATAATGACTCTTGGTCCCATATTGCTACTCTCACTGTTCTTCTAGTGTTTTTTCTTTTTCTCTTTTTTTTGGTAGATGTTCTTGAATATTTTTTCCTTATTTACTATATACCCTTAGGTCTGTTTCCAGAGATGTTAATTATTTGGCTTTTGGAAAAAAATAATTTTCCCCAGCTTCACTGGGGGATGGGTACTAGGAGTCGGCAGACTGCCCTGCTGAGCAGAAACTCCTCTGGGCTGTTTCTTAAATACTGTCATAAGTTTAGTGCACACAGACTCCCAATTCCTTTATGTTATTTGGCATACAGTAAGGTTAGCCATGTTTAGGCCTATCTCAATGCTTGTATTTGTTGTTTTTTATTTTTGTGGTGTTTGGACTATAGCTGACTGTGCTCAGTCGGGGCTTACTTCTGCCTCTGTGCTTGGAGATCACTCCTGGTGGGGCTCAGGAGACCTATGGGGTGCTGTGGATTGAAATGGGGTTGGCCATGTTGACAAGGTAATCACATTAATCCATGCATTATTTCTCTAGTCCCTGAAATAATGGTTCTCAAAAATACCTTTTATTTGTATCTGTTCTCTCTTTCTCCCGCTCTTCCAAAAACAAATGCTGCTTGCCTACAGTAAGTACTACTGCTCTCTCTGCTAAATAGTCATTTTGAAATCTAAAACCATTCAATTCCCACTTACCCTGACAGAAGATGGGCATTGTGGGTAGTTACTCAGAGGGTTTGCCAGCCTTCTTGTGATGTCTTGGAAAAACACACTGGAGGGTGCTAGATTCAGAGATAAAACTCTTTCCCTTTTCTCTCAGGCTAATGTCATTTGGTCAGAGAGCAGACTTAACTTGGAATGAAATTGTATTGGAATAACTCACTAGCAAATGTCTTGTAACTGGAGGGTCCTTGGTCCCAAGACTAGAAGTGCTGGGATTGCCATGGCAGAAGGAAGAGGTGGATTTGGAGGAATGAACAGCCGGATAACTAGTAGGTCGATAGAAGTTGGTCTAAGACATCAAAGATGTTCAAGGCATCCAAGTGTCTAAAGCACATAGATTTGTCTAAGGTGAAGTCAAAATTAGTCTGAGACATTGTGTTCCAAAGCAAGTGTTCATCTTGTTCATCCCTGTTCAGCCAAAGCACATAGATTTGTCTAAGGTGAGGTCAACATTTCTCTGAGACATGGTGTTCTGAAAGAGCAGGCGTCCGTCTTGACCCTGTTTATAAGAACACGTAGGAAAACACAGGTTGCCAGCAGAGTTGCTCCTTGAAGTCAAGAGAGTGACTACCTGGTCCCAGAGTCATCTGTTGGGTCATCATCTCAGGCAGTGCCTGGATTCCTCATTGTCTTAGTGCTTCTCATTTGGTTGCTCTGGTGGTGCTCAGAGCTTACTCTGGCTCTGTGCTCAGGGAGCACCTGGTGGGGCTCAGGATACCGTATTGGTGCTGGGGTGGAACCCCAGAGCCCCGCCTGCTCTGCTATCGCTGTGGCCCTCCTCTACCTTAGCTCACCAGTCTCTCCTCAGAGACACATTCCTCGACTCCCTTTCTCGCATTGCGCTGCTCTTGTCCTCTGGGCAGCTCCTAGCGCTGTTTGTGCTTCTGCCCTACCAGCGCTCTGCCACTTCCAGCTGATGTCTTCATCTCTCTGATGCATTGTGGCAGGTGTGGTGAGAGTCACATGCAACACAACAGGGTTTTGTAGACCCAAATCTAGACCTTTTAATTAAAGAAAGCTACATGGGAGTTCATTCATTAGGCAATTTACTCGCTTACTAAGTGTAATAAATGTGAGTTTTGATCCTTAGCCAGGTAATGTACTGCTGAGTTTTAGATTAGTGATTCTTAGCAGGACTTTAATTTAAGTTAGCTAACTGAACTTGCTTCAACAAATTTATTTACACATAAATTAATTATGTAAAAATAATTAATTGGGAGAGTGAGAATTGTCTGTGAGAATTAAATTCTGGGATCCAGAGAGATAGAGAGAGAGAGATAGACAGAGATAGACAGAGAGATAAAGAGATAGAGAGATAGGTAGAGATAGAGACACAGAGACAGAAATAGAGAGACAGAGAGATAGTTTACCAGGCTGAGTGCATCCTTAGCATGTGTAGGTCTGGTTTGATTCCCAGCGTTACATATTCCTGCACGGTGGCAGCCACCTCTGACCACTGGGCGAGGAGTGGCCCCTGAGCACCACCTGGTGCAGTCCCAAACAAAACAAAACAGAACAAAACCAGAGAAGATAAGAAGCACTGCAATATTGAGGTGTCTCCTTCCTTCCTTCCTTCCTTCCTTCCTTCCTTCCTTCCTTCCTTCCTTCCTTCCTTCCTTCCTTCCTTCCTTCCTTCCTTCCTTCCTTCCTTCCTTCCTTCCTTCCTTCCTTCCTTCCTTCCTTCCTTCCTTCCTCCCTCCCTCCCTCCCTCCCTCTCTCCCTCCCTCCTTCCCTCCTCTCCCTCCCTTCCCTCCCTCCTTCCCTTCCTTCCTTCCTTCCTTCCTTCCTTCCTTCCTTCCTTCCTTCCTTCCTTCCTTCCTTCCTTCCTCCCTCCCTCCCTCCCTCCCTCTCTCCCTCCTCTCCTTCCCTCCTCCCTCCCTCCTTCCTCTCTCTCTCTCCCTCCCTCCTTCCCTCCCTCCCTTCCTCCCTTCCTTCCTTCCTTTTCTTTTTTTTTTTCCAGTAAAAGATTTATTTGGAGGGTTTTAGGCAGGGAAAGAGGGACTAACACACTCAAGAGAGAACGTGGGCTTCTCCAAAGATGGAGAGAGCCCCTCACACATCCCAACAGTAGATGTGAAAGCACGAAAGTGCACATCTCAAGAGGGGCGTTGCGGGCGACACATGTGCTCGGGTGACACGTGTGCCTGGTCACACGGGCCCAGGCAGCCTATGCACGGAGGTATTTTTCTTACCCCCACCCAGGAAAACTTCTTGCCCCCTTGGGTGACATCTCCCTAATCGGGAACACGTTTTAGAGTATTTCTGGCCCCAACAAACAGCTTCTGAGTTGGTTTCTTGATTTAGAAAGATGTAGGGTTGTAGAATGATTTTAGGGGCCGACTATGGTATTCGAGTTTGCCACATCAACTGGTAATTTTCAGCCTTCGTGCAGGATCCTCCACGAATGGATCTGATTATACCTACCATCAGTGAGCAATCACTACATGCTGCATTGCAGAGTGTGGGACATAGAGGGCGCACCACTGGATGGGAGGACAAACGTACTCCTGGGTTGCCAAAATAAAACAGGGCCTTCTCAGTGCAGTGACGAGCTATTAGGGGAGCACTGACAAAGGGGCGAGTGGAGAGAACTGTTAAGGGGGGTTACTGAAGCCTTGACAGCACAGAGAGTAAGAGTCAGGCTTGTGGGCCTCATGGTTCTGAATCAGACCAAGAAGCTCACCTAACCAGAGCCCAACTGGAGATTTGGAGAGGAAAGTCACACTAAACACTAAAGGAGGGAAGTCACACTATACACTAAAGTCTTTCCCTCTCTCTCTCTCTCTCTCTCTCTCTCCCTATATATATGAAATATAATAAATATAATATATAATTATATCTCTATATAGTATAATAGAAATAATATATAAATATATAACATATTTGTATATTATATAAATATAACATATTATATATAAAATATAATTATATACTAATATATAATTATCTCTCTATATAGTTATAATTTAGAATATAATAAATACAATATATAATATATAATTATCTCTATATTTACAATACAATTTATAATATAATAAAAATACATAATATATAATTATCTCTATATATTTATATATGTATTTATAATCATATGTATTTATAATGTATTTATAATACATACTATATAATATTATATAATAATATAATATAATGTATTTATAATACAATACATATAATACATAATATATATAATTCTCTCTCTAATTTATAATAGCTCTGCTTTTTTTCCATTCATTTTCTCACCCCCATTTAGAATGAGCAGTGCTAACTATGGGACATTTCTCTTTAAAAGTATTTATGGGGGCCAGAGTCATAGCACAGCAGGGAGGGCATTTACCTTGCAAACAACCAACCCAGGTTTCATCTCTCGCATCTCCTATGGTCCACCTAGCCCCACCAGGAGTAATTCATGAGTGCAGAGCCAGGGAATAACCTCTGAGCATTGCTGAGTGTGACCCAAAAAAGAAAATAAAAGTATCTATGGGTCAAAGAGACCGTACAGGTAAGGCGCTTACCTTGCACGTAGTAATCCGTGATAAATACTGGCATTCCAGCTGGTTCACAGAGGCCCTCTGAGAGTGATTCCTGAGCACAGAGGCCAGTTCGATCACCCCCAAATAAATTTTAGTCACTAAAAATCATGCTACCAGACACTTCCTTGCACATCGTCTTGCTATACAAGTGCTACTTTCCTGATTATAGAATAATGACTGTTTTTTTCTAGAAAATTAAGAAAATAATGAAAAGAAAAATGGATCAAGTTGAACAAGGCCCACTATTCAGAAATAGATGTTACTTGCCTGCTATTTCAGAATTTCCCCCAGCAAATAAAAGTATGTACTCACAAGTACATATGTTTAATCGCATATGTATGCTTAATTGCACTCTGTTGTATTTTTCACAGTTTTTAATTTTAATCACTTTTAAGTGTCTTGCTATAATTCTGATGTTCATTTTAATCATAGCTCTCAAAGAGATGTGACTCTGTTGGGGGATAGTTGACTTTGAGAACTTTTACTGTCTGAAAGCTAGTTAAGTTTTCTAGAATTCAAATAGAATTAGACTTTTTTTGAAAGTGTTTTTATATTTGTTTGTTTGTTTTGAACCTGACAGTGCTTAGGGCTTACTCTTGGTGGCTCTGTACTCAGGGATTACTCGCTCCATGTGGTATGTAGAGACTTTTTGCTGGGGATAAAACGAGGGTTGGTCACATGCTATGCAAATGCCTTAACACCTGTCTGTCTGTCTGTCTGTCTGTTTGTACCCTAAGAATATTTATTGTTTTGCTGATACTTACTGAGTGTCTATTATGTAAGACATTAGACACAACTCAAATGAATGAGAACAATGTAAGCCATGTTTTACATCCAAAAGAGCAAGATCAACCGGTACTGGCATGGATGTGGGGGAAAAGGGATTCTCATCCACTGCTGGTGGGAGTGCTGACTGGTCCAGCCCTTTTGGAAAACTATGGATATTCCTTCAAAAACTAGATATTGAACTCTCATTTGGCCCAGCAATACCACTCCTGGGAATATACCCTGGAGACCCAAAAACACACAGAAGAAACACTATCTGCACTTCGATGTTCATCGCAGCACTATTCACAATAGCCAGAATCTGGAAACAACCTGAATGCCCAAGAACAGAAGACTGGCTAAAGAAACTGTGGTACATCTACACAATGGAATACTATGCAGCTGTCAGAAAAGGCGAAGTCACGGAATTTACATGCAAATGGATGGACATGGAGATTATCATGCTGAGTGAAATTAGTTAGAAAGTAAAGGACAGATATAGAATGACTGCATTCATTAGTGGTATATAAATATATACTAGTGCTCTACTAATTATGGGAAATGTTAGTGCCACACTAGAACTGAACACTGAACGTACACAAAGGGAGTTACATGATAATCCCTAAATGTCCGTAGGGCAAGCCACAATGTGCAAGAGAGAGAGAGAGAGAGAGAGAGAGAGAGAGAGAGAGAGAGAGAGAAATAAGAGAAATAGTGCCTGCTATAGAGGCAGGCTGCAGGAGGGGGAGGGAACTTGGGATATTGATGGTGGGAATGGGGCACTGGTGGAGGGATGGGTGCTAGAGAAATGTATGACTGAAACCCAATCATGAACATCTTTTAAATTGTACATTGCACGGTGGTATATTAAAAAAAAGCAGAGAAGTCTGGAGGACTGAAAAAAAAATAAACCATGTTTTAGATATATCTTAAATAAGAGACATACTTCATTATTCTTGCAGTGTATAATCCACCAGAGGTTATACACTAAACAAAAACAACAGAGAATGTGTAAGCATTATAATTTACAAAAGTATGGCTTAAATCAAAGATTTCCAAACTTACCTGACTTACCACCCCTTTTCAGAAAAAGGTGTTTAGTCACTTACCCTGGCCAGTCTATCTTCTTTAAGCAAATAAACAGAAAGTGTCCCCTTTTGCTACCACAGATACCCTCCCCTACATTGTTCTAGTGTTTTGTTGTAATTGTTGTTTTCTTTTTTCTTTTCCTTTTGGGTTACTTCAGGCTCTGCACTCAAGAATTTCTCCTGGCGGTGCTTGAGGAACCCTATGGGATGCTGAGAATCGAATCTAGGTGGACTATGTGCAGGACAAACGCCCTACCTGCTGTACTCTCACTCCAGCCCCCTACGTTATTCTAGTGCTACCTGGTGGTCAGTGGTGTCCACTTTCAGAAACATAACTTTCTGTGCTACAGAGCAAATCAGTTATGCATTGAGATTACTGTGAGGCAGTGAGAAGACAGCTACCCGGAAAGTTGGTGGCATCACCAGGGAGGTAGCTGAAGTGGTAGGGCACGTTTCTGCTCTGTGCGTGGCCCTGAGCTTGATCCTTGGCACTGTGTGGCCAGCCTACATCCTTGGCACTGTGTGGCCAGCCTCAGCCTATATCCCTGCACTGTCAGCTAATGGGCCCTAAGGCCCTGCTGGGGTAACCTTAGTGATCCTGAGCACTGCTATTATGCATTTTCCTCTCAGACCCGCACTGCTGGATTTCAGTTCTCCATGAGTATCAGTGGGGATGGGTGAGAAAGAACCCTCATCCTCTATTGCTGGGAATGTCGAGGTCAGTCTCTGGGGAAACAGGAAACAGTAGGGAGACTCCTCGCAAAACGATAAGCTCCCATATTACCCAGAATTTTACTTTTTTGGCATCTATCTCAAGAACACAAACTATTAACTTGAAAAGATCAGGGACTGGAGTGATAGTATAGCAGGTAGGGCGTTTGCCTTGCATGCAGACGACCTGGGTTCGATCCCTGGCATCCCATATGGTTCCCTGAGAGTAATTCCTGAGGGCAGAGCCACTCCCCCTTAGCTATCGTACCAGCCCCAATCAACTTCATTTTTCTAATAGAAACTGTATCTTGAGTACCTCAGTGGCTCTAGAACTTAAAAAATTTTTCTTCTTATTTTTGGTCCACAGGGGTGGTGTTGGGGGTTCCCTGTGCTTGGGGATTGGTCTTGATGCTCCTCAGAGGACCAGGAGGTGCATGGATTGACTCTAGGCCTCCCGCATGCAAATTGTGCAATCTAGCTGATCTATCTTTGTGAATAACATACACACACATACATACATATATATATATATATATATATATATATATATATATATATATAAATTTTTTTTTTTTTTTTTTGGTGGGGTGGTTGGGAACCTCGCAAGCAATGCTCAGAGGATCCAGGGGCCGTGCTAGTGATTCTAGGCCAAGCAGGCGGGCCAGTGAATTTGAAGATGCAGATAAGGATGTTAGTGATACAGGAGTTGAGGTGTAGAGCACATTGTGGCTTGCAATACATACATTTATGATCCTTGAATTCTTAGAATTTTCAGGCCACTGAAAAATAAACCTCAATTTTGATTCCACAATTTCCTCCAACATTTTTAAGCAGCCTATGTGTTATTTAGATTTTTTTTTGAGATCTAAATGAATGGAGCTCCTGTGACAAAGCAAGGTCAAAGCCTTGCCATTATTTACTTTTATTTAAAAGTAAATAAAACTCAACTCCCAAGGCATAAAAAAATAGAACAGGATGAAGACAAATTATTTCATTTTTAATGAATCATAATAAAAAATTCAACTCAGGCTAGAGCAATAGAACAGCAGGGAGGACATTTGCCTTGCACGGGTTTGATCTGGTTCTTCCGACCTGGCTTTGATCCTCGGCATCCCATATGGTCCCGAGCACTACCAGGAGCCGGGAGGAGCCCCTGAGCATCGCTGGGTGTGACCCCAAAAAGGCATCAGATTGCATCTGACCAATGAGATGGCATGTGTGCCTTTATACAACTGATGGGATGTGGGGAACCAATCGAACTGAGTATGCAAATAAGGTTTTATAAGGGACCAATCAGAGGGCCGGAGTGATAACACAGCAGGGAGGGCGTTTGCCTTGCTCGTGGCTGACTTGGGTTCCATTTCCCGTATCGCACATGGTCCCCTGTGACCTCCAGGAGTGATCCTTGAGCACATAGTCAGGAATCAGCCCTGAGCATCAAAGGCTGTGCCTCTCTGCCGCAAAACAAAACAATTTCACACTTAAAAATCTGGGACCTTTAGTGAAATGTTGCCATGAATTTTAATTAAGGTCGGAACAGACTGTCCTTAGGCAAGAGGTGTTTGCTGCTCTAGAAAAGCAGAGTGAAGCCAGACCGGCTGCGCTGTTGGCGGTGAAAACCAGGAGCCTCAGAGCCCGCCAGCAGCCGGGTACCAAGCAACACACCCTGTTGACAGTCAATAAATTCCTGCTGATGACTGACAATTTTTCTAAAGGGTCTGTGGGGAGCTGGGGGCAGAACAGGGCAGTCCTGGGTCAGACGCCTGGAGAAGGAGCCCTTTGTGGTAAAAAGCTGGGGCCCTTTCTGATAAGAAGCTCAGGCCCTTTCCGATGGGAAGCTGGGGCCCTTTCTCCTAAGATGCTGGGGCCCTTTCTTCTAAGAATCTGGAGGCGTCTCTGCAATTGGTGCCCCCAGCTTACAGTGCCAGGGAGAAGCTGTCAGGGCTGGCCATGGTGATTTATGACTTGCTCACTTGTCCAACGAGTTCTTCAGAGCGCTCAGACACCCGTGGCCAGGGGCAGAGAAAATCATCTGGAATATCAAGACCTCTAGCCCGTCTTTAGAGACAGTAATTCCTAAAGTGGGGTTCAGGGTTCCCTTCTGCAGGCAGCCAAGACCTGGGGGCGTTGCTTTCTGTTGGAGAGATAATAATTTTTTCTCTGCTTTTTTGGGTTACTCCTGGCTCTGTACTCAGGAATTACTCCTGGCGGTGCTCGGGTGACCATATGGGATGCCGAAGATCAAACCCAGGCGGGCTGTGTGCAAGGCAAACGCCCTCCCTGCTGTACTATGGCTCCCGCAGGAGAGGTAATAAATGGTAGGAAATACTTTATTTAAAAAATAAGTTAATTTAGTATAATGTGTAACATTTTTTGATTATCTTTTCCCTTAGGCAACACAAGTTTTTTGTTAATGCCTCTGCTTCCAATTTTTTAAAATATTTTATTATACCACTGTGAGATATATAGTTACAAATATGTTCATAAGATGTTCATATTTAGGTTTCAGTCATACGATGTTCTAGCACCCATCCCTCCACCAGTGCCCATTTCCCACCATCAATGTCCCTGATTCCCTCCCCTCCCCCAGCCTGCCTCTGTGGTAGGTTCTTAAATTCTTTGTCTCTCTCTCTCTCTCTTTCTCTTTTCCTTCCCTTCCACATTGTGGATTATAATACATACATTAAGAGGTTGTCATGTGTATTTTTTTGCCTGTATTTAATGTTCAGTTCTAGGTTGGTATTAGCACTTTAGACAATTATTAGCACACTGTTCCATTCTGTCTTACCTAGTCTCTGACTCGCACACATTTGTGATAATTTCCACCTTTGACAAGACCTTCTCTTTCATGTTTCACCTGACCTTGGATTTTGGTATCATAATATGTTCATATATGTGTATATATATACATATATATTTATGTCATGCAAATAAATGCAGTCATTCTATATCTGTCTCTCTCTTTCTGGGTAATTTCACTCAACATGATCCTCTCCATGTCCATCCATTTATAGGCAAATTTCATTTTTTCTGACAGTTGCATAGTATTCCATTGTGTAGATGTACCAAAGTTTCTTTATCCAGTCATTGATTCTTGGACACTTTGGTTGGTTCCAGATTCTGGCTATTGGGCAACACAATTTTTAAAATGTTTATTTTTTGACAATTTAGGGACCCTAAATTTAGGGCAGAGCTGGGGGGATCATGTGGTAATGGAGGTGGAACCCCAATTTCTCCATGAGAAACATATGTAGCGGGGATTGAGCTCAGCTGTGGAGCTTTGCTCTCTCTCTCTCTTTTTTTTTTTTCTTTTTGGGTCACACCCGGCAATGCTCAGGGGTTACTCCTGGTTCTGCACTCAGTAATTACCCTGGCGGGCTCGGGGACCATACGGGATGCCAGGGATCGAACCCGGGCCGGCACAGGCCGGCCGCAAGGCAAACGCCCTACCCGCTGGGCTATCGCCCGGCCCCTGCTCTCTCTTTTTAATTGGCTTTTTGACGACATCCAGTCATGCTTCAGGGATTACTCCTGGCTCTGCACTCAGGAATTACTCCTGGTGGTGCTTGGGGACCCTATGGGATGCCGGGTATGGAACCTGGGTCAACCTTGTGCAAGGCAGATGCCCTCCCCGCTTTACAGTGCTCAAGTCCTGGTAGAGCATTTATCTCCAAACACATGGGCCCCCTCTTGGGGTATCTCTCCATTAAACAAACTATTAAAAAAGAAATTAAAAAATTAAAGCAATGTATATTTTGTTAGTTTTTCAATGAAGGCCCTTATATGCATTTGACTTTTTATATTCAAATTTTATGTCAAATGTTACTCTTCTAATAAAGATCATAAAAAGACATTGAAGCATCCGTACTCAGACTAAAGACGGGAATAATGAAAGAGACTGATGGTTTGGTGATAGCTTCAGAAAAACAGAGATACGCTAGCCAAAACTCTTTCAGGAACACTTTCCTTGATCATGACTATGAAAGAGAAAAGCTAGTGAAACCATTTACTCTCTCCGGGTTACAAAAAATTAACTTTTTCCCCCCAGTAAAAGTAGAGACACTTTAGATTTTAGGACCCTCTTGGCTCCTAAAACCTAAGTGCTGCTTGAAAAATGGCCCTTTCAGCTCTTAGCCAGCAGCCATGGTTTAAATCCACGAGAGAGAACGTCTAACAACTCTGCTTGAAATGGCACTCTGCCATTCCGAAAAGTGTAAGGGAGAGGAAAAGAAAACGAGGAGGCCGTTTTATTCACCCCTTGGAGCAGATGTAGGTTAAGGGAAAAAAAACAGTGAGAGGAAAAAAAGTTAAATAAATAAAATCCCGATTCTGATTTTCAAGCCCTTTTCACATCCGGTTGAGTCTAGAGGCACAGCATTTGGGTAACAGGTAAACAGACAATTTTAAAGAACTGAGTTCTTGTAAATGTTAAGAAATATAGAGACTATTCTTTCATTTGTCCCTGGACCCAGCAAGTGCAGCAGATAATTAGTTGCACAGAGGGTCAGATGACAGCTGAGAAATGGGCTACCCAGAATGATATAACTTGAAAATTTGAGGAAATACTTAATTTCTTTGACCCAATTTTTGGCTAATATATGTGTTTCACTTGATAATAAATATACACAGCAAAAATACATGTGCTGCCAAAGTCTGGTAAAATAAGTTATGGCTTCAATAGTACAAGTGCATAAGTGTATAGTGATAAAAAATAAAAAACAAAACCCTCAAATAAGTGAGAGCACATTTATGACCAGATCAGTGTTTCTAAAGGGAAAGAGTAAATTCATTTACGGTCCTATTCAAAGTCTGTCTCTGCCAACATCACATAATAAACTGTGATCAGAGACCCTGTTGATGAAAGATAATCCAAATTCTAGTTCCCTTCCAATGCATAATAACTTTTGCAAGTGTGTTCATTTCTTGTAATGTCCACATTCCATATACATATGTGCTTACTGAGCACCTACACAGTGCAAGGTTGTGTGCGTGTCACTGGTGATATATGATAAGCCCGGCACCTTCTCTGTTTTCAAGAATTTTAAGTTGTAGTGGTATGCACACCAACAGTCTTGGTTTGCAATTTCTAGCAGCTCCTTAAAGGAATCAGGGCTCCGTTGAGGTATGGTTGACCCCATGTCCAGGATGGGATGATAAAGAGGTAAACCTGGAATATTTGGTTCACTTTTTTCACAAAGCATGGAAGTCCACAGAAAATAATAGCTATATGCCAAAAATGGCACAGGAATGGCTTTGAAAGGAATCTAATCCTTCAAATGTGGGCCAATGGGGGGGCAGTTCCCCAAACAATAAGGGAAATATAGCAGAAGCCTGAATTAAAGAATGTGCAAGTATATAGGGGTATTTTGTACTGTCTAGTGCAGGAAATGCAATAAAAATGTAAAAGAAAAAGACAGAATTAATACTCACTACTCTCCAACACGTGTGTCCTCAGTCCTGGGAAGGAGTCTGTGGTTGTTCACCCGATCAGGTAAACAGGAATGGGATAATGACACACTTTAGAGTGTTTCCCCAGATAATATGCTGATGCGAAGAAAGAAAGTATTCTTGCAAATTGATTAATGTGACATGATAAAGAATAAATCAAGCTTATGGTTACCAGTGATGAGATAAACTCCCACATGTCTCCGAAATGATGCTTGGGAATACGTGTGTGACACTACTCAAAGGGTGTTTACCTGAATACACTCACGGGATAGGGTCAGAATGAGCCAGATCACAAAATACTCTACATCTGCAAGATGTTTTGTTGAGTTTTTAAAAATATTGATGCGTGAAATCCTACCATTAGCAGTATTGAAAATCACAATGCCTAACATAAAAATAATTTAAAACTTGATGCTAAAGAGAACTTGATTATCCTAAGTTAAAGCGAAATGACCAAAATAGCATATTATTTGATTATATTCTGAATCTCTTTCATGTACATATAGACAAAAATGGGGGAGAAGGAGCACAGCTATATTGGACATTCTGAAAATGAATTTATATTTGAAATTGTTGTGGGATAATGTTATATTTTTTAATGTGAAAATCATGTTGTGATTGGAAAAGATGGTATTCCGATCATTGGGAAGAAATACTGAGAAATTTAGGGGGAGATTATCTTGTTTGCAACTTATTTTTAAGGAGTTGATAAAATGAAAAATATATGTGCTCCAATATGTAGAGAGAACTGAATAGCAAAAATCCTTACTTCGTGACATTGGTAAGGCAGGTTAAGCATCTGTGAAAGATCATTCCGATAGTTATTTCTTGTCTATTTAATCATTTTCAAAATAAGTTGTTGGGGAAACAAAAGAAGAGTTGATGTTTAATAAGTTAAAGCAAGGTCATTGCTTCCTTTACCAACAGACCACTAATAGGTGTGGGTCATTGGACAAAAGAGATGGATTCTACTTCCCTCCAATCCTTACTATATCCATGTAATGGTCTCTATAAATACTATAAGAAATGACAATGTTTAGGAAACCTCGGATAGCTAAAAAGGAAATTTCAGAGCTGCTCAGCTGTCAACGAAAGACAAATAGCTGAAGAAAACAGGTCTTGGTAATTTTTGAGTTTCTGCTTATAGCTCTTATTAATCTGTTCTCTAAGCTGGTGAACATGGGGTATGTCGGGTTATACAGGTAGAGGAGTTATACAGTCCTGTTCCAGGCACCTGGAATGCCTAGATGGGCATGTAGGGTCATGGCCATCAGAATTCAACTCTCCAATGAATTAATTCACCACTAGAAACATTCAAATATACCTTCATGCTTAACCAGTTTTCTCAACTTGCATGGATTAATTTTGTTCCACCAGTTTCCTGAGTTTTCTGTACTTGAAGGCTGAGACTACCATGTCTATAACAGAGGAAAAAGCACATTCTTCTTGCCAGTACTTAGTTCTTGTCTGCCGAGGTAAAAATGTGTCCTGGAGGTGACAGTGTAGAAATGTTTATTTAATTCTGTAGAAATGTTGATAATTTTGTAGTTGTTGTTGATATTTTTTTATTGTGGGGGAGATTTGGGCTATAACTGATGGTTCTCAGGGACTATTTTGGCTTCATCTTTGAGAGTGAGCTCTTGTGATATGGAGCGAGAGATTCAGATGGGCTTGGTAAGATGCTTGGCAAGTGCTTTGATCCTGTTATTTCTCTCTTTGATACTTGTAATCCCCCCAAACTCTTCTTTTCTCATTAGGGATTATCATCTGAAAATTGAGAGTAGCTTCTTGGAGAAAAATTTGTTGTACTTGTTCATTGAAACCAAGTTTGCTTTGACACCTTCATGTCATGGTCTCTCTCTCTCTCTCTCTCTCTCTCTCTGTCTGTCTCTAATATTATATCACTGTGAGATAAACCATTACAAAGCTATTCATGATTGGGTTTCAGCCATACACTGTTCCAGCACCATTCCTCCACCATTGCACATTTCCCACCACCAATGTCCCCAGATTCTCTTCTCCTGCCCCCAACCTGCTTCTATGGCAGGCACTTTTCTTCTCCCCACCTCTCTGTCTCTGTCTCTCTGTCTGTCTCTTTCTCTCCCTCCCTCCTTTGGTGCATTGACTGTGTTTTACAAAATAAGACACTGAAGAGTTATCATGTCTATCACTTTACCTACTTTCAATACACAGTTCTAGTCCAGCATTACTATTTCCAACTATTATTGTCTAACTGGTCCCTTCTCTATCTTACCCACTCTCCACCTCACGCACATTTGTGGTAGATTCCAACCCTTGACAAGCCCTCCTTGTCCCTTCCTGGCCTTGGATATTACCCTCATACTATTTTTTTATATCGCACAAATGAATACAGTCATTCTATATTTGTCCTTTTCCTTCTGACTAATTTCACTCAGCACGATACTCTCCATGTCCATCCATTTATAGGCAAATTTAACGTCATGGTCTTTTAAGAGAACAGGATGTTTCTAAACTGATGCGTAGGACACAGGCATTGGTAAAATTTCTATAATACATCAGACGGTCTATGGAATAAGCCTACCTTTCTAACTTGGCATTTAATTCATGCACTTGGTTAACATTTATTGACCTCCAAGAAATGTTAACACATAGATATTTGAAATAGACAAAAACAACCTGCTATTTCCCAGTTTTGGAAGGAATTACTCATATCTGAGATGGAGAAAAAAGAGGAAAGATATGTAGAAACTAATTTTATGTATAGCTGATATTAATTTCATAAAATAAACATATTAAGTCTATGAGAGACAGGATAATTCACAAAACCAAAGTTTCAGGCAAATAAGGGAAAGGAGAGGTAATTATCAGGAGAAAGAGAAGCTTAAGAAAAAGCATTATTAGAGCCTATCTGTAGCATGCTTCATTGGAGGATGGGTCACAGGGAGTAGGTCAATGAGTCTTGAGGTGTAGACAGTAGCTAGAAGTATAGACAATAGCTCAGCCTTAGAGAACCTGCTGTGTCTGAACATCACATGATGTGAGCAACTGAGAAATCTCATATCAATGTGTAGAAGAATTGTTAGAGTTGGGTTTTGCTCCCCTGTCATCTGGTAATATAGTTGAGAGGGAGGGAGCAGATGACAGAGATATTGAGCATGTGGAATGGCCACAACCACCGGGGCTGTTGTCAAGGGAGCAAAGCTGAGAATGCCATGTTGGCTTATTGTTTGAATACACTGTTGCCCAGAGCCTTTGCATCTTGCCTGGAGTTACCTCCTGCAGGCCACTTTGTAGATAAGGAGCAGAAAACAGTTTGATATGTGGCAGTATATCTTACCATGTGTTCTGTATTAGCTGGTATAACTATTTTCTCTCATGCTACCACAATCATCATGGGACTAGATAGATTTTATCAGTATATTTACCTGGTCACATTGGATCACTAAGTAATTAGACCAGAAATGCTGTTTGCCTCCAAGCCAGCAAGCAGGCTCTCTAATAAGTCCAAAGGCTAATATACAAAACAACTATGAAGTAAAGACGAGAATCTTGTGAAGGCCTGGAGAAATATATACCTGATTGTAGAATATCCATGGTACAGATACATGCCTTTGTATTCTGAGATACAGATGCCCCCTCCCCCAATCTACATAGGGCCTGGTGGAGAACCAAGGGTGGGCCCTGTAGCCTTGGCTGGAGTGATAGTAACATTTCAATGGGTCTAGGTGAGGTCCCGGAGACATTACCTGAAGGGGATTGACCCTAAATGCTTTCCATTGTTGTGGGCAGTCTGGGCTGAAAAGTTTTAAGGCTTTTGCCTTTTGGCCCCTTTTGTCTTTTTTGCATTCTCCCTCTGCTCTCTGCTTCTCGGTTCTCTTCCCTGTTAGACTTTAGTAAGTGGTAGCAGCCATCTTGGCCTAGGATTCTAAATCTACACATGACCCAGGCCCAGCCAGGAGCCTAAAGTCTGGTGTTTTCCTATTGTTGGACTGTATTCCGGAACCTGTAAGAATAAAGCCTTTTGAAACTTTGCTGGAGTCTTGTGTTTTTCTCTGTCCACCAGTTGCTGATACCCTGGGGCAGAAGGGGATCCCCTATACCCTGCTCCTAGATTTTGTCAGGGCGCCCAGTGTAGCCCAAAAGCTTATGACTTGGGTGAGTGAGGGTTGCTGAGATTGGCGTTCACTGAGAACTGGGGTAAAGGCAGATTTCAGTTAGAAAACTATTTCCTTACAATACATTTTAGCTATGTTGTGTCATCCAATAGACAATCGGATAACAAGTCTTTTGAACTTAAAGATGGAGCATTATGGATGCTGGAAATAGAGAAACCTTGGCTGGTAATAGGACTGACTGGTGGGTAAGAGGATACACAGAGTCAGAGACAACTACAGGAAGTCTGCCTTTAACGAATTGGGTGAAAACAGGGGCCAGGAGGATGTGTCAAGGGTTGGAATCTACCATAAGTGTGTGGGGACTGAGGGTAGGTAAGACAGAGAAGGGACCAGTTTGCCAAGAATAGATGGAAATGGTAACACTAGACTAGAACAGAGTATTGAAAGTAGGTAAAGGGATATATATGATAACCTCTTGGTATAGGTATTGCAAACCACAATGTGCAAATGAAGAAAGAGAAGAGAGAGAGAGAGAGAGAGAGAGAGAGAGAAGTGCCTGCTCTAAAAGCAGGTTGCAGGAGAGGGAAACAGGGTATATTGGTGTTGGGAAATCTGGGTTCATCAAACTGTGGCCAGTGAACAAAGTGGCCCGGAGGTGATCCAGATAAAGGTTAGTGAGCTCTGCTAAAGGAGGAAAAAATAGCAAAAGTGGAAGGGCCGCTTTGTTCACTGGTCACAGTTTGATGAACGGGGCATACTGGTGTTGGGAAATTTGCACTGGTGGAGGGATGGTGCTAGAACACTGTATGGCTGAAACCCAATCCCGAACAACTTTGTAATGGTCCATCTCACAGTGATATAATAAAAAAGTAAGCAAAAAAGAAATAGAGTTGGACGAAGAGGCACGAGTCATCAGAGAAGCTCCCTAACCGTCCTCGCTCGACAAGTGAAGTCAGTGAGAATCTCGAGCTGGCAGTGCTGTTCGGGCTCGGGAAAGTGTCCCACATCAGGTCGCAGCAAAGGGTCCGTCCTGCACCTCCATCTTCCAGCCCTGTGATAAGCTGACTTCAGCAAACCTGAAATTGGTTTCCAATTTTTTTTTACCAGTTTTCTGATGTTGGGGGTGCGGCTTAACCTCTAAGTCCCAGATATTCACCTTAAAGTTGGGGGATGGTGTGTGAGCCTCATTATTCCTGTTCCTTGGGGCTGCTGACACTCAGATAACACCTTCTCTAACTGTGGCTTTGGAATCTACCTCGGCTGACTTTCTTGGAAATGGTGTGGAGTAAATTTGGACCAACGTGGGTCCAGGAAGTGGCTTAATCTGTAGCCTTTTCTTGAAGTCAGGGCATTCTTGAAAAGCCTGCAAAGCAGGCAGCCAGAAAACAATATGTCAGACCTCGGAGCAATCAATCTTAAATATTGGGAAAAGGCTCCTTTACGAGGTTGAGCCGACAGGTGCAAAGTTAGATGTGACACTTGTGGACGCTGCCAGGCACACTCATATTCCTTTGTGTCGTTGTGCAGTTCTGGTTTCTCCCACTCCCTCACCTCCCACTTCTGCTATTTTTTTCCTCCTTTTTCAGAGCTCACTGACCTTTATCTGGATCACCTCTGGGCCGCTTTGTTCACTGGCCACAGTTTGATGAACCCAGAGTTTCTATTAACCTTTGAGCCATTATTGCATCCTTGTACTCCAGAGCTCCTCCTACAGGACGAGCAGAGAATGGGTGTGGAAGCAGCCTTAGACTTGACTCCTTCCCTTTTCCTGACCATTCACTCACCGACCTGTCCCTTGAGGTGCTGCAGGGATGGCTGCAGTGCCTGGCTGCGTCTGAAGGTGGCAAACAGCAGACAGGTTTGTCTATACACCCAGAGCTCTGCTCTGTGGGCCCTGGATGGCTGATATAGAAAAGACTGGGCCCACCTGGGATGAACCCAGAGCCATGGCAGAGCCTGGCAAGCTAGCCATGGTATATTCGATATGCCAAAAAAGTAACAATAATGGACCTCATTCTCAACGAATGGAGACGTTGCTGGCGCCCGCTCGAGCAAACTGATGAGCAATGGGAAGACAAGTGACAAGTGACACTCACCAAGATTTTCCAGGGAAGTTTCTTTCAGACATTCTGAGCAGGGCATTACTCACCTGCCAGAGAAAAATGACACAATCTGAATGACTAAATATTTCTCACCAGTTTCATTTTATTTTTATTTTTTGATTTTGTTGGGTCACACCAGGTGATGTTCAGGGGTTACTCCTGGCTCTGCACTCAAAAAATTACTCCCGGCTGTGCTGGAGTGGGGTGGGCATATGGGATGCAGGGGATCGAACTTGGATTAGGCCATGTGCAAAGCAAATGCCCTCCCTGCTATGCTGTCACTCTGGTCCCAAGCATTTTGATTTAAAGTTCAGGTTATTTAAAGAATTTTTTTTATGTTAAATGACATAAGGTCATTTAAGTCGTTTTTCATAGAAGTTATAATGACAGAGGCTATTGATAGAACTCCAGAACAGTTTTCTCTTTCCAGAATCTTTCACAATTTTGAAACTCTCAGCCCCATAATTATAAGTAGGAAATGTTTCTTTTGTTGTTTTTTAAGGGTTGGGGTGGGTTGGGTGCTCTAGTTAAGTGCTCAGGAGTCACCCCTGGTTGTGCTCAGGGGCCCAAGAGAGGTGCTGGAGATAGAATTTGGGGTGACTGAATGCAAGGCAAGCATCTACCTCCTGAAATATCTTTTGCTCCAACTATGTAACGCTTTGATAAAAATCTGCAATATTAATTTTACTGTTCATGCAAGCTTATGCGAAATACTGTGTCTGCTGCTTTCATTTATCATCTGATTTTATCATTTTGTCTACAAAGTTGATTCTAAATTCCCCATCTTCAGATGAAAAACCCAAGGCCCCGGAGGTTGAGTAGCTTTGGCCAAGACCCAGGTGCCACAGAGAGCAGGGGCCTGGTTCAGAACTCAGGATGAACTCCTAAGCCCTGGCACATACTGACATCAACGCTCATGGCATCAAAATGGAGAAAACAAGAAATGTTTCAGGACCTTTTCTTCCTGTTCATGAGGATCAGACAAAGTGTATTCTTTTGAAAGTGACTTGGTTTAAAGACATTCCCGTTCCATGAAATCTTTTGTCCAAAAGAAATGTGAAGTTTCTCATGAGCAAGCTATTTCCTGAAGGTTGGTTTCAAAAGGGCATGCCTTTATAATAAAGGAGCGAGCCCTCCTGAAAAGACTCCAGGACTGAGGGTCTACCTGGAGAAGCAAGTCCTTGAAAAATGATCATTTTGGTATTTTAGGCCATTTAAAAATATTCCCTCAGCTCCCTTTGGCGCTTGACTCACGGCGTGGTAGCAAACCTTAAGTGGAGTTAGCCGGTGCTCCAAGTAGAATCTTTGTGTCTCCAGCTATCTGTGTAGTGAATTAAATAGCCTTTTTCTCAAGGTGCTGTAAGGATTGTTGAGTCCTCTGTCTTCATAGTTTCAAATAATTTTCCATACCATTATTTGGCTCCAGGACAGCTCTTGATAGAATTCAATCAGACAGAGAAAGGGTCCCGGTTTCTGCTTGGGGACTCTGACAAATCTCAAAGGACATGTGGTCCACCACCACTTCAGTGTGATGACAGATGGTCACTTCTCTGAGAAGTTAGTCCTGGGCTACGGAGACTAAATTACGGCCAAAGAAATGGTAGAAGTGTATCAAGAGGAATAGTGTGTAAGCTAACAGACTTGGCAACTAAATAAAAAGCAGGGTTGTGGGACAAACTGAAAAGGGGGGAAAATCCAAATGCCAACTGAGACTAAGACGAAAGAAAAAGCAAAATGAGTTCAGGGAGAAGGGGCCCTGCAAGGCGGCCAGCCCCTGGCCTGGGGTTCAGGCCTATAAATGAAAGAGGCATGTTCCCAACGTGCCGAGAGGCCAAGAATTAAGACCATGTGAGTTTCAGTGAGTGGAGAAATGGCCTTCTCCAACCCACCAGTGTCTAAGGGAAGTAGCCGTGCAAACGTTTTACCATTCAATAAAACTTCCCGACCATGTGCTTGCTTCTGTGATTTTTAATGTGCAGCTTGGATGCTGTACCTGCAGAAGTGTTTGTAGGCTGCCATGTGATCTGTGTGTGTGTCTGTGTGTCTGTGTTTGTGTGTCTGTGCCTGTGTGTCTGTGTGTCTGTGTTTGTGTGTCTGTGCCTGTGTGTCTGTGTGCCTGTGTTGTGTGCTGTGTTTGTGTCTGTGTGTGGGTCTGTGCTTGTTGTCTGTGTGTCTGTGTTTGTGTGTCTGTGCCTGTGTGTCTTTGTGTGTCTGTGCCTGTGTGTTTGTGTGTCTGTGTTTGTGTGTCTGTGCCTGTGTGTCTGTGTGTCTGTGTTTGTGTGTCTGTGCCTGTGTGTCTGTGTGTGTATGTAAGCACTTCTGAGAGCGGGGTGTTGGAGTGCGTGGGGCCCAGCTAGTCCGAGATAGAAAAGTAGCAGAGTGGAACCCGAAAGGGTGGAAAAAAAGAAGCAGCAAACGTGTAAGGCTGGGAAGCCCACACGGGAGCACCAGCTTCAAGCATTTTTCTTTTGGCTTGATTCATCCTGGTGACCTCAGCAGACCTTTTTTTGTCCTCTTGTTCCAATTTTGGGGGTACGGTGGGGCCGGAGCGATAGCACAGCAGGTAATGTGTTTGCCTTGCACATGGCAGACCTGGGCTCAACCCCGGCATCCCATATGGTCCTCTGGCACCGCTAGGAGTTAATTCCTGAGTGCAGAGTCAGGAGCAACCCCTGAGTATTGCTGGGTGTGACCCATAAAAGCAAAAAGAAATTTTTTGGTGGGAGTACGGGTCACACACGGTGCTCAGACTCCAGAGGGCATTATCGGTGACTTGCTTGATCTGGTACTTCTGTGCTTCAGGAGGGGAATCGGGACTCAGCTGAGCCAGGCCTGGCCGTGCTGGGGTGACGATGCCCGCTGGTGGATCAGCGTGGGGTCCTGGTGAGTGCCAGATGTGTACCCCTACTTCGGTGCTCCCTCCCTAGCCCCCTTGACCTGTTCTTCTGACCTGTTGGTTCATTCTGTTTTCATCACTGTACCACTGTCTTCCCTTTGTTCATCGATTTGCTCCAGCGGGCACCAGTAAATCTCCATACATCCTGTCGCAAAGCAAGTGTAATCCAAGGGCATCTGCTTGCTCCAGGAACAGGAAGAGCCTCAAACCATTCTTCAGGTCATGCAATTGAGGTCCATAATTGTTACTAGTTACTCATAAAATGTTTTCTCCAACATTTTATTTAAAATAGGTTGTTTCAAGGTAGCTCTGGCTCAGGAAGAAGTATGTCCAAATTTGTATGACAGATTTGAAATGATATTGATTTAAATAGACACTTTTTCCATAAGAAGTTTCTGGACACACACAAAAAAAATGTAAGTAGCAATCCTCATTAAAATATCTCTTCTGTGTGTGCTGAGAATGTCAAAAGGCCATTGCGTTCTCCTCCAGGGAGTTTATAATCAAGCCCAGGACCCAGTTAGATTAAAAAAAAACCCTTTTTTATTTTTTAAGTCTTAACAAAGTCATATTCTTTCTTCCACCAATCCTTGCCCACTGTAAAAAATAGAATAAAAATTTTAAACCTGTTTATATAAAAATGTTTCCACCTATTAGGCCATAATAGGGAACAGGATTTGTATTTAGTATGGAGGTTGGATAAAGTCATATTTTCACTCTGCCTCCACACATGCAGAAGGAACCCTAAGTGAGCTCAGTTTTCTTTTTCTAATAATCATATTTTTCTCAAAAATTAAATATTCCCACACAGTGGTTGATGCTGAGCCTGTTTTTGATGCTGGAGAACAGGCTGTCGGGATGAGATGGATCCTTCACTGACTGTGGTGGTCCAAGAGAGGCATTTAGATTTGAGGGTCAGTAGGGAAGGATTTTGCTGAAAATCCAGGGGAGCAGCTTCCGCTGCCCTTGCTGGACAGGTTGCACAAAGGTACGAATGTTCACCTAGCTAAGGAAAGTGTCTGGGGTTGGTGGAGCCAATGTCAAATCTGAAGACATTCAAAAATCTGATCTTCATAAAGTATCTCCCCCCCCTGCCACCTCCCCCCCCCCCCAGCATCATATTTGACAGACACTTTCACTGTGGGTTTGCCATGTTTGGCACAGAACAAGGAATATGTAGGTCATTCTGTGAAAGGTACACCGAGGAGACTCAGGGACAGGTATTTCAAATAGAGCTAGTTGCCTAGTGATGAACCAAGTGGCACTTATGGCTGTTTTTCTAGGGGGAAAAATAAGCTTATTGGGCTAGAGAGATAGTACAGTGGGTAGAGATCTTGCCTTGCATGTGGATGACCCAGGTTTGATCCCCAGCATCCCATAGAGTCCCTAGGTCACCATGAGGAGTAAGTAATTCCTGAGCAAAGAGCCAGATTAACCCCTGAGCATCATTGGACTTTCTCATTGGGGTTACTTTATGTAAATATAAGCTTGAGCTGAAAGTATAAGCTTGAACTGGCTTGTTCAAATTGTCATTTCTTTTCTAAACAGCCCTTTTAAGCCATTATATTGTTAAAGTTCTTTTTAACAAGTTATTAGGAATCTGGGAGTCCCGATGAGCACACAGGAAGAAGGGATGTGGGGCTAAGCCCAGATGCCAGGACTTCCCCACCCCCCCTTTTCGAGTTAAGAAGACAGAGGGGTTGATTCTGGAAGAGAAGCGACTCTTTAAAATCTTGCCCCATGAGAGTAGAAAAGTTAGCATCTAGAAGTAGCAAATAAGTAGCTAAGTACCGGCTCCTCATTATCTGAAGATGAATCACGTGTATTTATTTCAGTGTCAGAGAAAAATTTCCAGGCAATCTTCTTTGAGTTTTAGGATGTCATTTATTTCAAGGGGAAGAAGACTCGGAATTGATTTCTTGGAGGCATATTCTTTTTCCAACCCTTTAATTGGCCACCTTTGATTGATTTTTGAGAAATGATAACCTGCTGAGGAAAAATTCTGATTTTCTGGTACAATTATCTTTGGAGTACTTAGCTTTCACATAGAGTCTCTTTGGTAACTAAAAGCTCTTTGGTAACCAGTTTAAATGAAAGTCTTAAAATGTTTTAAAAGAGTATTTTAAGAGAGAGATAAGAATGGTTCTGTTGAACATTTAAACATTTCTTTGAGAAAATTTGAGGTGTGGGCAATTCATTTGTCCAATGCTCAGGCTACCTTTGGATTAAAATTAATTTGTAAAGAAATGAGAAAATTAAGGAGAAAATTAAACTCTGCCAAGTTTGGACCTCAGTCTTGGAGGACATCTCAGACATGATACAATCAATCCCATTCTCCATTTAAGAACACACTCTTCTTGTCTGTTAGATTGGAAATCCATTTTCTGTTAAAAGTCCAACAGTGCTGTAGAAATTTAATGTCTCTAACGAAAGTCATTCAGCTTTTCCTGTCTCCCATAGTTATTCACAGTTTGTTTGCAAGTGAAAAATACTTAATCACTTACAGTTAACTCAGAAACATGCTTCAATTATTTTCTAAGTATCAGAGTTTTATTTGTATAACTTTATTCTTATTGTCTCCAAATACTTGGGGGACATTGTTGGTAGACACTAAATAAGACATTAAATCTTTCTTCCTTTTCTCATCATATTTCTAGTTGTAGAAATAGGCCCAGCGGTAGAGTGACTGCTTCGCATCCTTAAGGCTGTGAGTTCAATCCCTGATACCACTGAATTTGACTCCTGGCTCAGCAATCATACCTCAACAGATTATACTACAGTAAGGAGTGAAAAAGGACAAAGAGAGATTACTGGTCTATAATCAACATTGCTAGAATAGAGAGATGTTTCCCTAAAATCAGAGAGGAGTGGGATAGAGATAGATCTTTAATATATATATATTTTTTCAAGATCATTTCTTCCAGATTAGTGGTTTTATTTATTTATTTATTTATTTTTTTGTGGGGGCTCACTAAGATTAATAATAAATCTGACATCTGTTTTTGTAAATTCTGTAATCAGAGGAGGGGTCTCATCCGCTGCTAAGGGCTCCTCCCTGAACGAACGCACGAGAAAATGGCAATAAAACTCCTAGCTGGGGTTAATCTGAGATGCCTTCAAGGATGTGACATTGTAAGACTATGACATATATCAGAAATAGAGTGTCGAAAGTCCCTCTCAAAGTAGCTGACTTTCTTACTACCTGCTACTGGCAGAGACTGATGAATATAAACAACTAGGGCTAGAGAGATAGTACAGGGCGTAAGCCTCGTGCCTCGTGCCTGGTACATGGTCGACTTGGATTCCTTTTCCTGCACCCCATACAGTCCCCATACAGTGCTGCCAGGAATGATCTCTGAAAACAGAGACAAGACAACCTCTGAGCACATCTGGGTGTGACCTAAAGAAACAAAAAATTGACCCCAGGTCAAAATGCATTTTACTGTCTAACAGTGAAACTGTATGTCTGCGGCTTTAAAAAAAATGTCAAGAGGTTTTAAAGATAGTGCCTATTCTTAGTCCATGCATAAACAAGGTTGGCTTTTCTGTTTTAGAGCAAAACTTCCTCAAATTATTTAGCAACTTTCTTTCTCTGAAACAAACTCACTCCAAATCTTAAGGTCAATGTTTTGGATTAAACTTCTGTCTTCTACATGAGTTTAAATGACAACATTTAAAAGATCTTAAGATTTTTAACCCATCATAAATCATGAGTCTTTGTTGAGTTTTTTTTTTAACTGATCAATGTTTCCCCTTTGGGCAAAATCCAGCATGGAAAATTTCACGTTACCAGAAGTCCTTTTTTTTTTTTTTTTAACTAGAACAGTGGTAAAGGCGTTTAAATTTATATTTAACCTCAGATGTTTCTTACCACAAATGATATAATGTGGAGCACTGAAAAATCACTCCTAGGTATAATTGAGCAAGATTGTTGTTCTGTTCAAATATTTATGAACCATTTATAGATTTATTTAGGCTTTTCAGGAACTCTGACCTCCATCTCTGAGAATCAAACATCTATGTTCTCTGGTGGGGTTGGGGGGGGAGTATGTAAATAAGAGGTTTTATACTAGTAAAAACCATTTCCATGCTGCAAAACAAGAAGGTGGTTATCTGCTAGATGAGATTGTTGGGGACCCTCAAAGAACATGGAAGTGAAATAACATGGATCTCAACCCTCCTTTCTATTGCCATGATTCACAACCGAATTAAAGAAAGGGCTTGGTAGACAAGTCACTTGCTTCTTTTTATTTCCTCATGGAAGTGTTTATGCCTTTTTAAATGGATGAAATAAGGATATAGAACTTAGAAATATCAATTCTGAAGTGCCAAGCTTACACTCAGCAGAAGTACCAGGATTTAAACATGGAGATTATGGTCCTGATTACTTATTGACTCATTTATTTATGTGTTTTTATATATTTGATTATTTATTGGCCACTTTCAGCCATGGAGAGACACAGATCATCTAGAGATTAAATCTCAGAACAGAAAGGGAGAAAAAGTGGCCTAAAGTGAGAAAAAAATATCCAAAGTAATCCAGTAAGCCTGGGGAAAGTCTTGAATACTGATGACTAGACCAGGAAAGTCTGGGTAGTAAAAACTTTGATTGGGACTGCCTTTGTGCTGTGGTGTCCTGGAATTCTTTGGGAAGGTGTAGACAGAGTGAGGTCAAAGAAGTCAGAAGCGTTTGCAATGAAATGGGGAACAATGCTGGTGGAGCAATTGCCACTTATAAGTGTTGGAAGGTGTCCTCCGAATCTGTCAGCAAGGTTTCAGTCTGGTTGACTTGGACAAACAACAGGCCAAGGAGATCAAACTTTTTTTTTTTAGTTTTTTTTGATCTTTCTTTTTATTTTTTTTTATTATACCACCGTGAAACATACAATTACAAGGTGTTCATAATTGGTTCTTGGTAATACAGTATTCCAGCACCCATCCCTCCACCAGTGCCCCATTTCCACCACCAATGCCCCTCCCCCTCCCGCCCCCCAGGCCGCCTATAGCAGGTACCCCAGTTTCTTCTTTTTTCTCTCTTCAAGGAGATCAAACTTAACTCAGTTTTTTCTCTGGGTCTTCACCAGCCCCTAGAGAAAGTGACAGTCTCACTTACATTATTTTTTTTTATTATGACTTTTGGGGCTTTAATTCTGCTTAAGTTACTCCATGCAAGTCTGAATATTATTTTTCTTTTTTTCAGCC
Organism: Cryptotis parvus; assembly: GCA_021461705.1. NCBI lineage: Eukaryota > Metazoa > Chordata > Mammalia > Eulipotyphla > Soricidae > Cryptotis > Cryptotis parvus. The sequence continues at coordinate 97,519 of JAJIBD010021681.1, forward strand.
CTTCTATAGGGTTAACACCTTTTTATGCCTATAGTTTCTCTTGAGCTGCCTAGAGCTACCACAGCATCAATTATCATTTATTAGTTTTGTATCTCATCACTTTGGGGGATTTAACTTAGCTTATGGTACAGTTCTGAGAGTTTTAGATGAAGGAATCTTTCACTTTGGCTTTGGGATAGCTAATTCCCCTCCTGTGGCATTTTCCTGTCCAAAGAAGGAGTCTCTCTCTTTTTTTTAATTTATAATTTTTTTATTTTTACAATTACAAAGATATACAATTAAAAAGTTTATATTTTGGTTTTGGTCATACAGTGTTCCAGCACCCATCCCACCACCAGTGCCCATCTCCCACCACCAACGTCCCGGTTCCCTCCCCCCTCCTCCAGCCCTCCTCCATGGCAGGTTCTTTATTTCTTTCCATTTCTCTCTCTTTCTCTTTTCCTTTCCCTCCAGACTATGGATTACAGAACATACATTAAAGGGTTGTCATGTGTATCTTTTTGCCTCTATTTAATGCTCAGTTCTAGGTTGGCATTAGTACCCTCGACAATTGTTAGCACACTGTTCCATTTTCTGTCTTACCTAGCCTCTGACTCCCATACGTTTGTGATAATTTCCACCTTTGACAAGACCTCCTGATATATGTTTCACTTGACCTTGGATATTGGTATCATAATATGTACATATATATTTATGTTATGTAGATAAATGCAGTCATTCTGTATCTGTCTCTCTTAAAGAAGGAGTCTCTCTTTGAAGAAATGTTAAGATGAAAGAAGATCAAAACTTAGCCTTAAAGTGTCAGATGGCTGGCATACCCTAAATGACCTCTGATTAGTTTCATGATTATTTAAATCATGGGGAGGAGAGACATAAAATTACAATGGAAGACTCATGACAGAGGCAGGATTGAGGCAGAGATGATTTGTTTTCATTGTTTGTCACAGTAACTCAATATAGCTACAAGCATTGTGAATCATTGGGTAGGAAGAGACACTGTGTTTCACATTCCCCAAAGTGGTATAACATTAAAATAAGTTTGGCAGAACATTTAATAGAAACAGTATTTAAAATAACACTCTTGGGCCAGCAGGATAGCACAGTGGGAGGACATTTGCCTTGCACGTGACCAACCCAGGTTCCATCCTCTGTATCCCATAGAGTCCCCCTGAGAGGGGACCAGGAATAATTCCTGAGAGCAGAGCCAAGAATAATTCCTGAGTGCAGAGCCAGGAATAATTCCTGAGTGCAGAGCCAGGAATAATTCCTGAGTGCAGAGCCAGAAGTGACCCCTAAGCATTGCTGGGTGTGAGCCAAAAAAATAAAATAAAATAATAGTCTTTGAGAACTACTCTCCTTTATTAGTTGATTGAATCTTTCCCACCTTCAGTAGATTATTGCTTTTTTTTTTCCTTGTTTTTTTGGGTCACACCCAGCAGTGCTCAGGGGTTCCTCCTGGCTCTGCACTCAGGAATCACTTCTGGCAGCACTCGGGGGACCATGTGGGATGCCGGGGATCGAACCTGGGCCTGCATGGGCTGGCTGTGTGCAAGGCAAACGCCCTACCCGCTGGACTATCGTTCCAGCCCAGATTATTGCTTTTTAATACACAAAAAAAAAATTTTAGTCGAACTTCCTGTTGTAAAGTAAATGTCACAGTAACATGGTGTCCTGTATTATGGTGCTGGTTTGTCTGGCTATTGTGCTGCATCTTGGCAAATGACTGAGGTATCACTTCAATTCAAAGAACCTCCAGTTCGGACACGTCTCTTTGACTCCACCGTTCTCCCTGCATTAACATATGCCTCAGAGACCTGGGCCCCTATGAAAGCAGGATGAGAATGCTATTCGGGTCTCCCAGAGAGGAATCGAAAGAGCTATGCTTGGAATATCACGCCTCACTCAAGTGAGAGAAGGAATACGGAGTTCTGACCTCCGTCACTATTCCAGAATCAGGGACGTTGTCTCGTTTGCCAAGGCATCGAAAATCAGACTCAAAAAGGCAAAAAAAAAAAAAAAAAAAAAGAAAAAAAAAAGAAAATCAGATGGGCTGGACATGTAATGCGATTTGGAGACAACCGCTGGACTAGAGCCGTTACCGACTGGATCCCACGGGATGTCAAAAGATCACGTGGTCGCCCACCTACAAGATGGTCAGACTTCCTTGTTAAGACTCTGAAGGAACGGTTTGAGGCTCTTCATATTCCTGAATCAACCAGATGCCATTGGGCTACATTGGCACATGATAGGGTCAATGGAAATGTTACTGGTGCCCGCTCGAGCAAATTGACGAATAACTGGGATTCAAGTGAAGTGATCAAGTGATCACTTCAATTGTTTTGTCTTCCCATTGTTCATTGATTTGCTAGAGCGGGCACTCTCTATCTCCATCCTTGTCCCGTGCTAGGGTAGCCCAAGGGCATCTGCTCACTATAGGAATACTAAGAGCCTCAAACCATTCACTCAGGTCATGGGAATGAGTTCCATCATCATTACTATACTTGGCATTTTGAATACAACACGGGTAGCTTTCCAGACTTTGCTGTGTGGGTGGGATACTCTAGTAGTAGGTAAGCTCTCAGTTCATTCATTTAGAGATAAACCGCAACAGGGAGGCCGGTAACAGCTATGCCCCATGTATCTGTGTCTCTGGTCCGAGCATATCTGGGCTTGAAATAGGCTTCTCTATAGGGTGGGCTCTGACAAGCTGGGCTTGAGATCGGCTTTTATCTTGGGTGGAGCTCTGATGAGCTGTGGAGTTTGGATTTTGAAAATGGCTGCCATCATGGTGCAGGGGTTCCTTTGGCTTCTTCTGAGACTCTATGGCAATCTGCATCTTGGCAAGTGGCTGAGATAGTAGATCTTAAATGTTTCTGTCACATGGAAAACAATTGTTGGTGTGTGCAGATATAGATATTAGCTCATCATTTCAAAATGGCCTTTACTTTCCTCGAGAGGGTTAACAGGCAAGCAGAAATGGGTTTATTTGGTTACAGCAGAGAATTACAGTGTTGGCTCCCCAGATTTAAGTAGTGATCTTGAACACAGGAGGAACTGAAGTCTCGGGGTTCTTATGGAGACAAAGGAAGACTGAGGCAGTGGAGGGATGAGGGAAGGACTGAGGCAATAGAGGATGAGGGAAGGACTGAGGCAATAGAGGATGAGGGAAGGACTGAGGTAACAGAGGATGAGGGAAGGACTGAGGTAACAGAGGATGAGGGAAGGACTGAGGTAACAGAGGATGAGGGAAGGACTGAGGTAACAGAGGATGAGGGAAGGACTGAGATAACAGAGGATGAGGGAAAGGACTGAGGCAATAGAGGATGAGTGAAGGACTGAGGTAACAGAGGATGAGGGAAGGACTGAGGTAACAGGATGAGGGAAGGACTGAGGCAATAGAGGATGAGGGGAAGGACTGAGGCAGTGGAGGATGAGGGAAGGACTGAGGTAACAGAGGATAAGGGAGGGACTGAGGTAACAGGATGAGGGGAAGGACTGAGGCAATAGAGGATGAGGGAGGGACTGAAGTAACAGAAGATGAGGGAAAGACTGAGGCAATGGAGGATGAGGAAAGGGCTGAGGTAACGGAGGGTAAGTGAAAGACTGAGATAATAGCCTGGAAAAGAGTCAAAGTGAATGTGATCAGGTGAAGAGGTCAAATGCTCTATGAGTATGTTCGGGTCTATTTTTCGTTGGCTTCTTGGAATGTGGGCAGGTTAGCCCTATCTGAGAGTTACAGCAGTTTAAACTGGAGAGTCAAGTGACTTTCTGAGGTACATTTCTAGAGCGTTTTTTGAAAATGGCTGCAATAAAGTCAACTTTTCAACAATGGATATAAATATCCAACCATTATACTATATAAATGGAGCTAATTATCATTATTATTATTTTTTGCTTTTTTGGATCACACACAGTGATGCTCAGGGGTTACTCCTGGTGGTGCTCAGGGGACCCTACGGGATGCCAGGGATCAAACCCAGGCTGACCACTGCAAGACAAATACCTGCTGTGCTATGGCTCCAGCCCTGAAGCTAATGTTTTATGTCATTATCTCTCTCTCTATATACATATATATATATCTACACACATATATAAACACATGTATGTATATACATATTTAATCCCTACATATATACATAGGTATGTATATATGCAGGGCATGGGTTATCCCAGCCACATGCAGAGTTTGCCCCCACAGGGAAACTATAAAGGGAAACTCTTCATTTCCTTCATTGTCTTAAATTTTGAGTGGGTGTAGAACCCTTGGGGGAAAATATCAAGTGACTCTAGGTCTGGAAATGCATTTTACTTGCATAGGGCATCTGTAACACTTTCCTGAGTGTCTCTAAAACTTGGAGGCAGTGTGATTTGCCTGCAACATTGTATAAAAGGCAGCATTTCAAAAGTCAATTCATCAAAGAATCAATTTGTCCACACACCTTTGGTGTGCTTTAAAAAAAGAATTTTTTTTTTACAAAAAGCACACAATCTATGGTGCATTAAAAAGAATAATTATTAGAAAATATGCATAAAATTTATAGATGCAATATCAACTGTAAAACTGTACGTATTTGACAATATCAAATACCAAATTTTGCTCTTTCTTTAGTTATGCCAAGATATTTAAAAAAAAATCAGTTGTATCACTTGTATCACTTGTCTCCCCGTTGTTCATCAGTTTGCATAAGCGGGCACCAGTAACATCTCCATTAATTGGGAATAAGGTCCATTATGTGTTACTGTTTTTTGGTATATCAAATACACCACGGGTAGCTTGCCAGACTCTGACGTGGCTCTGGGGTCATCCCAGGGGGCCCAATCTTGTTCAAATTAGAATTCACATAAGTAGGATTAAAGTTTTATATTCCTTTTCTGCTTGGTCAATTCATTCTAGTTGAAATATTTCGATGTTGAATATTAATGAGTTGAATGGTTAACTCTAGGCTTGTAGCACATAGTAGATGATTGTGTCTGATGGGTATTTAGAAAACTTTGCTGCTATTGTTGCTATGATACCTATAATCACATTTGTATTATTGTTGTAATGGCTTTTACTAATTTGGTGTAGCAATGCTATTAGAATTAGGATTAATTTGGGGAGCTACTGTGATCATTCCCAAACCTTAATTCAGAATGAGGTTTAGTTATGTTTCATACCGTCCTGTAATTGGCTACAAGTAAAGCACCCATACGAATGTTGGAAACATATTTATCTTCAAGGAGGACTGTTTAGATCAGCAACTCTGGGACACACTTTCCGATTTTAATTACACCCAAGGGAAAGAGCTGTACCCAGTAATATATCAAACTTTGAATGCCTCTGCAGTTCATTACCACACAATAACCACAGAATCTGTCAGATCTTCTTGCTTAATTTTTTGCTTTTCAAAGCTTCTTATTGAGTATGTTACGTGGTAGTAACAGAAAACACAAAGGCATTTTTTAATTGCAAACGTGGTCCTTGTATGGGAGGAAATCCAGAAGAAGCTATATGTGAAGAATAGCTCAGGGTTTTTATTTTTTGTTAACTGCTTATATTCTTAATTTAGCTTTTGCTTAAAAGCTTGAAAATCATGCCTATAGCCAATAGTAATCATTAATTACCTACTTTTACACAAATCCCCAAACTTTATTATGCAAGCAATAAATATTCATTATAGAACAGCTGAAAAATATAGGTTGTAAAAAGAAAAGAAATCATGAAAGATAACTCAAAGTTTCTGTTAAATGGTTAGACCTAAAAATAAAAAAGCATAAGAGTATAATCTAAATCACATATGTCTTTATATAATTTTATAATTTTTAAACTTTACAAACTCTTATTAATATTTCTTATTCAACAATATATTGTGACTATCTTTTATATGAGTAAAATTCCCTGAGGTCATAGATCTCAGAGACACTCTGAGATGAGTAAAATTCTCAGCAATATAGTAATTTTATATCATGTCCACCACTAGACAGATATGATGTAAATGCATTTAAACTGTCTTTAATTTATTGATCTTATAAAATTATAATAGAAGCATATATACAACTTGTTCCCAGTTAAATTGTTTGGCTTATTTATAAAGGGAAATTGTCACGAAAATGGGTAATTTTTACTTTGTTTTTGGGTCACATCCAGCAATGCTCAAGGGTTACTCCTGCCTCTGCACTCAGGAATTACTCCTGGCGGTGCTCAGGGGGCCCTATGGGATGCCAGGGATGGAACCTGGGTCAATCTTGTGCAAGGCAAATACCCTACCTGCTGGACTATCACTCCAGTCCTGAAAGTGGGTAATTTTAAAGGTTTTTTTTTTATCAAATAGAAAACTGACTCCTTGAGTTATATCCAAATATATCTCTTTTAGGCTTCTCATAGATAGGAGAATCTTGTTTCTCCTATCAGCTCTGCTTGGTTACACTATTTTTCATCTTGGTGATGATGATGATAAAAATTTCATGTTATTTTACAAAATCTATTGAACCACAGAAATTTTAATTGGTTTGTTAGACATTTGCATTTTCTTCTATAGTGGGTTGTTACATCAGAACCCGCCCAGGAGAGACGCTGATCTCAAGAACAGATTAATAGAGTAGCAGAGTTCAAGCCCAGGTAGGTGGCTCCCAGAAGCGGAAGTCACCGGGCATTCGTCAGATGGAGCTGGGGACACCCCTCCCCTCTCCATCTTGTCCTGGAGGCCCTGTGGCCCTGCCCAAGAACTTCCCCAGGGTGACTGGCCATAGCAGTCAGAGACTCAATTGCAACAGGGAGAGCTGACACCCAGCTCTCCCCTACCTCAGCTGACCATGAGGCTCCCCCCAATTTCGTGGCCATGTGGTTCCATCAAACCAGTGGAACCAATCATGTCCTAGAATATACTACATTCCACGATGTATAGGAAAGGGAAGTGGGAGGGAGAGTTAGAGAGAAAGAGAGAAAGGAGATAAAGAACCTTCCATGGAGGTGGACTGGAGGGAAGGGGGAGGGAGGTGGGGACTTTGGTGATGGGAGATGGACACGGGTGGAGGGATGGGTGTTGGAACACTGTAGAACCAAAACTCAAACATGAGCATCTTGTAATTGTATATCTAAAGGTGGTGTAATAAAATAATAATAAAAGATATAGTGGATTGTTAATTTGAACTTGATTGTTGGACTTGATTTCTACTAAAATAAATCAACCATTTTTTCTCATCAATTTAAAAAAGCTTTTCACGTATCATCAAGTTCATTTTTAAAATGATTCATTTTAAAATGCTTTCAATCCCCACCACCCCAATGCCCCGAACCCCATCAGGATCCCTGAGTGTAGAGTCAAGAGTAAGCCTTGAGCACTGCCAGGTGGAGCTCCAAAACAAACAAACAAATAAAGAAAAACAAAACACAAAACAAACAAAAAGTCCCCTAACAAATCATGACTGTTTCCTAACAAAACTCTTCTGGGGCCGGAAGCCCGAGGGTAGGCGTTGCCTTGCGACCGGCCCGCCCCAGCGGATCCCCGGCATCCCAATGGTCCCCCGAGCACCGCCAGAATTCCTGAGTGCAAAGCCAGGAGTAACCCCTGAGCATTGCTGGGTGTGACCCAAAAACAAAGGAAAAAAAAACAAAACTTTCTTCTGCTTCACTGTGCTCTTCTAAAGTTGTTTCTTGAGGTGAAAGACAAGTGCCCTTTTCCTGAGAAGGTGCTTAACCTCACCTGAAACCCCAAGTGCCTGGGTGCAGGGATACACTCCAAGGTCCTACAGATCAAGTGGGTCTCGGGTGTAGGGCGGCAACTACCTTAGTGAGGCTGAAAGTGCCCTTAGACCAGAGAGGACTGAGGTCATCAGGAAGAGGCAGGAGATAGGACTGGAGAAGGAAGGAGGCCCATGGACTGTGATAAGGTATCGGTACTTGGTGATGGGTGTGGAGGGGTCACATATATTTAGAAGAGTTGTGAAATTGTATTCCTAAAACACATACAGTAAACCAATGTTACCTCAATTAAAAAAAAGAAAATATATAGACATTCTCTGTAACTCAGACAGATATTTGTCACTTGTGAAGTATATGGGTTTAACCAAATCCTGTATACCAAGAAAATCGGGTTATAATTTTTGTTTGTTTTGGACCACACTCAAGTGTTTTCTGGACTCATTCCTGGTTCTGTTCTCAGGAGCTATTCCTGCCAGTGCTTGAGGGAACATGCGTAGCGAGGAAGTATCAAACAATAGTCAGTCCAACGCTGGGCAGGTACCCACTGTGCTATCTCTTTCCAGCATAACGTGTTTGATTCTTAACTTAGAAAACTTACTTTTCCTAATTGTTGTTAGTCATTATTTCTGTCATGTCTCTCTGAAACCACAAAAAGGCCAATTAATGACTGTAGAAAATGGAATTATGGATATTTCAATAAATCAGGAAGGCACCATCCTTATGGGCCTAATTACTTTCAAAGACCCTCCCCCTCAGAATACCATTACATCGGAGATAAGATCTTAATGACTGTTGGTGAGAGAAAACATTGGTCCATAAATCTTACATTGCAATTAAAAACTTATATAAATATCATCTTGATCAGTGTTTCTCGGTCTTTTTCCAGCCATGGGCCTCTTCCAACCTGGTTTTTTTCCCGTGGTCCCCTGGTCTGTTGGTCGTCTCTGCAGCTCAGTCTTCAGTTACTGTTTACATCTGTGACCGACTAGGACTATCTTGGGTTGGGGGATATCCAGGGAGCCATGGCGCTCCAGAATGAGGAAGAATGTTCTAGACACACTATTGGAGTAGAGCCCTACCAGCCAAGAGCATGAGCATCACCTGGGGGCCTGTTGAATTCATAGGCCATACCCACTTCCAATTAACTCCCGAGTCAGAAGCACACTTCAGCTAGATTGCCAGTGTAAGTCATACACACTTGAGAAACCCCAAAGTCCAGCTCATCTGAACTGCCACCGAAGAACTTAATAGAGCTATTCAGACCCTCTGGAGGAGGGCTTGGCTCAAGATAGGAGAATTTTTTGCTTTTTGCACCGGCAGGCTCAGGGGTACTCCTGGCCTGCACCGGAAGACTCCTGGAGGTCCGACCTAGGGAGCCGGGGAGAACCCGGCGGCACAGGCGGCCGGCACACGCCCACCGCTGGGCTTCGCTCCGGCCCCAAGATAGGAGAATTTCTGATACAGAAATTCTAGATTTAGAAAGTCCCAGAAAATGGTGACAAGTTTAGGTCACCGTTGGCAACTGAGGCAAGTGTGTCCACATGTGGATTTTTCTTTCTGACCTGGAGCACCCTGGGCAGCGGAGTCCAGGCTCACTTTGCGTTTTTGTGGACAGGATGACTTTTATCTTCAGTAACTTTGAGTTATTCCTCATTTTAATTTAGAAGCTTGCTTTGATCTCAGTACCAGAGATGTATCAACATTCCTCCATATTTCTTTTATAAGAGTTTAATGCAAGTCTGGGTGAGAAGTGTTTTGTGAGTCTTTTTAAAAACACAGTTAAATTGTGGTTTTTAGCGAGTAATTTATCCTAGAGATGGCTAACACCTAGGTAAGTACCCTACTAATTTACCCTAGAGATAGCTGTTATAACGGTCTGTCACTATCATCCATCTGTGGCCTGAAGGTGAGGAAATTGTCATATTTTACAAGTATTTTCTAAAATACAGTTATTTGCTTTCATGGCCCTTATTATAAGAACAAATTTCCTTAGATTAATTTATTTCCTTCCTCCTTCCCCACCTTACTCCATCTCTTCACAATTATTTACTGAGAACCAGACGAAGCTTCCTGTTGTCATAGAATGTGTAGTCTAGTAGGAGAACATTATTAAAAATTATTAAGACTACAATTCATCTAGGTGAAATTTCTACGCACAGACCACCTCAAATTAAAGCATAGAAGCTGAGGAACAGATGAAGGGCATGCTGGGGCCGGAGCAATAGGGAGGATGTTTGCCTTGCACACGGCCTACCGGGTTGGATCTCTCGCATCCCATATAGGAGTAATTAGTAATTCTCGAGTGCAGAGCCAGGAGGAACCCTGAGCATCGCCGGGTGTGACCCAAAAAGACATCAGGTTGCATCCGACCAATGAGACAGCCTATGTGTCTTTATGCAAATAACGGGATGTGGGGAACCAATAGGACTGGATATACAAATAAGGGTTTATAAGGGACCAATCAGAGGGCCCAGAGCGATAGCACAGCAGGGAGGGCATTTACCTTGCATGTGGCTGACCTGGGTTTCAGATCTCTGGCATCCCACAGGGTCCCCGCAGCACCACCACGAGCAATTTCATTTTAAGACTCGGAAAGAGAACATTTTCTCAAAGCAAGCAAAGCCAGAGCTGAATGGACTTATATGATGGGAGCCCCCGGGATGCCAGAGCATTAGCTCTAGTCCACCGAGCAAGTTTACTGGCCTCTACCTTTTCATTGGAATTGCTTTGCGTTAGCCTCACCCCCACAGCAGTGCTCTGGAGCTGGGGCCACGCTTGGGAAGACTTAGCTGTGCCAGCCTAATGTCTCTGTGCGTGGGTGCAGTGATGTCCTGTGGTGCTCAGGCTCTCGCCGGGATGCTACCTCTCTTCTCTCTACTTGACAGAAATCACCTGCAACACCAGGAATGTGCTGCCAAGCTCATGGCTAAGACGCCGCAGCGACTCTGAGTTTATCCTGCTCTTATGTTGGGGAGCAGCTAAAGCCCTGATGGGCTGGTCTTGAAACAAGAGTTCAAGGAGGGACTGGCTGGGACAGGAGAGTAGAGGTTCTGTATCTAAGACACTCACTAGAGGACCCATGGCCAGTGAGCAGGAAAGGGGCTTGAAGACAAAAAGCATTGGAAGTTGATTAAAATTGAAATGGGGGGAAAAAAAACCAAGCTTCTATTTTATTTCCTATACTACTGGTCAAATCCTTACTTTTACATAATAAATCCTTTTTTATTCTTTCTATAGTTGATTTTTTTTAAATCTGGAGAATTGTTTGGATGTGGTTTGTGGTAAACAGTTGGCTTGGTAAAGTAAGTATCTCTGCCCCTCAAGGGTAATCGCAGGGAATCTACGGCTGTTGCAGTTGAAGCATGAAGCAAAAGGGAATGTTTTCCTACCAACAGCTTTTCAGAGAGAACAGTTGCTTGGGCAGTTTTTAGGAGCAATGGGATTTAGATGTGGTGGAAAACGCATACGGCCCAAATACCTGATGAAACTTGTCAACACTTTTAATACTACATCTGTTGTTGATCACACTAGGGGACTTGTTAATATGTTTATGATCATGTTGCCACAATGGAAAACACCAAGTTAAATTGTCATGTCTACTCAGGTAGGGCACCGGGTCCTTCATGTATATTTGATGACAAACAATTCCACTCAAACATGGCTGGGTTATTCCATTCATGTAACTCATGGAGAGCTGTGTGTTTGCGTTTGTTATTCCTGGTGCCTCAGGCGTAAGCAAGGAGAAGAATTCGAGATATTCAAGCCAAGAAAGTGGCATAGTAATTAGCTCCTCCATTCACGAAACATCAGTTCTGCGTGAAGTGCTAGTTAGGTTTCAGGGTTGTCCTCTCATCTGGTTAGCAAGAAAACAGAAAAGCTATTCGGGTACTCTAGTTGCTAACACTGAAAAAATTATGGGGCTTGTTCTCTCCTCTGGCCATGAACATTTCATATCAACACTAAAATAAACCTTCATAAACAACAAATTAAAATAGATTTTCTCCTGATCTGTACTAGGTCTGCCCACCCCTAACAGTTTGCCTCAGAATGAGTTATAATGAATGAAATACACACTTGCCATCTAGTCAAACCTAACAGAGTTGGAGACACACTTGCCATCTAGTAAAATCTAGCAGATTAAAAAAAATACTGTACCGTAGGATCTCTCACTAACATACTTCATGCTTTTGAAAGATTATTAGAGAAGACCCACTTCAATCAAATAAAATGAAATTTAGAATTGCACGGTGAAGTTCCGTTTATAACTTTTTGTATCTAAATTCCCATAGACTTCAGTAATCCTGAATCTGCACACGATCATGTCTGATCCACCAATACAGAGCGTGTGAAGTACAAGGAGAGTTCCTGACAGTCTCCAAGTGCCATACAGCAGGTATGTAAGACTGTGAACCATCCTCCACACGTTTCTCTCCTTCTTGCTATGTGCAAGACTACACAAAACGATAAGATCTTTGGGGGCTGAGAGATAGTTAGAAGACAAAGTGTTTGCCATGCACGCAGCCCACCTTACCTTGATCCCAAATACCACATAAGGGCAGGAGTAAGCCTTGAGCACGGGTGAGTAGGACCCAGTGGCTCCCCACCCCACATAAAACCTTAGATCCTTGAAAGTAGTATTTGTTATGAATGACAGCAAAGTGTCTAGTGCGTATGAAATATCTGTTTTGAAGTGAAAATATACATTTATTAACCTGAAGGGTTTTACCCAGAGGATGTAGAGCAATGTACAGTGATATTCTGATTTTCTCTTAAAATGGTTTTATTTTCTCATGAGAGCTATTTTTATTGTCTTCATTAATGATCTGGATAGGGTAGAGGGATTTAAGCAGATGGTCCCCGTGGCTGGTCTTGTACTCTGAAATATTTCAAAGGAAACAGGAAGGCTGGATAAAGCTGTAACGCAGAAAGGAATGGGATCCTACGTTGAAATGCTCCCTGGTGCTTTTCAGATGTTTTATTTGGGAATGATCCTTACCCTAATGTCTGGCTGAAAGATCACATAGGTAATAATTCTCTCTCAGAATGAGCGCTAGGAAGAAAATGAGTACCCTAATGAGACAAATACGAAGTCTGTATTTAGGAACCTTTACTACAGGTAACAGAGGAAATGAAGTGTGATGGAGAGAAAAGATATGGATGGATTGCCATAAGAACAATTCAAATATTATAATCCCAAGTGTATAAAACAAAGCCAGAAGTTTCACAGAATTTTATAGCAAACGCCCAATGGACTCATGTCATTGGGCTCATGGGCTTCTATAATTAAGAATTTTAAGTTTCTTTACTGGAGGTTCTATGAGATTGGGGGTGGGACTTGTACCCCATTCTTGTTTACCATATATGCAATGCCTGACTTATGCCTAATAAATATTTGATAAATAAATAGATATTTTGAAGAATCAAAAACCTTATGTCTCAAATGCTGCTTAATCTTGATCCCAAGTTATTATAATTAGGAAGACGTCTAAATTCTCAGAATAATGACGCTTGTAAGAGAAACGCAAGTTTCCTGTATTTCTGTTCTTCTGATTCCTTCATTAACCACCTTTCTCACATTCTCAAGCTTCTTATGTTCTCTTTTAAACAGAACTATTCGAAAATACTTGCGGAAGTCTTACTCTTAGAAAACAACTTTTCTTCTATGATCCGTACAGACTTATGATAATATGAACACACACTTTGAATGATTAATATTTTCAGATTTGTGTTAACACCTTTCCACTGGAGAGTGTTGTTTTGATTTGAGAATTTCCACGTTTTCTGTAAACAGGAAAAAAACCCGATTCTCCTTTGTGGCAAGGACCTGAAAAAGACTTATTCCCAAATAGGGCTCATTAAGACGCCAGCGTCAGTGATGTCCCAAGAGTTTCTCACTGCACCATTCTGCAGTAAGCCCATCTGTCTTTTGAATGCTGGTGTAACTGTTCAAGACATATTTTAAGTTAATACATAGCAACAAGCTAATGTAGCAGGCATGTTAAAACAATATGTCTTTTGTAAAAGTTTGGTTGTCAGATTTGATGGGGTTTGACCAATAAAAAAGGGAAAGGAAGACATGGCTGTGGAAACTACTGCTTACCTTTACAATTAACATCAACGACAATAAAGGAAAAAGCCATCATAAACAGATGATTTAAAATGAGTAACATGCTCCCAAATGCTCATTTCATGTGAAATGGCCCAGCCCTCAAATTTATTGTTGGTGAAATAAGAAGATCAGGCTCACTTGGGCTCCTGGTACCATGCTAGATGCAAAGAATAATGTCTTGAACCTCCTCCTGTGTCTCTGACCTCTCCCCATAAAGCATACGGTTCCTAAGCACCCAGAAAGTCTGCCACCATTTTTCAAGCCAGCTGAACATTTAATATAAACAAACTTTGGAGTTCCCTGCTTGTCTATGGGTAAAACCTTGCCAGAGTATTTTATATTGAATAGCAGTTGAACATGATCATTATTTTTTGCTTTCAAAATTATCTTAGTGAGTGCTATAAATTTAAGATATGCTCATAAACAGGGAACAGGTACTATCTGTAAAGTGGGGCATGACTAGGAAAATTTGATTTATTTTTAGATCTCTTTTAATCACAAAGGATTTTAAAGAGAATGTTCATATTCCTCACTTGAAAAGAAAAGAAGTAATATTTATCTTGCTTATTTCCAAAAGATGTAAGGATTGCATGATATAATTCTGCATTAAAGCTTGTCTGTTAATTATTATACAAAGCAGGGCATTATTATAATATCTGTAATTAAATGATAATAAATGTCTTAAAGATCTTTTCAATTGGATTGTCTTAACTCCAAAATTTCAGAACTAAGACACTGGTGTTTACCAGCAGTTTGGGAGTTTCAGGATAAGACAGGAACTCTGTTTAGTGGGATAGTAATAGCTCAAAGTATCATCAATTCAAGTTGACCTAAGTAACGGGATACCTGCTACTTGATAAGTCTAGAATGATGAAAGGCTCAAATAGGATCATCTTTGTCATTCTTACCTCAGCTCATTCTCAGATCCTCTGACATAATTATATTTGAAAAAAAAGTTTCTTGAGAGGGAGTGAGGAAATATCTTTCAGAATTCCCAAAAGGTTTCACCTCATGTCTTTGGATGACAGTGGTATTACGTATCCAGTTAGTACCAAGCATAACAGGATTAGCCTGACTAGATTAGACAAACCAGACTCTTTCCTTGGATCTGGGGCAGAGTGAGGGCCTAGAGAAGGGAGAATCAATCAGAAAGAAGGGGCAGGGACCAAACTCTGGGTGAGTAATCAATAAAATCCACTCAATCTGGGTCTGGGTTCTTAGGCTCCTACCCACTATATTTTAATTTACCCACAGTATTTATATTGACTTAGTTAATTTCATTCTTCTTAATTGGCTCATCTGTTCATTGTTTTTTCAAAAGTGATCTTTGGTTTCAGTTCAACTTTAATTCATATTATAAAGATCCTGCTAGTTACCAGAAATTTGAAAATTATAATACAAATAAGACAAAAGGTATCCACTAAACTCTGAAGACTGTGCCCCTATTGGATCTTAGCAATATTTATGCTTTTCCAGGTTACCATTTGAAAACAACTTTGCAAATTTTCTTTTCCCATTACCACCCTTTGAATCTGGGCAGGCTTATGCCTGTTGTTACTAATAGTATGTAATGTGGCGATATAATGTCCTTCCAAAGAGAAGTGACATGATTCAGATCCATAAATTTCTTATTATACTGGAATCTTGATCTGGTGGATTGCTCTGAGGTACTACATAAGAAATCTGATTTCTCATGAAATTTGCCTACAAATGAATAGACATGGAGAGAGCATCATGCTGAGTGAAATTGGCCAGAAGGAAAAGGACAGATATGACAAAATGACTGCATTCATTTGTGGCATATAAAAATATACTATGAGACAATACCCAAGACTAAGTAAGTAGGACACAGGAGGGCATTTCAAGGGTAGGAACCTAACACAAATGTGTGGGGGGCAGAGGGTAAAATAGGAAAGGACCAGTCTGCCAATAATAGTTGGAGATGGTAATGCTCTTCTAGAACTGAGTATTGAAAGCAGATAAAGAAATATCCATGGTAATCACTCAGCATATGTATTATCACTTTCACTTCCCGCTCATCATCGATTTGCCGAGCGGCCCCGACATTCCATACGCCCTGTCTCATGCTAGTGAGCCCAAGGCATCTGTTTGCTCCAGACATAAAGAGCCTCAATCCATCCGGAATGGTCTATAATTGTTACTGGTATTTGGCATATGTTCAAATACAACACGGGTAGATGCCAGGCTCTGGTAGTATTATTACAAACCATTTATTACAAACTCAGCATATGTATTACAAACCAAAATGTGCAAAGAAGAGAGAAAGAGAGAAAAACAGAGTGAGAGAAAGAGAGAAAGAGAGTGCCTGCCATAGAGGTGGTGGGAGATGAGGGAGGGGAGGGAAACTGGGGACACTGGTGTTGGAAAATGCGTGCTGGTGTTGGAACACTGTATAACTGAAACCCAACTATGAACATCTTTGTAAATGTCTATCTCAAGATGATATACTTAAAAAAAGAAAAAAGAAATCTGAGTACACTGAGGCTACCAGGGAGAGTTTATATGGATAGTCTCTGGAGAGAGAAAATGAAGAAAGGAGAGATGGAGAAGGTATAGGGGAGGGAAGTAGTGAAGGAAGAACATAAAGTAAGACAAGAGAGATTAGGTGGTGAGTAGAGGATGAGAAGAGAAGCCAGGAGAGAAAGGGGTGGCAGAAGAGAAGTGGAGAGTAATGGAAGGAAGGGAAAAGAGAAAGATGCCCAACACAACATGCCCCTCCCATAGCTGTGCTGGCTGAGGAGCCAGACACGAAGGTTCTTGGACATTGCTGTCATGACTTGTGTAGACACATGTGACTTGTGTAGACCTCTGCATGAGCTCTCCATCATGACTTGTGTAGACACACGTGACTCATGTAGACCTCTACATGACCTTGCCATCATAATTTGTGTAGACACACATGACTCATGTAGACACACATGACTTGTGTAGACCTCTACATGACCTCACCATCACGACTGTGTAGACACACATGACTTGTGTAGACACCCAGGATTCATGTAGACCTTTACATGCCCTAGCCATCCACCATGACTTGTGTAGACACACATGACTCGTGTAGACACACGTGACTCATGTAGACCTCTACATGACCTTGCCATCATGACTTGTGTAGACACACATGACTCATGTAGACACACATGACTTGTCTAGACCTCTACATGACCTCACCATCATGACTGTGTAGACACACATGACTTGTGTAGACACACATGACTCGTGTAGACACATATGACTCATGTAGACCTCTAAAGGACCTTTGCCATCATGACTTGTGTAGACATACATGACTTGTGTAGACCTCTACATGACCTCACCATCAGGTTTACACAGGTCATTTCATTTTTCCCAGCAGAGGTGTTTATGGATACAGTCATGAATACAGCCCTACTGAGCCATGTTTGGATTCTGGGTCCTCAGCATTCATGAAGGGTCAGAATGTGTCTTCTTAAGAGAACCACAGCAACCCCCCCCCACCTCTGATGCTGATCTATCCTGGCCTCCTGTTAGAGAATGGAGACGTCTGTGTCTACCGGGCTCAGCTCTGTGTCATCTCTGTGTGGCAACAGGATGCCAAGTATACAGGTTGTTCCATGTCCAGTTGCTCATGTCACTTAGACATGAGAGACTTCCCAGATGGACCCTCAGGGCCCATAGAACAAGGAGGAACTTTCCACTGTGGCCCCAGTTCAAGCCCCTGGATCTATGAGTCTCATAGTACAAAAATGATGATTAGGGTCTATTTTTACTGTATATGTGGTGGTTACTGCACAGCTTTACCTACCAGTGGACACAATTCACTGTTCCCTTGTTTAGATTTGGGTGTTTTTGAATGAAAGTTAAGATAATAGAAGACCAATTTTCTCATACTTAAAAACATTTCTCTTCTCTTTCTTTCAATTACACCCAGAATTTTTATTCTCTGGAATCTACCTTTGTTATATTCCTTATATTTATCCTCTTTTGCTTATCCCACTATGTCTGATTTCCCCAGAATTTTGCCTCTTTTCTAGATAAATCTAATAGTCTTTTAACTGGTTTCTATTTCCCAGCTCTTTCACCTACTATTTCTCTTTCCCGCTGCACAGTCTATATCACACTGTCACCAGCTCGTCTCTGGACACAAAGAACTATTCATGGGTGCCTGCAGAAAGTCCTGCCCGACTCCCTGGTGCATGCAGAATTAAGCTGAAGTTCCTCATGTGGTGTTGAGAATGCCTGAAATTTTATGTGATTTCTAGAACATAGAGGATCATCTAGTGCCTCTCCATGAAGACTTCTCTGTCTCCTCAAGACCTGGCTTTTTTCCAGGGACCATCTTCCCAAGGACCCAGTTTCTCAGTGTCTAGATCAAATCCTAGATCTTCCAATAAGGCTAGGAAGGTGTCTGATCTCTGTGGGCAGAATTTGTTTCCTATTCTTAGAAGATTTCATCCCCACTCCTGACAGGATTTATCATGTCTGCCTCCCGTGTATGTATGTGGTCTGTCTGCGCTCACTACGGCTTCATCTCCTACAGGCGTGAGTTCTGTTTTATGCATCTTAAAATTTCTAACCTGGAAAAGAGATAGTCATCACCCCATAAATGTTCGCCAGAATGTTCTCTTAGCTATTCTGTCATTGGAAATTTCTTTACCAGACAGGGCTCTTCAACGGATGCCTTGCATGAGTTTCCAGAATTGTCATAACATAGCACCGCCAACTTGGTCGCTTAGAACAAGAGATTTTTTTTTTGTCTCTTGGTTCTGGAAGTTAAACATCTGCCACTGACTGGCATTGGTAGATCTGGGCTTTCTGGGTTCTTATGAGATCAGCTCTTCCAGCTCCACCAACAAGGACCATGGGAAGACTTAAGGAAACCAACAGCATTAGCTTGTGGATGGGGCATTCGTGCAGGATGCTCACTCACTGCCTCTTGTTTCAGCATTCTCAGAATGGTCCTGACTTCAAGTCTCCACTCCTTCCTCACCTCCCAGTCCCTTAAAGATGTCCATAGGGACTCTCATGGGCACTGAGAAAAGGATTAATTTCAAACTTGCATATAAACAGCTAATGAAAGACCAAAGCATCTGACTTGAGCAATGAGTCAAAACTTTTTGCTACAGGTAATGGGTGCTGGTGGATGAAGTCTGATACTGGGAGATTAGAACTCAACCACTCCATAAAAAGGATAATGGGGTCCAGCAGCAGGGGGAAACTTGCCTTGCGTGGTGGTTAATTCAGGAGCAGTACCTGGCATCCCCCGTATGGTCCCCTGAGCATGCCAGGAGTGATCTCTGAGCTCTGAGCACTTCTGTGTGTAGACCAACACACACACACACACACACACACACACACGGATAATGAGTGGTTTGGGGGACATGCTATGCAGGCATGAGTGAAATAAATTCTGCATGAATTTGATGGCAAATGCTTCATAGTGGGTCTTCTACTGAGAACAGAGCTGCCCATTGACTAGAAATGATATTGGGGTTTTGTTGAGAGAAAGCAGAGTACTTTTACAGTTGGGTAAGACTTTTTGCCCCCTTGAAGCCTGGCAGGAGGTTTTCATAAAGCAAAATTTACTGTTTTACCATGGAATAAAGTTTACCAAATTTTATGTCGAAGGTAATGCTAATGAGAAACAAAATCATCCAGTTATCATTCAAATATGGAGAAAATATGCATTATATTAGAGAAGATGAAAAAATATTTTACTAAGCACATGTATATGAAAAAGCTGAAGAGCTTCCCTGGACTTGCCCAAAGCACCAGAAATGAAGTACTTGGAGAATCACGCATATAGATCAGGGCACGGTCTGCAAGATTACTAAGGAACGAGCGTGCAGTGGGTGGTTGCCAATCCATAAATCATGATTTATGGCCACTTGCAAAGGCTTTAAAAAGCTGCATCTACATCCTTAGAGGGTTGGTCTCCAAAATGGTCAGAGAGGTTTTTTCCAAGATGTCTAAAGTAGGCTTTTTCCAGTAAGTGTCACTTGGGTATGTGGAATGAAGTTCATTTGAGGCGCTCTGGGCCTTGGAAGAAGTTGCTAGCATCATCTTAAGAAATGCAAATTACCTAGATTTAGGAACTTCTCCAGAAATAACCTCTTTATTGAAGAAACTTCTCCTAGACCCAGAAAAATGCCCAGTGGCAAGGTTTTGTTATATGAAGTCACTCCTTCTTGTCACACGAGACGTGAGACCCTTTGCTTTCTTCTTTTGATCCAGATTCCCTCCCTGCTCCTCAGCAGAGAATTCCACCCCTAGTTTGTCCCATTTGGGATTGTGGCCTTGTGCTTTGGCTTTATATAATAATCTAACTTGGTCTTTTACTTTTCCCTATTCATCTGCTGCTCTTGATTTATTTACTAGCCCAGAGTGAGAAGAACCCAGAGGCAGGGGGAAACATCCCCACACCCTCGTAAGCTCTGAATTCTTAGCCTGGTGATGTTTATAAATTAGTCAGAGTAGAGAATATACATAAAAGCAGAATCTATATCTATATCTATATATCTATATCTATATCTGTATCTATATCTATATCATCTATATCTATATCTATATCTATATCTATATCTATATCTATATCTATATCTATATCTATATCTATATCTATATCTATATCTATATCTATATCTATCTATCTGTATCTGTATCTATATCATCTATCTATATCTATATCTATATCTATATCTATATCTATATCTATATCTATATCTATATCTATATCTATATCTACATCTATATCTACATCTATATCTACATCTATATCTACATCTATATCTATATCTATATCTATATCTATATCTATATCTATATCTATATCTATATCTATATCTATATCTAGTCGCTTGTGGCCACATGGTTCATCAATAAATGCATGAAATGACAGGTGACTATAAGAATAACCCACCTGCATGGCAGAGCCTGGCAAGCTACCCCCGTCATATTTGATATGCCAAATGCCAGTAACAATTATAGACCTCATTCCCATGATGATGGAATGTTTTGAGGCTCTTTATGTTCCTGGAATAAGCAGATGCCCTTGGGCTATATTAGCATGTGACAGCTTGTATGGAGATGTTTCTGGTGCCTGCTTAAGCAAATAGATGAACAATGGGAAGACAAGTGATACAAGTGATATCTATCTCTATCTATCTCTATCTCTGTCTTTATCTCTATCTCTATCTCTCTATCTCTACATATCACACACTGATTTTCAGCACTTTCCTGCTAATTTCTCTCTGAGATTCTTGGGGTTGAAGACCTGAGAAGCCTTTCCAAAGGCAAGAGACTTATCAGGGTCAAGAGAGAAATGATACCTTCCAATGCACTGATCTGACTTCTGTGTTTTTATTCTCCCTTCCTCTCTCCCTTTCTCTGTCTCTCTCTTCCCATCTCCCTTTCTCTCTCCCTCTCTCCATCTCTCCCTCTCTCCCCCCTCTCCTCTCTTCTGCCTTTCCTTTCTCTCTCTCCTCTCTCTCCCTCTCTTTTATTCTCTCCCTCTCTCCCTCTCCCTCTATCCTCTCTTCTTCTCTCTCCTCTCTCTTCCTCTCTCGTCTCTCTTTCCATCTCTCTCTGTCTCTCCCTCTTCCTCTCTCCCTCTCCCTCTCTCTCCTTCTCCTTCTCTCCATGTCTTTCTCTCTCTCCCTCTTTCTCTTTCCCCCATCCCCCATCCACATACCTTGCTTTCTGGACCTTTCCTTTGTCTATGCTGACTTCCCTTTCCTGGAAAAACCTGCCATCTTCTTTCTACCTAATTCTTACTAACACAAGCTCTGCTTTGCTTCTTCTAAGATTTTCCCTAGTTTTATTTTCCTTTGCATCCTGTTAGGATTTCCTAAATCATTCACTCCCAGATTTGTCATTCTGCTGTCAACTTCTATTTATTTCATCTCTAACACAACAAATCCTAGTGACTGATGTAATCTGGGTACCTAAAGTTTTAAAATCTTTTTCTCATTATATAAATGCCTGTTTTTAT
This sequence comes from Cryptotis parvus, assembly GCA_021461705.1. NCBI lineage: Eukaryota > Metazoa > Chordata > Mammalia > Eulipotyphla > Soricidae > Cryptotis > Cryptotis parvus. The sequence continues at coordinate 119,299 of JAJIBD010021681.1, forward strand.
TTTATTTTTTTAAGTATTTTATTATACCACTGTGAGATATACAAATAAAAAGATATACAATTAAAAAGTTCATGTTTGGGTTTTGGTCATACAGTGTTCCAGCACCCGTCCCTCCACCAGTGCCCATCTCCCACCACCAACATCCCCGGTTCCCTCTCCCCTTCCCCAGCCCACCTCCATAGCAGGTTCTTTATTTCTTTCCCTTTCTCTCTCTTTCTCTTTTCCTTCCCTTCCAGACTATGGATTACAGAACATACATTAAAAGGTTGTCATGTGTATCCATTTTAAATGCCTGTTTTTAAAGCCTACTGAGAGCCAGGAAGTGGAAACAAAAGCAAGGGGGAAACATCTTCTCACTCCGGGAGATGAAGGGAGCAGCTGAAGACCTTGTTGCCTTCCTGCTCCCGGCAATCTGCCATGGCAAGAGCGGACGGTGCAGATGGAGGAAAAGACCCGGCTCAGAGCAGTTCTCTCAGGCAGCCTCTGGGGGTATGAATTTATTGCTTCTTTTTCTTTTATTATTGAAAGTTTGGTGCTGAATCGATGCTGCCTGTTTTAGAATGGTTAAGTTTCATTCCGCTGGTTTTCTGGGGTGACATTTCTCTGTGTGGTAAAGAAATGCTTGCCCTTGCTGCCAGTTTGGAAGGGGTTGGGATAGATACGGTTATGCCCACGGATTTGAACGTAAAGGAGAAGAGGTGAGGAGAAAGGACACATCAAAATGACATGGTCATCACTGGAGCCAGATTATAAGAGGGTCGAACACTTTCCAAGAACATAATATAAACAGTTCTGTAATTTATATGAAACCACAAAAGACACAAATGGCCAAAAATATAAAAGAGATGAAAAATGAAGGCACTGCAAACTCTGACTTAATTTTTATTATTTTAAATTTTATTATTAAAAATTTTTAAAGATAGATAATTATAAAGTTGTTCATGATTGGGTTTCAGTCATACAGTGTTCGCAGCACCCATCCACCACCAGTGCACATCTCCCACCATCAATGTGCCCCATTTCCCTCTCCCTTCCCCAAGCCTGCCTCTATTACTCCTCCTCCTCCTCTTCTTCTTCTTCTTCTTCTTCTTCTTCTTCTTCTTCTTCTTCTTCTTCTTCTTCTTCTTCTTCTTCTTCTTCTTCTTCTCCTCCTCCTCCTCCTCTTCTTCCTCTTCTTCCTCTCCTCCTCCTCTTATTCTTCTTCTTCTTCTTCTTCTTCTTCTCTCTTCTTCCTCTTCTTCCTCTCCTCCTCCTCCTCCTCTTTCTCTTCTTCTTCTTCTTCTTCTTCTTCTTCTCCTCTTCTTCTTCTTCTCCTCCTCCTCCTCCTTTTCTTCTTCTCCTCTCCTCTTCTTCCTCTTCTCCTCCTCCTCTTCTTCTTCTTCTTCTTCTTCTTCTTCTCTCCTCTCTCTTTCTCCTCCTCCTCCTTCTCCTTCTCCTCCTCCTCCTACTCTTCCTCCTCCTCCTTCTCTCTCTTATCCTTCTCCTCCTCCTTCTCCTCCTCCTTCTTCTCCTCCTCTTTCTCCTTTTGTTCTCCTCCTCCTCCTCCTTCTTCTCCTTCTCCTCCTCTCCTTTCTCCTTTCCTTTTTCTCCTCCTCCTTCTCCTCCTCCTTCTTCTTCTCCTCCTCCTTCTCCTTCTTCACCTTATTCTCCCTCCTCCTCTTCTTCTCCTCCTCCTCCTTCTTCTCCTCCTCCTCCTTCTCATACTCCTCCTTTTCCTCCTCCTCCTCTTCCTCCGCCTCCTTCTCCTCCTCCTACCTCCTCCCTTCTCCCTATTCCCTTGCTTTTATAACAAAGCTATAATAAATATGATTAGTGTTGTATTGGCATAAAAACATCCTCCTTACATGAACACAAACTAGCACATCAAGAAGTTGCACAGCACAACAACAAAAAAAACAAGCTGACTAATTTTTAAAAAACAGGCTAAACACTTAAGAAACAAACACAAATAAGCCAACCAACCAACCACTTCTCCAAAGAAGACATACAGATGACCCACAGCCACAGGGAAAGTGTTTAGTATCACATTGTTAGAGAAGGGCAAATTAAAAAACAACGAAATACCATCCAAGCCTGTAGAATGGCTCATAGCAAAAATGATAAGAAACGAGTAGTATTTCCCCTCTCCCACCTACCCACATTGACTTTTCACCTTTAGATCTCACCATTTCCAGTGCAGTTCCTGGCTATGATGTCACCCTCATGAGTCTCCACTCTGCCTCAGGTTCTTCTCAGCATACTTTTCCTGCCTCCCAAATTGTAAATTTCCACTGTTCTCAAATAAATGTGTTTGCCTCCCTAATCACTTGGTAATTATCCGATTAAATATGAACTCCAGCAGGCTAAAGAGATAAGGCAAAAAGCATCTTGTCACACTGTGCTTCTCCATCGGTGGGTCCCAAAGAATCCTTCCATGGGATTTGCAACTAGATATCCTCTCTAGCAACAGGGGCCTTCCCTAGACGTTCTCTATAGGAACGCATTGAACAGGAATCTGTGTTTCAGCTTTTAGAAGGAATATCAGGAGATTTTCATCCTCATCCCAGGAAGTTTAAATCCCACTGCTTAGGAAGTAACTTGGGTTTTGGAGATGGAGAAACCTCATTTTGTCCTTTGCAGCCAATAGACTCAACCCCTTGCAACTTCAGGTTTTCTTTCTTTAAAACTCATTTCAAGGTGACACACACACACACACACACACACACAGAGGTGCCACTGGCTCTTCCTGCACTCAGCTGACTATGGGTTCTGGTCCTGATCTGTCACCCCAATAGGGCCTCGAAAGCAGCTAGTGGAGCCTCACTCACCATAATCACAGCCATTTTTGATGGCCTCACTCACCATAATCACAGCTCATCAGAGCCCCACTCAAGAGAGAAGCCGATTTCAAGCCCAGGTATGCAGGTCTCGGCACCTAAAGTCACCAGGCTTCACTGGAGATGGAGCTGGGGTCCCTTTCCCCCCACCTCTGTACCATCTGGGAGGCCCGATAAACCTTCCCACTAACTGCTTCAGGGTTGTTGGCCATGATGCAGAGACACACAGCACATGGGGCAGAGCCACTGGCTCTCCCCAAGGTGTGTGGCCACAAAGTGGCCATGCGATATCTCAAACTAGTGGAAACCAATCACGTTCTAGAAACTCAGAAAGTAAATTCAAGAACAGAAATTGCCAAATTCACTCATAACAAACCAGAGGGGGAAATATGGCTTTATCAATACCATTTCCATGTATGTGCTTTAATTGTCAATATAATTAGTGCCAGCTGAGGGAGCAGGCATGGGAATTGGGGTGGGTGGGAAAGAGGGTCTTTGGTGGTGGGAACACACTGGTGGTGGAAGCGGTGTTGAAGTATGAATCTAACAACTGTATTATGGAAACCTTTTACTTTGTAAATCACGGTGTTTTATTAAGAAAAATAAAAAAAAAATTATTTCAAGGCACTGCTTAGGAGTGGAAACCATAAATCCTGGGTGTGCCTGGCAGGCAGCATCTTTGGAAACATTTACAGTTTTGGCAATTTGGGAAAGATGGTGAAGTAATCCTGCATTTGAAGAGGCGTAAAGGGCCAACTTGTTTCCCTTTGGGCTCATGTGTGCTGTAAAGGCCAGAATACAGCTCTTTGATTCCATACCTGTGCCCAGGTTCCCTGTGACAAAAGGAACTGGGAAGATAATCATGTTGTAATCATCTTCAGTCAGTTTTTTGGTTTTGTTTGCTTATTCTTTATGAATATTATCGAGATGAGAAGTAATTTCAAACATATTAGTGAAAGTGTTCAGTGCTTCAGGGTGGAGACAGCCTGGTAATGTTGAACTGAGAGAATCTTGTGGGGGACACCAGGTCTTCTAGGAGAGGTAAATATAAAAGTCAAAAACATTATCCCTAAATGTTCTTCTTAGTAACCTAGTAGGAACCAATATCATGGCTTTCTATAAACCTTTGAGTCTATAATAATGCTTCATGATGAGATGCAGAAATCTAACATTTGGAAAACTGGTGAGATTCTTCAGAAAATAAAGTATTCACAAGATTTACTTTGCAATTTCCCACCAGATATTCATTACATGTAGCAAGTCTATATTAACTAGAATGATTTTTTTCCGAAAATTAATTTGTAACTTTCAAACTCTGTTGTTTTTGTAAAACCTAATGCTAGACCTAATGCTATTTAAGTTTCTGTTTCTCTAGCAAGCAAGGTTATATTAGTTATAAGGGTATCATTAATAGTAATATATAAATATATAATATAAATATATACTAGTGTTATAGCTTATAATATAAATGTAACAATAAAAGTCCTATTAGTTATATTTAAACTTTTAGCTTGATAAATGTATTTTTTTACAGTTAAGAAGTTCATATTTGGGTTTTGGTCATACAGTGTTCCAGCACCCATCCCTCCACCAGTGCCCATCTCCCACCACCAACGTCCCCGGTTCCCTCCCCTCCCCTCTCTCTGCCTGCCTCCATGGCAGGTACTTTTATTTCTTTCCCTTACTCTCTTTCTCTTTTCCTTCCCTTCCAGACTATGGATTACAGAACATACATTAAAAGGTTGTCATGTGTATCTTTTTGCCTGTAGATAAATGTATTTTTGATTTCCCTAAGAGAACATAACACTTTCTTCTTTTATTTCTCCCCTTGGTTGTTGTGAGGCTCAAGGTCACATACTTGGTTGTGGAATTTATTTAGTGGTGGCACTTATGTGCACTCTGGATGTATAATTTGCTGTGATACAGGGGTCACAAACAGCAGAGATCCTTGGACTAAGCACATGTGAGTGGTACCAGGGATTCAACTTAGGACCTCACGTTTGCAAGGCAGATGCTTTTGCCGCTGAATCCACCTTTGCATCTATAAAGTGGGATTGTCTTTTTTTTTGTGTCTCTTTCTGGCTATATCCTTCAAGTTTCAAGTATTTATCATTTTTCTTTATTTGGTTTTGAGCTTCAGCATTATTCATCTCAGCTGAAATAACCATAATCTTTTTTAAACTTCATCTTCATAGGAATCTACCGAGTCCCTGGCATTATTTTGGTTATTTCTCTGGACTATTTTCATTAGATTTTTAAAATAGAGTGACAGAATGTGACCCATTAATTTTTGGTTTTCAATGAATCTTGACAAAATCTTTACCTAACATATGAATTCAAAATATTAAAAAGACTACTACTATGTTTATTTTATAAGTTAAAGTATAAATAGCCAAAGTGCATGTTCAGTGAATATTTTAAAAGCAAAATATTCAGGACATTTAGCATGTAAAAAATGAAATTTGAATGTTAAGTCATATATTCAGAACATTTCTTAAGGCCATTTTTTTCCATTTATTTTCTTAAGTCTCACTATTTACAGATATTTTAGTGAGTCTAGCTATTAATAGTAAATACTCATCAAGAAACCTCTGACAGTTTCTGGGTATCCCCAAATTGTCACTTTCTCTGCATTGTTTTATATTATTAACCTTCAGAAATACATTTTCTCTGTTTAGTGACTGTATCTGATAGTTAGATATTCTGACAGCAGATGTCAGTCACCTTTGCCAGTATTTACATAGTCATGTAAATAAGTAAAATATAATTTATGTAATAAATATCAAGATAACCTAAGATGACAAATGAAATATATTTTAAGAATGTTTAAAAAATAGACAGTTTCTCATTATAGAAGTATTATTTGTTCACTTTAGAGAATTTGCATAATGAATGAAAGCAAAGAAAGTAATTAAAAAAATCAATCCATATGTTAAAACCTATGTAATACTTCAGTATATATGCTCATAATATATGTTTATATGTATATGATGAGATAAATTGGGTTGAAGAGACAAAATTAAGCATTCCCATGCAATTATGTATTCATTAATAATATTTTAAACTTAAAAAACTGATGTATAGGCATCCTGAATCTTTGATTGACACCTTCTTTGTGAGTTATAGAGGACTAAAACTTCAGAGATTGGCATCTAAATTGAGATAATGGAGGTTGGGTCTGAATTTTTCCTGTAATAGGGAGCTAAATTCTTGATTAAGGGCCAGATGTCCATTTTGTTACTTAAATAATTAAAATCATTTTAAGAAAAGCCAGAAGAAAACGCACCTACACTTTTTTGATCATAAAATTTCTTGTGCCTCCATGTTCAATCTAGAGAGACATTTTCGTTTATAACACATTACCAGATAGCTATGTTATCTAATATTCTCATTTAGTTAATGAGTAAATGAGCTAATAAAATTAAGATGAGCACCTTCATTAGAAACAGCAATGAATCTTCAGATCTTAGAAAGATTTAAACAATGTAGTGGTTTAAAAATATTTTATTGAATCACGGTGAGATACACAGTTACAAAATTATTCATGATTGGGTTTTAGTTATGTAATATTCCAATACCCATCTATTCACCAGTACTACATACTGTTTTTAAATAAAATTATCCCGCATTTTTTTGGGCTTTTTTATTTATTTATTTATTTTTATTTTTGAGTCACACCCAGCAATGCTCAGGGGTCTATCCTGGCTCTGCACTCAGGAATTACCCCTGGCGGTGCTCAGGGGACCATATGGGATGCCGGGATTGAACCCTGGCCAGCATGGGCCAGCCGCTTGCAAGGCAAACGCCCTACCCTCTGGGCTATCGCTCCAGCCCGGGGCTTTTTTAATTAAACATTTTATTATACCACCATGAGATATACAATTACAACATTGTTCATGTTTGGAGGTTTCGGTCACATAGTGTTCCAGTACCTCGCCCTCCACCAGTGCCCATTTCCCACCAATGTCCCCAATTCCCTCCCACCTCCCAAAGCCTGCCTAAATGGCAGGTTCTTTATCTCTTTTCTCTATCCCTCTCTCTCTTTTCCTTCTCTTATACATTGTGGGTTGCACTACATATACTTAGAGACCATCATGTGCATTTTTTTGCCTGTATTTAATGCTCAGTTCTAGGTTGGTATTAGCCCTTTCGACATTTGTTCACACATGTTCCCTTCTCTGTCTTACCTAACCTCTGACTCTCACCCGTTTGCGGTAATTTCCACTTTTGGTAAGACCTCCTGATCCACGTTTCACCTGACATTGGATTTTGGTGTCATAATATGTATATGATATATATATATATATATATATATATATATATATACATTTATGTCATGCAAATAAATGCAGTCATTCTATATCTTTCTCTTTCCTTCTGACTAATTTCACTCAACATGATCCTTTCCATGTCCATCCATTTATAGGAAAATTTCATAACTTCATTTTTCCTAACAGCTGCATAGTATTCCATTGTGTAGATGTACCAAAGCTTCTTTATCCAGTCATCAGTTCTTAGGCATACTGGTTGTTTCCAGGTTCGGGCTATTGTAAATAGTGCTGCTATGAAAATAAAAGTGAGTATACTGTATTACCAAGAACCAATTATGAACACCTTTGTAATTGTATGTTTCACGGTGGTATAATAAAAAATTAAAAAAAAAAAGAAAATAAAAGTGAGGATGGTGTTTCTGCTGTGTGTTTTTGGCTTCCCAGAGTATATTCCCAGGAGTGGTATGGCTGGGTCAAAAGGGAGCTCAATTTCTAGTCTTTGGAGGAATGTCCATATTGTTTTCCAAAAAGGCTGTACCAGACGACATTCCCACCAACAGTGAATGAGTGTTCCCTTTTCCCTCCACGCCAGCACTTGTTGTTCTTGCTCTTTTGGATATGTGCCAGTCTCTGTGGTGTGAAATGATATCTCATTGTTGTCTTGATTTGCATTCTCTCTGATGATTAATGATGATGAACATTTTTTCATATGTCTTTTGGCCATTTGAACTTCTTTCTTTGCTGAAGTTTCTGTTCATTTCTTCTCCCCATTTTTTGATGGGGTTGGTTATTTTCTTCTTGTAAAGTTCTACCAGTGCCTGATATATCCTGGATATTAACCCCTTATCAGATGGGTATTGGCTGAGTATTTTTTCCCATTCTGTGGACTCTCTTTTGTATCTTGGTCACTGTTTCTTTTGAGGTGCAGAAGCTTTTTAGCTTCATGTAGTCCCATATGTTTATCTTTTCTTCTAGCTGTTTTGTTAGTGGTGTTTCTTCTTTGAAGATGTCTCTAGCTTCAATTTCGTGAAGGGTTTTTCCTATATTTTCTTCGATGTACTTTTATGGATTCAGGTCTGATATTGAGATCTTTAATCCATTTTGATCTGATTTTTGTGCATGGTGATAGAAGTCTAAATTCATTTTTACATGTAGCTGCCCAGTTTTCCCAGCACCACTTATTGAAGAGGCTTTCCTTACTCCATTTCATACTTTTGCTCCTTTATCGAAGATTATTTGTTCATGTATTTGAGGCTGGTTGTCAGGATACTCAACTCTATTCCATAGGTCCACAGGTCTATTTTTATTCCAATACCATACTGCTTTAATTACCACTGCTTTGTAGTAGAGTTTGAAGTTGGGAAAGGTGATGCCTCCCATGGGTCACACTCGGTGATGTTCAGGGGCCACTCTTGGTTCTGCACTCAGGAATTACCCCTGGCAATGCTTGGAGGCCATATGGGGTGTTGGGGATGGAACCCAGGTTGGTCACCTGCAAGGCAAACACCCTCCCGGTGATGCTGTTGCTCCGGCCCCTTTCTTCCAAAATATTTAGTTATTTGGTAGGAGCTTGGGGTGGTGTGGGTCTCCAGGCATTGCTCAGGGGGAATGAGGTGCCACTTGCAGTTCTACTTGGCCTATTGGGCCAGCGACAGGGCCAGGACCTGAGTATTTGGTGCCCCTCAGGCCCTGTAATGTTGGGGTTCACCAAGTCTGTACCCAGCAGGGCTCGGAAGCCCCGTGGAGCTTGGATCCAGCCAGGACCTGGGTGCTCTTGCTCTGGTACTAAATCTCTGGTCCCATGCAAATATATGTTACACATTTACTTGGTTATTTTTTCCTCCCTTGCTCCATCTTACAGATCATTCTGGTTCTCCACTGTCATTATCTCTATGGTCTTCTTCCAAATTATAACTGCCCAAATTATCCATGTTGTTTTCTTTTGTTATTACCATTCTAGCTATTAAATATGCACTTAAAAGTCAGGAACTACTTGAAAGTGCAAAGTTTAAAATTAGTGGCAAAATTAGTAATGGTATTACTTAAGGGATTCCTTAATTAGAAAAAACACTGTTTAGTGTATGCATATGTATGTATTTACGAAAACAGTTACTTGCATTACATTTACAACTGTAAGTATAAAAGTTATTAAAATAGCATCATAGTTCTTTCTTCCTTACATAACAATCATTAAAATAATTTCTATTAAGTTGCAAGATTTTAATATAACTTTAAAATATTAATAAAGTTAGAATATTATCATTTAATTTTGATAATTATGTAAGTTGTATAGAATTAAGCTGAAAGAGTAAGAAGAATATAAAATAGATGATATATTCACTATCACTATCACTATCTTCCTGTTAATCATCTATTTGCTAGAGCGGGCACCAGTAATATCTCCATATGTCCTGTCTCATGCTAGTAGAACCCACAGGCATCCACTTGCTCCAGGAACATAGAGAGCCTCAAACCATTATATTAGGTCATGGGAATGACCTAATATAAATGTTACTGGTATTTGGCATATCAAATACTACACGAGCAGCTTGCCAGGCTTGCCGTGCGGGTGGTATGCTGTTGTAGTCACCTCTAAATAAAGCATTAATTGATGAACCGCGCGACCACTCAGTGGCCGCGCAAGCCGGGCTGTGATAGTCTGGTCTGCTGGGTGGAGTTGTGATGAGAAGGAAGTCCGTTTAGATTCCTAACTCTTCAGTGTTTAAGCATTAAAGGTGAAATTTAAACAAAGCATGTGTAATGTGTAGTACATTTCTTTTTTTTTTCAGCAGTTCATCAATAAATGCTCAAGATCAGAGGTGACTACAAGAGTATGCCACCCGCACTGTAGAGCCTGGCAAGCTACCCATGTCGTATTTGATATGCCAAATACCAGTAACAATTATAGTCCTCATTCCCGTGACCTGATGGAATGCTGTGAGGCTCTTTATGTTCCTGGAGCAAACAGATGCCCTTTGGCTCTACTTGCATGAGACAGGACATATGGAGATGTTACTGGTGCCCGCTCGAGCAAATCGATGATGAACGGGAAGACAGTGATACAGTGATACAGTGATTATTGTTCTTCACTCCCATTGCATTTCCTTTGTACAAAGCTCCAACATTTAAAGCAGAATCTCCTGAAATATTTTATACCAGCTTTCCTCAGCCTCTTATCTACCCAGTCACATCCTTTGATATGCTGAGACCGAAAAGCTTTGGAAGCGAGAGCAAGCCTGTGATTTCTCTGCTTCACCACTGTCTTACATTTTCATCATCTTTAGGGAAGGCATTATCTGCTTTCACAGGAACCTGCATGTCAAAAGTCAGACAGTTCTACCTTCTCAGCCTGAGGAGATTGGTGCTTCCTCATGATGGATTCTCAGTTCAATCTCCTCAGCCTGAGGAGGTCGGTGCTTCCTCATGATGGCTTCCTTTGTCAGTCTGTATTTCTTTTTTCTCTTGCCTCCTGTGACTTTCCTGGCATGTTACTCCTTCTTTGCTGAGAACCAGCCTTAGTAAGAGGCTGGTTCTAGAAACTCTGAAGAGACTTCATGGATGCTGTGGCAAAGTTAACTATCTGCTCCAAACCAAATCTGGTCATTGAAGCACTCCCTGGGCCTTAGCCTGGGACTGGGGACTGGGAATAATGACTCAGGCTCTTGGAGGCTCAGAGATCACACCATAAAGTGGGACATATCTTCCGGCTCCAACTTTTCTTCACTTGAGACTAAAGCAATTATATTTTTTGGAGGGAAGTTGCAAACTCTGTCTGAAAGCAAAAATGCACAGAAATAAAATTTCAGTGTATTCTGGAGCAGTGACGCACTAGTCAGGATAGTCATAAGCACAAACTTGCAGGTGATGTCATCAGCAGAATAGGAAATAGGGATCTGTAGGTCATCTGTGAAGAGCCCAAGTTTGGGGTCACATCTATATAAACAAAACACTTTCATAGTTCTACGCAGTTGGTGAGGGTGACAAAGTTAGGGACCATGAAAGGCGTTTTTTATTTGTTGGTTTGGTTTTGGGCCACACCTAGCAGTGTTCAGGGATCACATGTGGTCGCGCTTTGGGGAGCCATATGGGGTATGTAGGATCAAACCTGGGTCGTGAGCCGTGAGCAAAGTGCCTTCCCTGCTGCGCGCTCTCTCTCTGCCCCCATCCCCACTAAAGTTTCTCTAATGAGGAAATACAGATCTCTGGAGAAGGAAACAACTTTCCCAGTTTTCCCAGGAGACGCCTAGCAAAGGTGGTGTTTGGATATGATCCTTTGTCTCCTATTTCTTATTGCATTGTTTTCCTCAATATTATTTTTATTCATATGTGAAGGAAAATAATATTAATTACTTTCCTCCCGTATTTCATTACTACATGGACCCAAATTAGAAAACGTTAGCCCATTACTAATCTCTTTCATTGTATGACACTAGAGTAAAAATAACATGCAAGTAAGAAAACTTGAGTTTTAATTCTGTCTGTTCAGGAACCCCCAGTGAGTTATTTTATTTCTTTCCTTTGAAATTTCCCTTCCCTTTGTTGTTATGCCCACACATGCACACACCTACTCACACACACACACGCACACACTCGATTGTGCTGCTTGGACCCTTTGTTCTGGTATTTGCTTGCCCACAGTGGCACCTCTTTAGCTGTGCCCACACACAAAGCTTTGCCCGGGGTCACACCTTGTAGTTGTGGTGATCGCACACATACTGCCTCCATGCCTTAAAGTTCTAACCCATTATTGCAATGAGGGGTCCCAACATTGCAACCTCACACACCACACTTGGCTCATGTGCGGGGCCCTGGGGCTCAAACTTGCAGTTCATGCTTGCCACACAAGCACTTTACTACTGAGTACCCCACAGGGCCTGACTAGCCTTCAAAACCCACTGTGAAGTGTAGATGCTAAGAGCTGCGTCATCTTCAGGACGTCCTCATTGGAGCATGTGTTTCAGCTTACAGCATACTCAGAGCCCAGCATGTTGTCCAGTTCTATTGCTGCAGTTCCGTTTCATGACAGATTGCAACACAAATTATTTCCTAAGTAGGAAGACTCATTTTCTAAAGTTTAATCAAGATGAAAAAAAAATATGCTCTGAAACTGTAAACGGACCCCAGAAATCTGTCTGCCTTTGATTGACAGGGGAGCACCTGCTGAGGGGATGATGGGGATGAAAAGCATTGGAAGAATCCCTCCAGGCCAGGCCAGATCCAGAGACGAAAGGTAGGAGCGGACTCCTGGAGGTGCCCCTGAGAACCAGACTCCAACCGTAAATTTCTGTCTAACGGCGCAGATTTATAGGAAGTGGCGTTCCACATCCAGGGGAGGAGAATGTGATGCAAAGAGTCATCAAATGTTATGAGACTCCTCCCTGCAGCACATAAACAAAGTGAGGTAGAAACAAAACAGAAAGTCTCCATGATCATCCTCAGCAAGGCAGGAAAGGGCCTTTGGGTTGCCATGCAGGGAGCGGTGCCAGCAAAGCTGAAGGCAGGAAGGCTGATCCAAATTAGAACAGAGTCAAAAAATTTGTCATACCTTTGTAATTCACACAGCAGCAGAATCCGCTGACCGCAAGCTGTCCAGATGTTGGCCATCTGACTCTTTATAGCTGGGGTCTGTTTTTCCTTTAAAGCCTGCTTTCCTCTCTGGGTTCCCAGAGCCTTGGCGTTTCTCTTGAAGTTGAATCAATGAGAATCAGTCTTTCTCTCACTGTTCAGAACTATTTATCTCTTTTAGAGAAATATTTCGGAACTTACAGAGCCCTTGACTAAATTGATTTCATTGCAAGGAAAATTGACCAAGGGATTGATAGCTTTGGAGACAAACCAGCCTGGGGCAGGATCTTGGATGAGCCATTTATGAGCCTCAGTTTCTTCCACAGTAAAACAAAGTTGGTGCTACTGTAGCAGCTGCTGAGAATGTCTGTCTTGGGATTGGATGAGATTGTGTGCATCAAACATTAGGGAATGGCTCTAATGTTGAGTGCAGAACCAGGAGCAGGTCCTGAGCATTGCTGCGCACCCCCCAACCAAAAACCAAAATAGAAAACCCCCAACCCTCCCACCTGAACCAAAATTAGCCATTTTGCTGGTTGAATTCAATGTTTAATAGATAATGTTTTTCAGTACTTTCTCCCTATTATACCACCTATGTATGCACATATATTGATTTTTTTTTTGCTTTTTTGGGTCACACCCGCAATGCTCAGGGGTTACTCCTGGCTCTGCACTCAGGAATTACTCTTGGTGGTGCTTGGGGGACTATATGGGATGCTGGGGATTGAACCCGGCCGGAACAGGCCGGCCTCATGCAAGGCAAACGCCCTACCCGCTGGACTATTGCTCTGGCCCCCCATTGATTTGGGGGTTACACCCAGCAATGGCTATGACTTACTCCTTACTCTGTGCTCAGTGATCACTCCTGGTGGTGGACACAAGGACAGCTCTGTGGGAATAGAGAGAGAACCTGGGTTAGCAGCAAGCAAGGCAAATGCCATAACTCCTGTACCGTCTCTCTGACCTGCTACATTACATCACTTGTCACTTGTCTTCCCGTTGTTCATCAATTTGCTCGAGCATGTGTCAGTAATGTCTCCATTAGTTGGGAATGAGATCCATTTTTGTTACTGATTTTGGCATATCGGGTATGGGTAGTTTGCCATGGGTAGCTTGCCAGGCTCTGCTGTGGCTCTGGGTTCATCCCAGGGGACCCAGTCTTTTTCTATATCAGACCATCAACCATTCAGGGTCCACAGAGCAGAGCCCTGGGTATAGACAAGCCTGTCTCCTGTCTGCCACCTGCCGATGCAGCTAGACACTGTATCCACACCTGCAACACCTTGAGGGGCAGAAACATTACATCTTAAAACCTATTTTATTCCTTCTTGTGCGTTCTATAGACAAAATCTTCCACAACAAACAAGATAAAGATAGATTTTTATTTTTGAGGGTACCATTTGGGCCACACCTGGGAGTGTTCAGGGCTGCACTTAACTCTGTGCTCAGGGAACCATTTGTGGTGTTGGGAATTGAACTAGTGTCACCTGAAAGCAAGGCTCCAGCCTTAAGCACTGTGATGTCTTGGAGTAGATTAGTTTGGGATCAATATATTTGTGACACTGTCATTTTACATTGATTCCAAAAAAGGACTTTTGATGTGCAAAAGACATTATATGTGCATATCTATCTCTCAAAAAAGACATTGTATGTGCTCTCTCTCTCTCTCTCTCTCTCTCTCTCTCTCTCTCTCTCTCTCTCTCCCCTTCTCTCTCAAAGCTAGGCTGGACTGGGAGGCACCCAAGAATGATTACTGTCACTTGGCACTTTGAAAACAACTTCTGATGTTGGAACCTAGATTTCTCCATGACGTCTTGGACTAGCTTTGCTCCCCACCATTAAGTGCTCCCTACTTTCCGTCCAGATTCCCATTTCCATGGGAACTTCAGAAATGTCAGAAAGAATTGGCATGGAACCCTCCACATTGATTGGAAGGGGTTGCTAAGCTAATAAATTATATTAACACTTAGAAGTCTGGCTCAGAATGAGTTTGTGCAAAATGGACCACTTTATGCAGAATGGGCCACTCTGTGATTGCACAATTGTTTAGGTAACCATGGGGCTGGAGGGCTGCTTTAGAGTCAGCGATGCTTTGTTTGTGCGTGGACTCCAGTTGCATGGCTGAGACTGCCCAGCTCCCCAAGCACTGCAGGGTGTAGCTATAAAGGTCCTCGAGCACCTCTGAGTCCGAGGAACCCCAAATCACCAGCCTTTGCATTGAACCTCCCAACCTGGTCAACTAAATAGCACTAGGAATGTCCTCCAGGCCTCTGGGGAGTCCCCCCTCATCCAGTCCAAAAGACACAGGAAATTATGACAACTCACCAGCTATTTAGAACAAACATCTCCATCAACAAAGAAAGTCGTGCTCTCCCTAGATGTAAGTATTTTAAAGCGATCTGGAGATGTTTTCTGTGCTGTAAGATAGAATCTTCCCCTTTGGTGATGTTAAATGTCAACACATTTCAGTGGGTAGCAGAAGGTCTGACAGCATAAAAAAAGATCTTATCCAGCGACATGTGTGGCAAAACAACAGCTGTGATTGTTTTAGGTAATGGGGAAATAATTAATGTGTAATTCACAATGCTGAGAAACATTTGCATTTGATAACATAAAATAGAACAACAGTTCTGCCCAAGTTCTTAAATATATGGACAAAATAAAAACGGAGATGTTTGTCAAATCTGAATAATCATCAGCATTATTTAGGGTTCTGATGGAAAATTCTGGCCTCTTGCACGGTCATAGAGGCTGTGATTCATAAGTCTAGTAAGTGAAGAGGGTAGTTTTAAAATAAAACTCCTTAGAAAACTTTGGGCTTGATGTGGAAAGCCCTATATTAGGAAAGCCCTCCATTTTCTGACCGATATCATGCTGTCTGTTTCACAGGTTTATATCTTTATCTGGTCTTCTTTGCACTGTCTTAAACAACTTGTGACTGCAGGTTTGTGTATCCCGTCATTGGAATAATGGAGTTTTCATAGTCAGAACATGGTCATGACTACGGTGGAGCACCAGTTTCTTTCTTTAGTTGGTATGAAATCATTCTTCATCTTGTTTATTTGATAAACATTTATTGAGCACCGTTCAATGTGCACTCACACAATGTTTTTTGTGTGAGTGGCATTGACTGAGGACCATAGACAAACATCCCTGTGCATACAGAGTTGACATTTTAGTAGAGACAGATGGAAAAAATGTAGAAAATAAAAAGAAATCATGATATGGAAAAAAGTCAAGGCATCAGGAGGGAGAATCTGAGTGCCTGCATAGGCGTGTGAGTTTGGATGGCACGAAGGTGGTTAAAGTGTGGACGGCAAGAAGGAGAATAGAGTGTAGACGGCAAGAAGGTGGTTAGAGTATGGATGGCACAAAGGTAGTTAGAGTGTGGATGGCAAGAAGGTGGTTAGAGTGTGGAAGGCACGAAGGTGGACAGAGATCAGGTCCTGAGACTGTTGGGGACTAAATCTGAAGCAGGTGGGAGAGTGGCCATACCGAATAACTTGGTGGAAAGACATTATAGGCAGGGGAAGAAAAGTGCCATATTGAGTTTCCATCAATGTGTTGGCTGAAATCAGCAGTAAGTTTTTCTCCCACGATTGTGGGGGGTCTGAGAGTCTAAAGCCAGGTGTTGATCATGCTGTGTTCTCTCTGGGCATGAGGGTCTCCTTCTGGCTCGTGGTTTCCTGGTGACTGCTGGCCTCTGACTTGTGACTGCATCATTCTATCTGCAAGTCCAGCCTCCCCTTTTCATAGCTGAGTAATAATTGTTGTATACATACCATACCCCCACAGATACCACCAACAGATCTACTCATCTGTTGATGGTTCGGATCTTGGCGGTTGTAAATACTGTATAGTGAACACTGGGGCTGTAGACGTTTCTTCAGTTTCCTGATTTAGACTCCTTTGAACAGGTGAGACAATTGTTGGATTGGATCGGAGTCATGGTTTTAGTTTAAGAATCCCTATACCATTTTCTATGAGGCTACACTTACCTACATTCCCACCAGTAGACACGAAGATTTTCATTTCTCCGCATCCTATCACTTCTTCCCTCTTGTATGTTTTATAACTACCTATCTAATTGGGGTGATGTAGCTAATTTTGCTTTTGATTCCAGACTCTTGACTGACTTTATGACTTCCATTCCCTAATATAGGCCTAAAGGCTTCAGCTCACTAACCCATCCAACTCCCTGTATCTCGAGACCCTGGAAAGCTCTGTTTGGCAGATCAGTTCTTAAATTTTGTTGTTTTGGCCATTTACTTTCTATCCCACATATGAGATCATTCCATGCTTGTC
The DNA here is from genome assembly GCA_021461705.1 of Cryptotis parvus. Taxonomy (NCBI): domain Eukaryota; kingdom Metazoa; phylum Chordata; class Mammalia; order Eulipotyphla; family Soricidae; genus Cryptotis; species Cryptotis parvus. Next base: position 136,256 of record JAJIBD010021681.1, read on the forward strand.
TCTTCCAGCTGATTCCCTAAGCATGATCCTATCCCCACCATAGTAGCAAATTGTAGGATTTCATCTTAAAACGATAAGTATGTGTGAGAAGTCTTAAGTCCTTAAATCTAAGAATTAAAAAATATTAATATTTTTTATTATTTTTTTTACAATTAAAAAGTTCATGTTTGGGTTTTGGTCATACAGTGTTCCAGCACCCGTCCCTCCACCAGTGCCCATCTCCTACCACCAACATCCCCGGTTCCCTCCCCCCTTCCCCAGCCCACCTCCATGGCAGGTTCTTTATTTCTTTCCCTTTCTCTCTCTTTCTCTTTTCCTTCCCTTCCAGACTATGGATTACAGAACATACATTAAAAGGTTGTCATGTGTATCCTTTTGCCTCTATTTAATGCTCAGTTCTAGGTTGGCATTAGTACCCTCGACAATTATTAGCACCCTGTTCCATTTTCTGTCTTACCTAACCTCTGACTCCCACACGTTTGGGTAATATATTAGTCACTGTATCACTGTCTTCCCATTGTTCATCGATTTGCTCGAGTGGGCACAAGTAACATCTCCATTAGTCCTGTCACAAGCAAGTGTAACCCAAGGGCATCTACTTGCTCCAGGGATAGGAGGAGCCCGAAACCATTCTCAGGTCATGGAACTGAGGTCGATAATTGTGACTAGGTTTTGGCATTATAAATATTAATGTAAGACTTATAGTATTATTAGCTTAATGATATGCCCCAAAATGTCAAACTTCTAAAATATTCTGGGATTTACTAATTTAACCCAGTCTATCTTTATGAAATTTAATACATCACATAACATTTATAACTTTGTAAAAATCAATAATATTTTTGGAGAGAAAATACCCAAGACAAAGATAAGTGCCACAAGTTGGTGGGAAAAAAATCAATAGTTGGGTATTAGCAGATGCACTGGGAAGATATGGCAAGGTTTCTTTAGCTATATAAGGAGGACTTACTGATGTGTTTTTATTATTCTCTAATTACTTTCCAAATGAGATTCTGAAAATGCATTAGTCATCGTGAAGAGGCTGGCAAAGAATTTTTAAAACTGTTTCTTCTTTCCTCTTAAGGATATTTACAAGAGATGTTGTGAATTTCTATGACATGTAAGGAAGTTTATCTTTTATATCTGACATGAGTTAGAAAATTCATGTACTTTGTGAAAAAAGCAACTAAAATGAGGAACTGATTTTATAATGTTCGTAATGTATATAGTTCCATTATTTTGTTTTATTTTTATTTTTTAAATATTTTATTATACCACTATTAGATATACAATTACAAGATCTTCATGTTTGAATTTTGGTTCTACAGTGTTCCAACACCCACCCCTCCACCCCTGCCCATTCCCATCACCCATGTCTCCACCTCCCTCCCCTTCCCCCCAGCCTGCTTCCATGGCAGGTTCTTTTCTCTCCTTTTCACTCTTTCCTCTCTCTCTCTCTTTTCTCTCTCTCTCTCTCTCTCTCTCTCTCTCTCTCTCTCTCCCTCTCTCTCTCTCCTCGCTTCCCTTTCTTACACATTGTAGATTGTAATATATTCTAGAACATGATTGGTTCCACTAGTTTGATATACTGGGTCCGACCATGAAAATGGTGGCTATTATTGTGAGAGAGTCTCATCTGGCTGCTTCCGAGGCCCTACAGAAGTGATGGGCTCCTCTGTTAGGAAGAGGCTCACTCCCAAAACCCATCTTGCTTCCTGGGAGCCTCATGGTCAGCTGAGCTAGGGGAGAGCCAGATGGCAACTCTCCCCCCCCCCCCTCCCCCGCCCCAAGCATCTGAGTCTCTGCATCCTGGCTGAGAGCCCTGAGGCAGTTTGTGGGCGGGGCCACCAGGCCCTCTGTGACGGGTCAGAGAGGGGAATGGGGACCCCAGCTCCATCTCCAGGAACACCCATGACTTCTGCCTCTGAGAGCTGCCTTCCTAGGCTCAAACTTGGCTGCTCTGAGCTGGTCTTTATTTATTTATTTATTTATTTATTTATTTATTTATTTATTTATTTATTTATTTATTTTTTTATTATACCACCGTGAGACATACAATTACAAAGGTGTTCATAATTGGTTCTTGGTAATACAGTATCCCAGCACCCATCCCTCCCCCAGTGCCCCATTTCCACCACCAATGTACCCCACCCCTCCCACCCACCCCCCAGGATGCCTCAATAGCAGGTACCCCAGTTTCCTCTCTCTCTCTCTCTCTCTCTCTCTCTCTCTCTCTCTCTCTGCATCTCTCTCCCTCTTCTTTTACACATTGTGGCTAGCCCTGCAGATATTTAGAGTTTATCACTTAAGACTCTTTGTGTATATTCAATGGTGAGTTTTAATCTGCCATTACCATTTCCCACACTTAGTAAAACACTGGTATCTATTTATATCCTATTAATGAATGCAGTCATTCTATATCTGTCCTTTTCCTTCTGACTAATTTCACTCAGCATGATAGTCTCCATGTCCATCCATTTGCAGATAAATTTCATAATTTCATCTTTTCTGACAGCTGCATAGTATTCCATAGTGTAGATGAACCTCAGTTTCTTTAGCCAGTCCTCTGTTCTCGAGCATTTAGGTTGTCTCCAGATTCTAGCTATAGTGAATAGCGCAGAGATGAATAAAGAAGTACAGGTAGTGTTTCTGCTATGTGTTTTTCGGTCTCTCAGGTATATTCCCAGGAGTGCTATTGCTGGATCAAATGGGAGCTCAATGTCTAGTTTTCGGAGGAATGCCAATATTGTTTTCCAAAAGGGCTGGACCAGTCAGCACTCCCACTAACAGTGGATGAGAGTCCCTTTTTCCCCACATCCACGCCAGCACTGGTTGTTCTTGCTGTTTTGGATGTGTGCCAGTCTCTGTGGTGTGAGATTGTTGTTTTGATTTGCATCTCCCTGATGATTAAAGATGAAGAGCACTTTTTCTTTTTTTTTTAACAATTTGAAATATTTTTATTTATTGAATATTTTCTTAAATATTTTATTACACCGCCATGTGATATACAATTACAAAGATGTTCATGTTTGGGTTTCCGTCACACAGTGTTCCAGCACCCATCCCTCCACCAGTGCCCATTTCCCACCACCAATGTCCCCACTTCCCTCCCCCTCCCTAGCCTGCCTCTATGGCAAGTTCTTTATCTCTTCTCTCTCTCTCTTTCTCTCTTCTCTTACACATTGTGGATTGCAATACATACATTTAGAGATTATCATGTACATCTTTTTTCCTATATTCAATGCTCAGTTCTAGGCTGGTATTATCACTTTTGACAAATATTAGCACACTGTTCCCTTCTCTGTCTTACCTAACCACTGATTCCCACATGTTTGTGGTAGATTCCACCTTTTTTTTAATTGAAAGATGCTCATGTAGAGCTTTGGTTCTACAGTGTTCCAACACGCACCCTCCGCCCAAAACCATCTCCCATCACCAATGTCCCCACCTCCCTCCCCCTCCCGCACCTCAACCACTTGGCGGGTTCTGTATGTCATTTCTTTCCTCTTTATATCTCCTTCCCAAAAAAACTTTCCTGCTCTTCGTGGAATGCAGTGCATTAAAAGACATTACTGTTTCACTATTTTAGTGGACCGCGCGGCCGCTTGCGGCCGCGTGACCTGGTCTCAAACTGGCTTTGCTCTCTGTTGATCTGGTCGTGAGGCAATTTCCCAGCGTCCGGACAGCAAAAATGGTGGCTAGTGTGATGGGCGAGTCTCATCCGGCTGCTTCCCGGCACCCCTCAGAGGCAACGGGCCCACTCCCAAAACCCATCTGTCCTCCTCGGGGTTCCATGGTCAGCTAGGCCCGGCGCGAGCCGAGTGCCAGCCTCCCCAGCCATCCGTGAGGCCCTGTATGCTGGCCCGTCGTGCAGCTCCCGGGCAGGACCACCAGGCTCAACAAGATGGAGGGGGAAGGGACGACCACGCCTCCATCTGATGACTTCCCAGTGATTCCCGCCTGAAGAGCACTTTTTCATATGCCTTTTGGCCATTCAAATTTCTTCTTTTTTTGGAAGCTTCTGTTCATTTCTTCTCCCCCATTTTTTGATGGGGTTGGCTGTTTTTTTCTTGTGAAGGGCTACCAGTGCCTGATATATCCTGGATATTAACCCCCTTGTCAGATGGGTATTGGGTGAATATCCTTTCCCATTCTGTGGATTGTCTTTGTATCTTGGTCACCGTTTCTTTTGAGGTGCAGAAGCTTTTCAATTTTATATAATCCCATTTGTTTATCTTTGCTTCCATTTGCTTGGTCAGTGGTGTGTTGTATTTATTTATTTATTTTTTATTTATTTATTTATTTAGTGTGTTGTTTTTAAAGATAATTTTAGTTTCAATGTCGTAGAGCGTTTCTATGTTTTCTTCGATGTACCTTATAGATTTATGCCTGATGTTGAGATCTGTAATCCATTTTGATCTGACTTTTGTGCATGGCGTTAGAAGGAGGTCTAAGTTCATTTTTTTACATGTAGCTGCCCAGTTTTCCCAGCACCATTTGTTGAAGAGGCTTTCTTTGCTCCACTTAATATTTTTTGCTCCTTTATCGAAGATTAAGTGGTTGTATATTTGAGAGTGTGTTTCAGGATATTCAGTTCTATTCCATAGGTCGACGGGTCTATCTCTAAGAGCTGGTCTTGAGATCAGCATCTCTCGTGCGTGGGTTCTGATAAGCTGGGATTATGTGGGATTTGGACCATGAAAATGGCAACTATTATGGTGAGAGAGTCTCATTCAGCTGCTTCTGATGCCCTACAGATGTGATGGGCCAACACCTAAAACCCATCTTGCCTCCTGGGAGCCTCATGGTCAGCTGAGCTAGGGGAGAGCCAGATGGCAGCTCTTCCCCATGCATCTGAGTCTCTCATATCTCTCTCTATCTCTATTTCTGTCTCTGTATTTCTCTCTCTCTCTCTCTCCTACACCTTGTGACTTGCATTACAGTTTATGATGCAAGTATCTATGTGTATATTCAGTAGTGAGTTCTAGTGTGACGTTATAGTTTCTCATTCCCCATCAACCTCCCCAGTTTCTTACAACTACAATGATCATTATGGTGTACAGATATGAAAGATCCTGGGAAGGACCTGGTCCTAGCCAACTTTGTTATCTAAGCCTCTTGTGTGACTGTGCACTGTCACAGCTGTGCATCTGATTCATCTGGTTGCAGAGGCTGCGAACTCGTAGCCACGCCCACCAGCATGGAGAAAGAGGAGCCTAAATCCCTGCTCCAATTCCAGCCAGCGTGGCTCCCCTCACATGACTGCTTTATCCTAGGAGTTACTACGTTGATCTCGGCTGGGGACTAGCCGATTCCTCAGAGACTCCATGGGCTGCTCCACATGGACCGGGCAGTGTGGCTCTGCATCTGGTCTGTCCCTTGTCCAGTTCCTCTCTATTGTTACTGTTTTTGGCATATCGAATACACCATGGTTAGCTTGCCAGGCTCTTCCATGGCTCTGGGTTCATCTCAGGGGGCCCAGTCTTTTCCTATGTCAGACCATCCACCATCCAGGGCCCACAGGGCAGAGATCTGGGGGTGTAGACAAACCTATCTCCTGTCTGCCACCTGCCAATGCAGCCGGGCACCGCAGCCACACCTGCAACACCTCGAGGGGCAGGTGGCCTCCATTATTTTGTTTCAAATGAAGATGCTTTTCTTCATCATCACCATGAAAATGCTGGAAGTGAATAATGTTATTGTAATTAGTTCAATATAACAGTGGACTAACCTATTATGATATCTAATAGGATTTAAGATTAAAAAAAATCTGACATACTTCCTCCATTAATTAAAAAATTTACTATGGAAACCTATTTTGCTGATATTTTATCAAAATCATGTATTTCCTTGGGAAAATATTTCCCCCAAATTTTAACAGTGGGAGCCAGGACAGTGATGCTACATGCTTTGTTGAACTCTGACTGTGGTTATCAAAAATGACTAAGAGACTCTGAGACCCATTGCCATGTGTGTGCTGGTCCAACCAATGACTGTGAGGAGGGAAGGAAACAGGCTTGTTACTGAGAAATGCTTAATATCATGGGCAACGCTAGGCTTGAACTCACAGTTTTACACTAGCAAGGCAGCTTGTTCTAGCTGTGATATCATCCCCTGAGCCCTCCATTATTTGCCTTGGTATGTAATATAATAAAAGACAAAATTATGTGTTTATGCATCTCCCTAATGAAGCCAAATTCTATTTTCTACAACAGTTTAAAAATATTACAAAGTTTCATTAAAAATGGTTGGGAAGGGCTGAAGTGATAGTCCAGCAGGGAGGTCGTCTGCCTTGCACACGGCTGACCCAGGTTTGATCCCTGACACCCCATGTGGTCTCCCAAACACTGTCAGGAGTAATTCCTGAGTGTAGAATAACCCTTGAGCATCACCAGGTATGACCCAAAAGCAAAAAAACAAAACAAAACAAAAAACCCAAAACTCCAAAATACCAAAAAAACCCCAACAACAACAACAACAAAAATGGTCTGATGCTTCACAGACAGATGATAGCACAGCAAGTATGGCATCTGCCCAGCATGTCACACCTGGATTCAGATCTCAGCCGCACCATCTCCTGGGTCTTGCTGAATGTGGCCCGGGGCTCCGTGAGAACTACCAACAGGTTATGGCTTCACAGAGTTCACTTCTTTGCCCTTAGGACCCCCTCCAATACTACCAAAATAAAATCGTCGCCCCTATTTTAAGAAGTAACACCACTGCCACTGTAAACAAGAAGCGTCTATGTTATGATCACCAACAAACGTTTATCACTTGCCATCTGCGTTCATATTGCACAGCATTGAGTTCTTTGTTGCCGACACCCCACTGTGCATGTTGGCATCTCGGCCAAGACTTAGTCTCTTTCCATCTCAGAATCTTGGGAATCTAACCTAGAAATGTGCTGAGGAAATGTTGAAGGAATATACAAATGAATAGGTTTTTGGCATCTTAATTAGTTCTTTTCTCTATAAGGGAGATGATTTTCTCTTTATCAGATTGTTATAAAAATGATAGATGACAGGAATAAATGCTATCAACCCAATTCCTGGAAATATATTGGTCCCATTCTTTTCTCCTGTAGGAAGTGAAGTTTCCAAGAGCATGATAAGAGCACAGTAGAAAGTTAGCCTTTGACATTTGTTGGGGGAACCTTTGACATCGGGAGCAGTCATTGGCATTTATGGGATGCTGTGAAAGAAGTTAGATGCGTTTAGCCACACATGTTAAAAACTAACCTAAGGAGCCAGCAAGGAGCCAGCGGGGGAGGGTGTTTTCCCTGCACACAGCCAACCCAGGTTGGATCCTCGGCATCCCATATGTTACCAAGAGCACTGCCAGGAGTAATTTCTGAGTGCAGAGCTAGGAGTAACCCCTGAACATTGCTAGGTGTGACCCAAAAAAGCAAAAAAAAAAAAACCCAAAACATTAACCCAATAAAAATGGTCTCACTGGCTGTTTATTGTTACCAAAACTAGAACTAATTTCATCACACTCATAAAAACAAGATTCTTACACTGAACTTATTATTATCAGGATGACAACCATCTTCAATGTTAAGATACATTTGACCTTGTTAAAAACAAAGATTTTAGGAGCTGGAGAGGTAGTTCAGTGGTTAAACACTTATTTTGAAGCAACCCACCCCAGTCTGGTCCCCAGTTCTAACCACGTGGTTTCCTGAGCATCACTGGGTGAGGCCCTGGAGCCTCCAGCACCTGCAAGGTCATCCCTGGCATTGCAAGATCTGATGAACCATAAATCTATGGACCTTTATATTGAACTGAATGGGCACTCTAGGATTTCTGAGTTCTGTTTGGGAAGCTTGAAAGACTGCTTCTGTGCTGACTAACCCCCCCCCCCACCAAATACCACAAAAATAACAGCAATAGAGCATTAAATGCAGGCAAAAAGATATACATGATAACCTCTAAATGTATGTATTACAATCCACAATGTGTAAGAGAAGGAAAAGAGAAATAGACAGAGAGATTAAAGTGAAAGAGAGAAAAGAGATAAAGAACTTGCCATAGAGGCAGGCTAGGGGAGGGGGAGGGAATCAGGAATATTGGTGGTGGGAAATGGGCACTGGTGGAGGGGATGGGTGCTGGAACACTGTATGGGCCGAAACCCAAATATGAACATCTTTGTAATTATATATTTCACGGTGGTATAATAAAATATTAAAAGAAAAAAATAACAGCAATAATTATTTCCGTAGATTTATTGCTAAGTAGTTGTGGCTTTTAACCTGGCAACTGGTTAAAGGAAATTTCTAATAATATAAAGTGACAAGCCAACTTTCCCTCCTCCTTCATCTATTTCCCAATTTGCACAACTGAAAATAACTTTTTAAATTTTTTTGCTTTTTAGAGAGAGAAGAAAAGTGCCTGCCACAAAGGCAGGTGGGGAGAGGAGAGGGAAACTGGGGATAAAGGTGGTGGGAAATGTGCACTGGTGGAGGGATGGGTGCTGGAGCACTGTATGACTGAAACCCGATCATGAATATCTTCGTAATAGCCTATCTCACAGTGATATAGTAAAATTTAAAAAAATTCTGCTTTTGATCCTTTTATAATTATAACTATTTTAATGATACCAACTTTAGTTTATCAGATAAACTGAAATGTATGCTATTATTTCTTGATACATCAACCTCAGACTATTTATTTTTCTTCTAACTTCTATCTTGGTAAATCACTGTTTCACTGTCTTCCCGTTCATCATCGATTTGCTGGAGCGGGCACCGATAACATCTCCATATGTCCTGTCTCATGCAAGTAGAGCCCAAGGGCATCTGCTTGCTCCAGGAACATAAAGAGCCTCAAATCATTCCATCAGGTCATGGGAATGAGGTCTATAATTGTTACTGGTATTTGGCATAACAAATAGGACACGGGTAGCTTGCCAGGCTCTGCCGTAATATTATTGTCATATTAGCAGAGTTGATAACATATTCTGTGTGGTGTGAACATTCTATGCTTTTTTTTCCTAAAATAAAATAAGCCAACTTGAGTAACATTTCCATTATTGTCTAAATATTATAAACTGTGAAGTAGTTAATGTGAATTAACACACACAAAAGAATTCCTAAAAATAATCTCTCTAATATGTGGTATATAAAGTGTAACATAGTAAACACACTATCACTATCACTATCTTCCCGTTCATCATCGATTGGCTCAAGCGGGCACCAGTAATATCTCCCATATGTCCTGTCTCATGCTAGTAGAGCCCAAGGGCACCTGCTTGCTCCAGGAACATAAAGAGCCTCAAACCATTCCATCATGTCATGGGAATGAGGTCTATAACTGTTATTGGTATTTGGCATATCAAATACAACACGGGTAGCCTGCCAGGCTCTGCCGTGCGGGTAGCATACTCTTGTAGTCATCTCAAAATCCAGCATTTATTGATGAACCGCGTGGTCGCTTGCAGCTGTGTGAGCCAGGCTGTGATAGGCTGGTCTGCTGGGTGGAGTTCTGACAAGGGGGAAGTCCAAATGTGGAAAATGGAGGCCCTCATAGAGTGGGGAGGTCGCCTGATTGTTGCGAGGCTCTGCTGGGGTGGCGGGCCAGGGCTAGAGCCCCCATCCCTCCCAGGCGCCTCGTGAGCAGCTAGGCACAGGGAGAGCCAGTAGCAGCCCTGCCCCCATGTCTGTGAGTCTGTGAGACTCACAGTAAACACACATGTGGTAGATTCCACCCACTGACCAGTCCTCCTGGCCCTGGTCTTGCCTGGCCTTGGATATTAGTCTCATACTATTTTTTTTTATATCCCGGAAATGTTCATGAAAAAATCTTCATGAAAAATGAACTAGTTCCAGAGGCCCAATTCACTCTCAATGGAACAAACATCTCTGAATGCAGCAGTTATGTGTACCTAGGTCGAGAAATCAACATGATGAATGACCTAAAACCTGAGCTGCGCAGGAGGAAGAGAGGGCATGGTATGCCTTCAATAGCATAGAAAAAATAGCTAAAAAGGACAAAGAACTTCCGGCTCCAGGCACATCTCTTGGACTCCACCGTTCTCCCTGCATTAACATACACTTCAGAGACCTGGGCCCTATGAAAGCAGGATGAGAATGCTATTTGGATCTCCCAAACAGGAATCGAAAGATCTATGCTTAGAATATCATGCCTCACTCAAGTGAGAGAAGGAATACAGAGTTCGAACTCTGTTGACAATAGAGAGTCAGGACTCTGTCTCGTTTGCCAATGCTGTCTAGTTTGCCAAGGCATTGAGAATCAGATGGGCTGGACATGTAATGCGATTTGGAGACAACCACTGCACTAGAGCCGTTAACCGACTGGATCCCACGGGATGTCAAAAGATCATGTGGCCGCCCACCTACAAGATGGTCAGACTTCTTCGTCAAGACCCTGAATGAATGTTTGAGGCTCTTCGTATTCCTAAAGCAAGCAGATGCCATTGGGCTACACTGGCATGTGATAGGGTCAAATGGAAATGTTACTGGCACCCGCTCAAGCAAATCGATGAATAACGGGATGTCAAATGATCAAGTGATCCCGCATATGAATGCAGTCATTTTATATCTGTCCTTTTTCTTCTGACTAATATCACTCAGCATGATACTCTCCATGTCCATCCATTTATAAGCAAATTTCATGACTTCGCTTTTCCTGACAGCTGCATAGTATTCTGTTGTGTAGATGTACCAAAGTATCTTTATCCAGTTGTCTGTTCTTGGGCACTTAGATTGTTTCCATATTCTGGCTATTGTGAATAGTGTTGCTATGAACATAGAAGTGTAGATGGTGTTTCCACTGTGTGTTTTAGGGCTCCCAGGATATATTCCCAGGAGTGGTATATCTGGGTCTAATGGGAGCTCAATATCTAGTTTTTGGAGGAATGTCCATATTGTTTTCAAAAATGGCTGGACCAGTCGACATTCCAATCAACAATGGCTTAGAGTCCCTTTCTCCCCCACATCCACGCCAACACTGGTTGCTTTTTGCTCTTTTGGATTTGTGCCAGTCTCTGTGGTGTGAGATGATAGCTCATTGTTGTTTCGATTTGCATCTCCTTCATGATTAATGATGAGGAGCACTTTTCACATGCCTTTTGGCCGTTCAGATTTCTTATTTTTGGAAGTTTCTGTTCATTTCTTCTCCCATTTTTGGATGGGGTTTTCTTTGAATGTTGTTTTCTTGAAAAGTTCTACCAGTGCCTTGTGTATCTTGGATATTAACCCCTTTGACAGATGGGTATCCTGAAAATATTCTTTCTAATCTGTGGGCTGTTTTTGTATCTTGGTCACTGTTTTATTTGAAGTGCAGAAGCTTCTTAGTTTCATATAGTCCGTATAGTTTATCTTTGCTTCCACTTGCTTGGTCAGTGGGGTTTCACTTTTGAAGCTGCCTTTAGCTTCAGTGTCGTGGGTTCCCTTTATTGCTGTGTATCCCCTTTCTCCAAAGGACTATTTGTTCATTGTCTTTTTTTTTTTTGGTGCCCATTTTCAAAAAAATTCATTTGAAATATTTTTGTGTACTCATTATAAAAAATTCCTTTGGAATATCTTTTTAAATCTAATTTGTATGGTTTCTTTATTGATTTTTCTTTTTTTTCTTTTATTATTTTCATTTATTTTTAAAAAATATTTTATTATAACACCGTGAGATACACAATTACAAAGATGTTCATAAGATGTTCATATTTGGGTTTCGGTCATACAGTGTTCCAGCACCCATCCCTCCACCAGTGCCCATTTCCCACCACCAATGTCCCCGATTCCCCCCCATCCCCTAGCCTGCCTCATTGGCAGGTTCTTTATTTCTTTCTCTCTCTCTTTCTCTTTTTCTTTCCCTTCTACATTGTGGATTACAATGCTCTTTATTGATTTTTCATATCACTACTGATTATGTTAACTCCTTATTAGCATGCTTACCAACTTAAAATTCTACTTATTTTTATATTTCAAAGTTTATTTATGCTTGTATTTAAATTATCTTAAGTATTACTTAAATATTATCTCTTATTATATTTTTTCCTTTTTCTGTATCATTCTTTTTAAGTCATTGGAATTAGCTTTTTTCCACATTTAAACATAGATTCCATTGATCACTTCAAAGATTTTATGGATTATTGTATGTATTTAGTGAAGATTTCTTGTGAAATTCTATAGTTCCATATCTTGACGTGCCAGTGTCCTGGAGAAGCCTAACTCTAAAATCTGAAAATTTCCCAGGTGCTCTGGAATGTTTATCATTACTAAAGTAAGGAAAGTTCTACTCTAGGGTGGTGTGTTTTTGTGTGTTTCACCACTGGATGGAGCCCCCCTTCTCTTTCTTTTTAATTTTCTTAGAAAAGGACCTGATAGTTGAATGTTATCTCTTTGCTCTTCTGTTGAAGCCTCTAGCAGTATTTTGAATGTTTCCACAGGTGGGAAAGCACGTTTGCATTTTACCCTGAGAGGCTCAAAACTCTGCTTTATAATCTTTGCATATGAGGAATCTTGGAGGGGGAAAAAAATAACTGACTAATGATTAGGCTATGTAAAATTGCTACGAGAGTTTTTTGTTAATATTTTATTATAACACGGTGAGATATACAATTAAAGATGTTCATGTTTGGGTTTCAGTCATACAGTGTTCCAGCACCCATCCCTCCACCAGTGCCCACTTCCTACCACCAATGTCCCCACTTCCCTCCCTTCTCCCCTAGCCTGCCTCTATGGCACATTCTTTATCTCTTCTCTCTCTCTCTCTCTCTCTCTCTCTCTCTCTCTCCGCTCTCTCTCCTCTTACACATTGTGGCTTGCAATACATAGATTTGGAGGTTATGTGTATCTTTGATCCCTTCTCTGTCTTACCTAACCTCTGACTCCCATGAGTTTAACTATTGAACTGATCTAGTCTTTTCCCTTTTTTGAGGGGTGGGAGGAAAACTACAAGAAAATTTTATAGGTATTTGTTTCCAGAGATGGTTAAAGCATCACCTTTCAGGAAAAACAATGAGTTAGGTATGGATTATAAGGGAGCATTGTTTTCTTACAAAGTAATCACCTGCTCTGGGTTCTTGTCTATTGTCCCTCTGTCTTTTAGCCTGGAGGCATGATGACCTCATGGAGAGAGAACCAGTTCTATACAAAAGAGTAAAGAGGCATAGAATGTGTGTGTGTGGGGGGGGGCAGAAATTTGTCATAGAAAAAATTGTAAAGGCAGGCCAATACCAGACCATCAATTAACCGAAGGGTTTTAAGCAAGAAAATGACAGAGAAATACATTCTAATAGAAGATAGAGTAAAAGGATGAAGTCCCTAATACATAGTTCAATTTTTTAAAAAAATACTGCCTCATGAACCTAGAACTGAGTATTGTATATAGGAAAAGGGCTACACATGATAATCTCTAAATGTATGCATTGCAATCCATAATGTGTAAGAGAAGGGAGAAAGAGAGAGAGACAGAGAGAGAGAGAGAGAGAGAAGAAAGAAGAAAGAGAGCAAGAGAAAAAAAGAGAGAAAAGAGATAAAGAACCTGCCATAGAGGCAGACTAGGGGAGGAGGGAGGGAAGTGGGGACATTGGTGGTGGGAAATGGGCACTGGTGGAGGTATGGGTGCTGGAACACTGTATGACCGAAACCCAAATATGAACATCTTATGAACATCTTTTGTAATTGTGTATCTCACGGTGTTATAATAAAATATTACAAAAAATACTGCCTCATGATCTTCTTAAAGTTTCTAGATACATGCAAACAAATTGCCATAAGTAGCATTAAAATGTTTTTCAAATGCCAAATTATGAATAAAAAAGTACCATTATTGACTTATAGAAGCGGATTAATATTATCTTAATTCTTTAAGTGTAATATTGATCATTATATATATGAATCCTCATTAAGGAGATAGAAATTAAAATATACATCAGCAAATACATGTTCCTACTTTTTGAAAGAGATATAGATGTCATAGGACAAGAGGATATTTCTGACAAGAAAATTTACACAGATACAGAATATATGTGAAAGAACAGTGAGAAATGTGTGAGGCACCATGAAAAATATGACCCTATCATAAATCACTGAACAATCAAAATCTGGAGATAGACCAGTTGTGAAGGACCAGTGGAGGAAACCCTTCACCTGAGTTGAAATACTTGAATACAAGTAACATGGAGACATTTTTAGAATATCAGCAACTTAAATTTTATTGCAGAAAATTAGATGTTTTCAAGAATTGAAAAATAAAAATGTTTAGTTTGAAATCTGGTAAGTTTCAAGAAAGACTTAAGAAAAAGAATTTGGGGACTGGAGAGGGAGGGCATTTGCCTTCATGCAACTGGCCCAGGTTCAATTCCCAGCATCCCATATGGTCCCCTGAACATTGCCAGTAGTAATTCCTGAGTGCAGAGCCAGGATTAACCCCTAAGCACCGCTGGGTGTGATTAGTAGGCCATATTCTAACAAATGCATATTTCCATTGAAATGCTGGAATGCATTTGACAGAATGTAGGCTTCTGAGTAAATGAGCAGTAGGAAGGGGGGCTTTGATGAATTCAGGGTTCATAAGCTGTAAGGAAGATAGTCTCGAATGAAAAGCTGAGCCGAGGGGGAGATCTCTGGGACACTCGCACCTATGGAGAATTAGACTGGAGTCAAAAACACGCAGAGCTCACCAAGAGTTTTGGCCAGAACGTTTCACTAACATTGCCCAGCAAAGTAAATCATGAGTCCACTTTACTCTCTGAGCCTGTTATTCCCTGTATCAGTGTCATTTTAAATCTTTGCTAATGAACATTGGGTATATTGGCTGCAGAGAGGGTGTAGTATATCTATATATCTAAATCACAGAGCCAGGAACATTGAAAGTATGAAATTCAAACTACAACAACCAGCTTAAAAATGTGCCTGTATCCACAGCCGTGTTTAATCTTAGACTCAATGTATTTTTAGCACCGGTTCTTTCAGGATCTTTCTCACTTGTACACTTCAACGATCATTCTATTTGCATCAAACTGAGAGGTTAAGAGGAATGAGGAATTATGCTGTCACACTAGAACTCACTATTAAATAATGTATGTATCTACATCTCTCTGCCCCATGTCTGCGAGTCTCTTAGACATGGGGCAGACATGGGACTCTCGCAGACATGGGGCAGAGCTGCTACTGGCTCTCCCCTGTGACCAGCTGCTCACAAGGCGCCCGGGGAGGGGATGGTGGGTTCTAGCCCTGGCCCACCATCCCAGCAGAGCCCTCACAACAAGCCAGACGACCCCCACTCCATGAGGGCCTCCATTTTCCACATCCGGACCTCTCTCTCGTCAGACCTCCACCCAGCAGACCAACCTATCAGCGCCCGGTTCGGCGCAGCCGCTTGGCGTCGCGGCGGTTCATCAATAAATGCTGGACTTAGAGATGCCTACAAGAGTATGCTACCTGCACGGGCAGAGCCTGGCAAGCTACCCGTGTTGTATTTCATATATATGCCAAATACCAGTAACAATTATAGACCCTCATTCTGGAATGGATTGAGGCTCTTTTATGTTCCTGGAGCAAGCAGATGCCTTGGGCTCTACTAGCATGAGACAGGACATATGGAGATGTTACTGGGGCCCGCTCGAGTAAATCGATGATGAACGGGAAGACAGTGATCTACATCATACATTATTAGTATCCATAGGACAAGTCCATAAAGTGTAATAGAAGAGAGATTGGGAAATACAGGGACATAGACAAAGACATAGATAAGTAAAATGCGCCTGCAATGGGGGGCAGGCAGGGTTTGGGTGGGTGTGTTTGGGAATTGGGTGGTGGAATTGGCACTGGTGGGGGATGGGTTCTGGAACACTGTTGTAGAGACCCAAACATGAAGGTCCTTGTAATTCTATATCTCACAGGGTATAATAAAATTAAAAAAAGATGAAAGAGAGACAGAGAGACAGAGAGAGAAAGGGATCGAAATAAAATGCCTGCTCCCCAACCAAACAACCCTCAGGGTAGGTTAAAAGGACCCCCTAGGGAATAGGAGAAAATACTTTTGCACAGATAATGGACAAGTATCCAAGATGTATACGGCACTCCACAGAACTCAGCAACAAAGATAAAACCCAAGAATCCCCATGCAGTGGGGAGAGGAAAAAAAACAGACACTTGTCTTGAAGAATAAATACAGACATAGGCTCATGAAAAAATGTTCATCATCACTTATCCAAGAAGTGCAAATCAAGATGACAATGTGATATAATTTCACACCAGTGAGAATGGTATATATCACAAATACTGGAAACAAGCAGTGTTGTTGGAGTGGTAAAAAAAAGTTAGATTGTAGTGAAAGACTTACTCCCTGCTGGGAGTGTTGCCCGATTCAGCCTCGATGGAGAACAGTATGGACACTTATCAAAAAACTCAGAATAGGTTTAGATAGTGCAGCAGGTAGGGTGCTTGCTTTGCACATGGACAGACTGTCATCCCTGAGCACTGCCGGGAGTAATTTCTGGAGTGCAGAACCAGGAGTAACCCCTGAGCATTCCAGGTGTAACCCAAACCAGAAAAGAAAGAATAGAGTTTCTGTATGATGCAGTGATTCCATTCCTTGGCATCTATCAATTCCAAGAACAATAAATATATTAATTTAATATGTATGTGCACTTTTTGATCGCTGCAGCCCCTAGTGCAATAGTCAGGATAAGTAAACAACACGAATGTGCAACAACAGATGAATGGATAATGAAATAATTATGTATATATATGCAGAATCACATGCTGAAGATTAAATCTTGCAGCTTTGCTACAACTCAGATAGAACTGGGGGATAGATAACTAATAGTGAGAAAGACCAATGACACATGATCCCACTCATCTGTGGCAAAAACCCCAAGAAAATAGACAGTATAAAATAAGACAAACCCTTGACCTTGCATTAGAAAACTGAGATTAGCAAGGACAGGTGGGAGAGGGATGAGGGATGGAGAGGTGGGTGAAGTGGAATAGGGCAGTGGGGAAGGTCTTGGGCATTTTGGTGGTAAAGATGTAGATACTTCGTAAGTCAAAATCATAAGTAACTACTAACACTCTTGTAACCATGTTACCTAAACTGTCATAAAATTTTTTTCAGTTACTCATAGGACATGAGCTGAATCGATTGCTTTGAAGGATATAAATCCTAGTAATTTGAAGTATTTTCTGTATATTATTTGTGTGCACATTGTGTTAATTACATTAAGTTTGGAGAAAATTTTTTTGGTGTAACAGTGTAAATGTCATTCTCATTAGCCATCATTATTACTTGTTACTCCTCCAATTCTGGCTTTTTGTATTCCAAAAGTTTGTTTAAAACAGAGCTTGTTTCCTTTTGGAAAACAATATGGACATTCCTCCAAAAACTAGAAATTGAGCTCCCATTTGACCCAGCCATACCACTCCTGGGAATATACCCTGGAAGCCAAAAACACACAGCGGAACACCATCTGTACTTCTATGTTCATAGCAGCACTATTCACAATAGCCAGAATCTGGAAACACCGGAGTGCCCCCAAAACAGGCGACTGAACAAAGAAACTGTGGTACATCTACACAATGGAATACTATGCAGCTGCTAGGAAAAATGTCGTCATGAAATTTGCCAGCATTTGTGCTGCTTGGCTAATGTTTGGTGTTATTAGAACAATGTCATCAGTGAAGCGGAGGTGGTGTAGTTGCCGACCATCTATCTTCACTCCCATTGCTTCCCATTCTAATTGTTGCATAATGTTCCTTGAGGGTGGCGCTGAAGAGTTTTGGTGAAATGGTATCACCCTGTCGAACCCCTCTTTTCACATTAATGATCACTTCTTTGTAGAATGGTGAGATCCTGGTGGTGAATCTGTAACACAGCTCATGAAGGATCTTGATGTATTGGGTTTGAACACCCCTGTTTGGCTAGGGCTTCGATGACTGCTTCAGTCTCCACAGAATCAAAGGCTTTCTGTAAATCAATGAACGTGAGACAGAGCGGCATCTTGTACTCCCCTACAAACCTCAATGAGCTTGGTTACCGTGGTGGATATGGTCGATTGTGCTGAATCCTTTCCGGAAGCCAGCTTGCTCGCATGGTTGTCCCTTCATCTAGTGTTCTGCCAATCCTGTTAAGGATGACTCGTGTAAACAGCTTGTAGATGACGGACAACAGGCAGATGGGGCGATAGTTGCCGATGTTGTGAATGTCTCCCTTCTTGACCAGTAGAACTGTCCTGCTGGTTTTCCATTGGGAGGGCACCTTGCATTCAGACAGGTAGCGTGTGAAGAGCCGAGCTAGTGTATTGATGAGTACCGATGGCAGATTCCTTCAGGTGTTTGGGTCTGACTTTGTCTGGGCCTGGTGCTGTTCCCTTCTTTACCAACGAAATGGCATGTCGGATTTCAGAAGGGAGAACATTGGGAATGACATATCCATTCTGTGTAATTTTGTATGTGGACAGGCGGGTGTGGCTATCAAAGAGATCTGAGTAGAAGTCATGGATAATCTTCTCCATTGCCTTTCTGGAAGATGTGATAGATCCATCAGGGCGTCGAGGGCAGTCATCTTGGTCTTATAGTTGGCGAAGGACATGCAGGCGGTGCGAATGCTTTTCCCAGCTTCTGCTGCGTCTTCCAGTCTTTCTGCTCTTCTGTCTTTGAGGTCTTCTTTTATCACTTCTCTGCACTGTTTAGCAAGCTTGGACGTTAGCATTTGGTCTCCTGAGGCTTGTGCCTTGCCACGTTGGCGAATGAGCTCGAGAGTTTCTGAAGACAGGCATCCTTTGTGTCTTTCTTTCTCTTGGCATTCTTTGCACAATCATACAAAGAATTATTCTTAATTAGACTTAGACTTCAGGTCCCTGCCTGGACTGGTGCTGTTGCTGCCACCATGATGCTGTGCCTGCTTCTTGTAAGGCATGTCCAGTAGCTGGTCGAGGTCCACCACACAAACAGGTACTGATCTGCAGGTGTGAAAAAGTTGAAGAACACTGCTCTAGAAAATGGGACTGACCTGGATTGCTTGCAAAGGCTCAGTGCTCTGGACCCAGCTCTGTGATCAGCTCCCACACCAGCTACATAGCTGGCACCATGTGTGAGATTGTGCATATCTGGGTGGACCAGTGTGGCAGCCAGATGGGTACCAAGTTCTGGGGAGTTCATCAGTGAGGAGCATGGCATGGACCATACTGGCAGTAACCATGTTGGTATAATAAAAAAAAAAAAAACAGAGCTGGATTACGGAGTCTCTGATATAGAATAAAATAAACAGGACATAAAATGATTGTTGTGCTCCACTAAGCGGTTTTCATGTTTCCCCCAATGTTTTTCCCTGGAGTATAGTGTCATTTTATAAAAACCAAATTTCTTTTTGGGGAGAGTGCTCTTGGTTCCACACCCAGTGATGCTCAAGGGCTACTCATGGTTTGCACTCAGGGATCTACTTTGGGAGGTTCTTGGGGGAAGCATTTGGGGTACTGGGGATGAACCCAGGTTGGCTGCATGCTAAGCAAGGGCCCCACCCCTCTACTATTTCTGACCCTAGCTAATATTTTCTAATTAATTTTTTAATATACATTTCTTATTGCAGGTAGATGTCAATTTTATTACTATGTAATATTCTAATTTTATTCCAGTTAGCTGGGTTGGCAGAAAATACACTAGTTTAAGACTTTTTAGCTTTTAATTTTGTTATACATTTGTTTTGCATTTATTTTGTTTATATTTATTTTCAATTATTGCCATGGTTGACATGGAAGCAAAAAGAAAATGCACCTACTCTGCTTTCTAGAAACAATACACCTAAGTCGTCTTTTTGCTCAGGGAGGTCACTTGATCACTTGACATCCCATTATTCATCGATTTGCTCGAGCGGGGCGCCAGTAACATTTCCATTGGACACTATCATGTGCCAGTGTAGCCCAATGGCATCTGGTTGCTTCAGAATACGAAGAGCCTCAAACCATTCATTCAGGGTCTTGACAAAGAAGTCTGACCATCTTGTAGGTGGGCAGTCACATGATCTTTTGACATCCCATGGGATCCAGTCAGTAATGGCTCTAGTCCAGGGGGTCGTCTCCAAATCGCATTACATGTCCAGCCCATCTGATTTTGGATGCCTTGGCAAACGAGACAGCTCAGGGTGGTAATTATGAATATTTCTCCTTTTTTGTTGCAGATGTATATTTTTGCAATATACAAATTTTTTGCAATATACACTCAGTATATACACTGACTCAGTGTATTTTTTTGCACTATACACTCAGTATTCTAAACTTTAAAAAACTCTCATACTTTTCCATTTTCTGACTTTTAATATTAAAACTTTATATTTTTATGGTGTCTGGGTAAGTATGATATTATTGTTGCTGGTTTCACGGGCCTTATTGATAATTTTGGGGATGATCTGTCCACTTAGTATTCTTTGATGACCCAGGGATCATCCAGTGCCAATGATTGAACCCAGAAGGCCTCAGTCCATTGAACTCTCTCTCTCTCTCTAGTGATTAATTTTTCCATAATACAACTGTTTTAATTATTAGATTTTTAAAAACAATGCCAAATTTATGTCTAAAGAGTACTTTGTGGTTAGCAAATTCATGACTCTTGGTTATAAATTATATGGAGATGTGGTACTTGAGGACTAATTCAAGGCCTTCCTTCCTTCCTTCCTTCCTTCCTTCCTTCCTTCCTTCCTTCCTTCCTTCCTTCCTTCCTTCCTTCCTTCCTTCCTTCCTTCCTTCCTTCCTTCCTTCCTTCCTTCCTTCCTCCTTTTCTTCTCTCTTTCTACATAAATAATGTGCACGAGCTTTTTAGAACTGAAAAGCATGAAGCTGTTATTTATTGCACTAATTTATAGCACACCAGGCAAGGATAAGAAAGATTAGGGGCAGCTCCACATCAGGAGGGTGTGCATTAGAGATGGATATCCAAGTCTTTCTCTGGAATGTGGAAGCAGTAGGTCTGATGTCACACAGGAATCATCGATTATTTAAAATTTCAAAGGGATTGCGAATTGGTTTCTAATACTGGCTTTTCCTTACCTCTCCCCCTTTTTTTTGTTTTCTGGTGTGAATCTTCCAAGTCTCTTGTTTTATAGCATAGGCTCAACCTGCCTCTGAAAGCAGCTACTGGGGAAAAAATACTGGGGCTGCAGAGACAAGTACAGGGATTAAGGCACTTGATTTACCTTGGCCCCCAGCACTGCAGGGTGACCCTGAGATACCAAGATTGGCCCTGAGTCCTGTTGGGTGTGGCCCAGTCTATGATTAAGAAACAAAAACAAAGATTAAAGAAACCTAGTGACTATGATATACCTGGCATTGTCAGAAGTATTAAGAAAGTAGAAATAAACATTTAAAATATCCAGTCTTTAAGGAGTTTAGAATCCAGAGGAGAGAGAAATAAACTGAAGATAGTAAGGCTGTGAACAAAATTACCATATTACCTTCTCATTCATTAGATCTAAGCTGTCTCTCCAGTTGAATTGTTTTATTCCGTTGTATCATTGGCTGGTGTCGAAGGTGTTAGCTGAAATTCAGTGATGAAGAGGCAGTGAATTGTTAATGGCAAAATAAGGAAATTTAATGCAATGATTATTTGTCTTATGGAAAATGTAGGAGTAATTTTGACCCCAAATTAATATAAATAACTGCATTTTAGAATTTAAGACTTCACTGAGGATTATTGTGCACCCTTTTAATATTGTTGTGGATATACTGTTTACATTTATTTGAAATATAAAACTGCTGTTTTCTAAATTGATCTATAATTTATAAGGAACATCATTATAATTACAAATACAGTGTTGTTATTCTGTTCTCATCATGTTAGAATGGTAGCTTAATGCTTATGATAATTACTTGCCTATTTCTCCACTACTGATTTATCACTTGTCTGACCAACTTCTCTGCATACTATCGTTACATGCTTTCCATACCTCTCACTTCACAGAGAAATGTTAATAATGGAATATGTTATGTAGCCTTTCATTTTGCATACTCCTAAGATACCATACTCTGCAATTAATCACCATCACAAATATCCCCATATATATACGCTTTATACATATGTACTCTTTCTGGGTCACTGAACTAATAAAACAGCTTAGTCTAAGCACTGATGTAAATCAAAACCTATTGTTACAAGATGGTTGGTAAAATGGATAAAGTCATCAGAGATTTTCAAGATATTTTCAGTCAAGCTAAAATGTTGGAACTCCTTTGTTTTCAAACAGCACATATGCTAACAGGATCAAAAGTATCTATTCTGTTAAGTGTGAAATGCAGTGTTACTTTGGTAAGTTTTTAATGTAATAAAATCATTCTAAAAATAAAGATGGCGCTTACTTTATGCTCCCTTTTCCACATGAAAGTAGGTAGTAGATTTTCTTCTAAAGGAGACATTTTCTGTGGTCGTGTGTCAACACACTTAGCAGATATTAACATATAATATCTAACCATGTTTTAAAAGTTTTAAATAAGGTTCCATCTCTTCATTTTTAGAACAGATGGAGTTCTTAAAAGTGGGTTATGAGGTTGATGTCTTCTTAAAAAACATGCCTAGAGTAGAGGATTTTTTGTTATAATCTTTTTTTTAATTAATATTTTATTATACTACTGTGAGATATACAATTACAACGTTGTTCATGTTTGGGGGTTCAATCACATAGTGTTCCAGCACCCTCCCTCCACCAGTGCCCATTTCCCACCACCAATGTCCCCACTTCCCTCCCCCTCCCATAGCCTGCCTCTATGGCAGGTTCTTTATCTCTTTTCTCTCTTTCTCCCTCTCTCTCTCTTCCCTCTCTTACACATTGTGGGTAGCAACACATACACTTGGAGGCCATCATATGCATTTTTCTGTTTGTCTTCAATGCTCAGTTCTAGGTTGGTATTAGCCCTTTCAACTTTTATTCGCACATGTTCCTTTCTCTGTCTTACCTAACCTCTAACTCCCACATGTTTGTGGTAATTTCCACCTTTGGTAAGACCTGATTCATGTTTTGTCTGACATTGGATTTTGGTATCATAATATATATATATATATATATATATATATATTTATGTCATGCAAATAAATGCAGTCATTCTATATCTGTCTCTTTCCTTCTGACTAATTTCACTCAACATGATCCTCTCCATGTCCATCCATTTATAGGCAAATTTCATGACATCATTTTTTCTAACAGCTGCATAGTATTTCATTGTGTAGATGTACCAAAGTTTCTTTATCCAGTCATCAGTTCTTGGGCATACTGATCGCTTCCAGGTTCTGGCAATTGTGAATAGTGCTGCTATGAAAAAAAAAGTGCAGATGGTGTTTCCGTGGTGTTTTTGGCTTCCCCAGGAGTGGTATGACTGGGTCAAAAGGGAGCTCAATTTCTAGTCTTTGGATTTCTTTTTGATCTTTCTGCTTTCAGTATTCTATCTCTGTATATCATTTTTTGTCATTTTAATAAGGATGTGTCTTGGAGTATTCTTATTGGGGTTTCTTTTTAGCTGGTATCCTACGGGCCTCCTGAATCTGAGAGCATGTGTTCTTCAGTTGGGGGAACTTCTCAGCAATGATGACTTTGACAATTTCTTATTCATCAGGGTTTGAAATCCTTGCCCTTCTGGGACCCCAATGATCCATATGTTATTCCTTTTTGGCTTCATCCCAATTTTCTTTGGTAGTCTGTTCGTTGATTGTGAGTCTTTTATCCATCTTCTGCTGTTGTCTAGAGGATCTTTGGGCTTCGCTGAGATCACTAATTCTTTCTTCAGCTATTGTTTTCTGCTTTGGAGGCCTTCCAGGGTGTGTATTTCATTTCACTTACCGCATTTTTAATATCTGTCATTTCTGCTTGTATTTTGGTCTGCAATTTACTCATTTCTGCTCTCATGTCCTCTTGTATTTTATTGACTTTGCATTCTATTGCTTCTTTGAGTTCCTTATACCATCCTTAACAGTTCCTTCCGAAATTCCTTATCGGAGAGGTTATATAGCTCATCGTTATTGCTTGGCTCTTCTGGATTAGCGACTTCACTCCCTGAGCTAGATGGAATTCTGTGTTGCTTTACCATAATGACTATTGTGTTGAAAAGTGTGTTCTGGGTGGCTAGACTGTATAGTCAGTAGGTGCCTGGGTTGTTTGCAGTTTGGGATGGGTGGCAAGGAATGTAGGACAGATGCTCTCTTGTATCTCAGGTAAGATAAGTATTCAGTAGTTCATATGGATGCTCTAGCGCCCACGCTTTTTTTGAGTTTTGGTATGTCAGTGGGTGGTTCCTGAATGTTTCCCACATGGTGCGCTGGGTGCCAACGCACCTGATAGAAGGGATGAGAAGAAGCGCCGGGCGAGCTGGGCGGAAGTAGTCGGCGGCAGGTCTGAGGCTTAGTGCACCTCGCCCCTTTGGTGCAAGTTCGACCCTTTACCCTGGGACTGGGTGTCTCGCAAGAGTGCCTGGGGTGCCAAGGCACTGATAGAAGGGATGAGAAAGCAGATTAGTGTTATTTTTAAACTTGTTATTGTTATTGTTTTTAATCAAAGCAGTGTTGACTTAGCATTACATAGGTTTCAGGGCTACAACATTTTCATCTGCATATTTTTGTGAAATTATAAAAAGTTAACTTTTGTGCTTTTAATGGCAGTATATTTTATAATTTCTTTGATAGTTGTTTTTAGGAGCAATCCAAGGAAACCCTCAAAATTGTGTGTGTGTTCCCGTGCCAGGATCAACTCAGAGTCTCACACATTTGTGGTAAAAGTTCTAACATGCTCTATCCCTTGCCCTTCCGCTAAGCATTTTTCCCTTTAGTCTACTAGTACGGACCATGACATGGGAATGAATTCTAAGCCATGTTGAAGTACCAACATAAGCAAAAAGATGAAGAAAAAAATAATAAAATAAAAATCAGAAACTTAGAGATAAATTTTTAGGGTAGGCAAAGGTGAAAAAGTTATTAACTTGAATTACCTATTCATTACCTATTTGTTTATTTGTTATATTACCTATTTGCTTATTTGTTATATTACCTATTTGTTTACCTGTTCATTTACTCATTCCCTGGGAGCAACTCAGCTTTCCCCCGTATGGCACATGTACACAGATTTTCCTCATGAGATTGAGACATGGTTGCCATGGATAGTTGCTCAGGTTTTGCGCTGAACAAAGGGATCCCATTTAAGAGAATTTAAACGAGATCTTAGACCACTTGATTTTATGTAGTTACAATTTTAACAGTTTTAAATAACACTACTTCTCCAAATGTTACCTTTTTATTATGACAATGTGACAATATAACAGGTATGTTTCTTTAC
Source organism: Cryptotis parvus (assembly GCA_021461705.1). Lineage (NCBI taxonomy): Eukaryota > Metazoa > Chordata > Mammalia > Eulipotyphla > Soricidae > Cryptotis > Cryptotis parvus. The sequence continues at coordinate 161,521 of JAJIBD010021681.1, forward strand.
CTACATTCAATGCTCAGTTCTAGTCTAGTGTTAGCATTTCCTGACTATTATTGGCAAACTGATCCCTTCTCTATCTTACCTACCCTCTGAGCCCTGCCCCCCCCCATACTCTTGTGGTAGATTCCAATCACACACTCTTGGTAGATTGCAACCGCGGACAAGTCCACCTGGCCCCTATTTTGTCTGACTATGGATATTAGTCTCATAGTTTTCTTTGAAGAGTTTGAGGTTTTGTGTACTTCTTAGAAATATGAACCTTTAAAAAAATCATTTCAGAAGTATAAAAAATAAAAGTATCACATTCTGAAGGCATTTCTTAATTGCCGACTTGAATTGAAAGAAGTCCCCCAATTATGGAAATAAGTGGCCAAGTTTCAGGGATTATAAACCATTGGCTCAATATCACACAGCTTGGTAGGTGGTTATGGCTGATCCCGATCCAAAACTCAACATAATCTAGTCCCATTCCAGAATTATCAACCTCCACCTCTTGTAAGTAGGAATATGAGATTAAGGACTGAAGTTACTTTATATGAAGGGCCCTAAAAAATCAAGTAGCACCATATAAATTCTGGGCAGTAGGTATTTCTTGTTTATCTGTGTGCCACAGTTCCTTTAGAGAAGTTTCAGAAATATTTCACTATGGTGTATAGAATCTTTATTACTATTTTTATATGTGCTTTCATTTTCCGTATCCATCATAGATGTCAAACGTTACTATATGTACAATTATTATTAATATTTGCCTTAGAAAGGCTATGATTCCTAACTGGATTTAATAATTAATCCCCCTAAGTATAGTATTTATTATTCACGACATTATATAGTAGCAGAACCATGATTTTCAGTAATTAAGAGTTTCCATCAAACTCTTTTGGAAGGAATTTTCAGATTTAAGAAAACAAGAGGCTGATTAATGGCGTGTTCCTGCTAAATGTCATGAAAACAAAGCATATGGTCTTCATCAGTAAATCAAAATTATTGTCAGCCCTAGAAGAATGCATAATCATAAGAGCAGGTAATATAAAGCTGACTAATTTTTATATTTGTGCTATTTAAAATGAATTATTAATCTTTACTGACCAGAGAGATTTTATTATTGGCGTTGAATGACTTTGGCTTTAGGGCTCTGCTCAGTGGGGCCAATTCTATTCCTTTTAACAGTGGCTAGTTACAGATGAACCTGACAAAATACTTGTCTGGTTTTTCCTAAAAATAAAATTATCTGCAAATGAGACTGCTTATTTAGAGAAAAGATAAATTATACTCACTGCTGTCGTTTATCACAAGGCAGTTCCAAGTGACTTTTCAAATGATTATGGTACAGTTTTTAGACTGACACATAAAATGAGATGGAAATTCATTATTATTTAATACAGTAATTGTTTGCTGAGAGTCTAGTGGGGGGAAAGGCCGGACTCAGTGCTGAAGAGAACACAGAATAATGAGAAACGGCCTTTGCTCTGCAAAGTCGGAGTTTGTATTACCTTTTAGCGGTCGCTGATGCTTCAGTTTCTCTCTCTCTGGCATACTTAAAATGAATCTCTTTGTTGCTTACTACACGGATATGGAGACCAACATCCTTGTGCATTCACTGCAAGGAGCCTGTGCTTTTCACAGAAGCTGCATGAAAAATGTCGAATCTGCTGATGTTCCCACCAGAAGGCAGCAGACAGTAACGGTCAAGGGCATGGTTCAAATCCATCTTGTAGCTTCCTAATTCTGAGCTATTGGTGCGGGGTTTCATTCTTCTGTTTTCACTTCCCAGTCTGTGATATAAGGGTAATAATAGTCCTTTTCTCTACTTAGAGGTGTGGAAAGTATTAAATAGGTTAGCATGTGTTGGGTGTCTTCTATAAGTAAACATAGAGAATGAAACGGCACCTGTTATCATTATGGAATTGGAAGAGGAAGGGATTTTTTTATCATATTCCACATAGGAAGGAAATACCCTCCCAAATTCTAATAAATTATTTTTGTGCTTTTCAGAGTTACCTTTTCTACCAATTGTTGCTAGAGATGGATTTGGATCAGGGATGATTAATTCCGATTTAGTTTTCATGTTAATCTGATCTCTAAGGAATGAAAATAATAAGTCATAAGTCCCTGTAGATTGCCTAGAGGACATTTTATAAAAAAAAAATCTGAGGACCAGGTGAAAGCTCAGAGCTACATGTAGAAGTTGAGAAATCATTTGTATAAAAAATACTGCAAAAATCTCAATAGTGACAGCGAAGATCAAGGCTCAGCAGATAGATAGAGAAGAAACTTGGAAAACATCTAAAGTGTAGTGATTTGTAGTATATATATATACACTATATGTATTAAAATATATAATATATACTTCCGATGTAAGATGTCAGTTAACAAACATTTGCTTTAGTTTCTCTCTTGAAAACTTGTTAAAATTCTAGTGGAAAAATGATAAAAACATGCCACAGTGATAAAAATCATTTTGTGGAGAGCAGAATATATAAAAGAACTGCTTTTAAGAAAAAGTGCTGACCAGCAAAGGTGAATTGAAAGTCCTTTAGAGAGGTTGATGAAGAGGAGAATGGGGAAGTAACCTGACAAGAAGTCCCAGGACACCTTTGGTTTCTGATTGCCTGGTGAGATTTGTTAGAGAATGAGTTGGGGATGTAGAGCTCAAAATAGAAACCCATTACAGGATTCTATATAGAAAGTTATAAAGCGTCCCTGGAGTCTCTGGCCCAGTTCCTTCCATCCCAAAGGAAGTACCACGAATCCAGATCTTACTCCTAAATCATTAATCACCGTTCCTTTCTCAGTTTTTAAAAGATTTTTTTTCCTTTTTTTTTTTTTTTTAAAGTATTTTATTATACCACCGTGAGATATACAAATAAAAAGATATACAATTAAAAGTTCATGTTTGGGTTTTGGTCATACAGTGTTTCAGCACCCGTCCCTCCACCAGTGCCCATCTCCCACCACCAACATCCCCGGTTCCCTCCCCCTTCCCCAGCCCTGCTCCATGGCAGGTTCTTTATTTCTTTCCCTTTCTCTCTCTTTCTCTTTTCCTTTCCCTTCCAGACTATGGATTACAGAACATACATTAAAAAGGTTGTCATGTGTATCCTTTTGCCTCTATTTAATGCTCAGTTCTAGGTTGGCATTAGTACCCCTCGACTATTATTAGCACCCTGTTCCATTTTCTGTCTTACCTAAACTCTGACTCCCACACGTTTGTGATAATTTCCACCTTTGACAAGACCTCCTGATATATGTTTCACTTGACCTTGGATATTGGTATCATAATGTGTACATATATATTTATGCCATGCAAATAAATGCAGTCATTCTGTATCTGTCTCTCTCCTTCTGGCTAATTTCGCTCAACATAATCTTCTCCATGTCCATCCATTTATAGGCAAATTTTATAACTTCATTTTTCCTAACAGCTGCATAGTATTCCATTGTGTAGATGTACCAAAGCTTCTTTATCCAGTCATCGATTTTCGGGCACTCTGGTTGCTTCCAGATTCTGGCTATTGTGAATAATGCTGCTATGAACATAAAAGTAGGGATGGTGTTTCCGCTGCGTATTTTTGGTTTCCCAGAGTAGATTCCCAGGAGTGGTATGGCTGGGTCAAATGGGAGTTCAATTTCTAGTCTTTGGAGGAAAGTCCATATTGTTTTCCAGAAAGGCTGTACCAGCCGGCATTCCCACTCAACAATGGATGAGTGTCCCCTTTTCCCCACATCCACGCCAGCACTTGTTGTTCTTGCTCTTTTGAATATGTGCCAGTCTCTGTGGTGTAAAGTGGTATCTCATTGTTGTTTTGATTTGCATCTCTCTGATGATTAGTGATGATGAGCATTTTTTTCATATGTTTTTTGGCCATTCGAATTTCTTCCTTGCTGAAGTTTCTGTTCATTTCTTCTCCCCATTTTTTGATGGGGGTTGTTTGTTTTCTTCTTGTAAAGTTCTACCAGTGCCTGATATATCCTGGATATTAACCCCTTATCAGATGGGTATTGGGTGAATATTCTTTCCCATTCTGTGGACTGCTTTTGTATCTTAGTCACTGTTTCTTTTGAGGTGCAGAAGCTTTTTAGTTTCATGTAGTCCCATATGTTTATCTTTTCTTCTAGTTGCTTTGTTAGTGATGTTTCACCTTTGAAGATGCCTTTAGCTTCAATGTCGTGGAGGGTTTTTCCTATATTTTCTTCAATGTACTTTATGGATTCAAGTCTGATATTGAGATCTTTAATCCATTTTGATCTGATTTTTTGTGCATGGTGTTAGACACAGGTCCAAATTCATTTTTTTACATGTTGCTGCCCAGTTTTCCCAACACCACTTGTTGAAGAGGCTTTCCTTACTCCATTTTAGACTCATTGCACCTTTTATCAAAGATTAAATGATCATGTGTTTGAGGTTGGGTGTCAGGATACTCAATTCTATTCCATAGGTCCACAGGTCTGTTTTTATTCCAATACCATGCTGTTTTAATTACTACTGCCTTGTAGTACAGTTTGAAGTTGGGAAAGGTGATGCCTCCCATCTTCTTTTTCCCGAGGATTGCTTTTAGCTATCCTTGGGGGGTTTATTGTTCCATACAAATTTCAGGAGCGCTTGGTCAATTTCTTTTGAAGAATGTCATCGGTATCCTCATAGGGACTGCATTGAATCTGTACAGAGCTCTAGGGAGTATTACCATTTTGACAATGTTGATTCCTCCCCATCCATGAACAGGGAATGTGTTTCCATTTCCTTGTGTCCTTCTTTATCTCTTGGAGCAGTGTCTTGTAGTTTTCTTTGTACAGGTCCTTTACATACTTGGGTAAGTTGATTCCTAGGTATTTGATTTTCTGTGGCACAATTGAGAATGGAACAGTTTCCTTAATATCCCTTTCTTCTCTTTCGTTATTTGTATATAGGAAAGCCACTGACTTTTGGGTGTTGATTTTGTATCCCGCCACTCTACTATATGCGTCTATTGTTTCTAGGAGTTTTTTGGTAGAGAGTTTAGGGTTCTCTAGGTATAATATCATGTCATCTGCAAATAATGATAGCTTGACTTCTTCCTTGCCTATCTGGATGCCCCTTGATGTCCTTTTTCTTCTCTGATTGCTATGGCAAGTACTTCCAGTACTATATTGAAAAAAAGAGGTGAGAGTGGGCAACCTTTGTCTTGTCCCTGATCTCAGGGGAAGGCTTTCAACTTTTCCCCCATTTAGAATGATGCTTGCTGTGGGCTTTTGGTAGATGGCTGTAACTATCTTGAGGAAAGTCCCTTCAATTCCCATTTTCTGGAGCGGTTTTAATCATGAACGGGTGCTGGATCTTGTCAAATGCTTTCTCTGCGCCTATTGAAAGGATCATATGGTTTTTATTTTTTCTCTTATTGATATGATGTATTATGTTGATTGACTTGCGCAATGTTGAACCATCCTTGCATTCCCGGGATGAATCCTACTTGGTCATGATGTATAATCTTCTTGATGAGTCTTTGGATTCTGTTTGCTAGTATTTTGTTGAAGATCTTAGCATCCGTGTTCATCAGGGATATTGGTCTGTAGTTTTTCTTTGTGTTGTCTCTCCCTGCTTTGGGTATCAGGGTGATATGTGCCTCGTGAAGCTGTTTGGGAGTGTTTCTGTTTCTTCTATTTCCTGGAAGAGCTTGA
>JAJIBD010021682.1:0-55747 GCA_021461705.1 Cryptotis parvus
TTTTTTTTTTTTTTTTTTTTTAAGTATTTTATTATACCACCGTGAGATATACAAATAAAAAAGATATACAATTAAAAAGTTCATGTTTGGGTTTTGGTCATACAGTGTTTCAGCACCCGTCCCTCCACCAGTGCCCATCTCCCACCACCAACATCCCCGGTTCCCTCCCCTTCCCCAGCCCTGCTCCATGGCAGGTTCTTTATTTCTTTCCCTTTCTCTCTCTTTCTCTTTTCCTTCCCTTCCAGACTATGGATTACAGAATATACATTAAAAGGTTGTCATGTGTATCCTTTTGCCTCTATTTAATGCTCAGTTCTAGGTTGGCATTAGTACCCTCAACTATTATTAGCACCCTGTTCCATTTTCTGTCTTACCTAAACTCTGACTCCCACAAGTTTGTGATAATTTCCACCTTTGACAAGACCTCCTGATATATGTTTCACTTGACCTTGGATATTGGTATCATAATGTGTACATATATATTTATGCCATGCAAATAAATGCAGTCATTCTGTATCTGTCTCTCTCCTTCTGGCTAATTTCGCTCAACATAATCTTCTCCATGTCCATCCATTTATAGGCAAATTTTATAACTTCATTTTTCCTAACAGCTGCATAGTACTCCATTGTGTAGATGTATCAAAGCTTCTTTATCCAGTCATCAATTTTCGGGCACTCTGGTTGCTTCCAGATTCTGGCTATTGTGAATAATGCTGCTATGGACATAAAAGTAGGGATGGTGTTTCCGCTGCGTATTTTTGGTTTCCCAGAGTAGATTCCCAGGAGTGGTATGACTGGGTCAAATGGGAGTTCAATTTCTAGTCTTTGGAGGAAAGTCCATATTGTTTTCCAGAAAGACTGTACCAGCCAGCATTCCCACCAACAATGGATGAGTGTCCCCCTTTCCCCACATCCACGCCAGCACTTGTTGTTCTTGCTCTTTTGAATATGTGCCAGTCTCTGTGGTGTAAAGTGGTATCTCATTGTTGTTTTCATTTGCATCTCTCTGATGATTAGTGATGATGAGCATTTTTTCATATGTTTTTTGGCCATTCGAATTTCTTCCTTGCTGAAGTTTCTGTTCATTTCTTCTCCCCATTTTTTGATGGGGTTGTTTGTTTTCTTCTTGTAAAGTTCTACCAGTGCCTGATATATCCTGGATATTAACCCCTTATCAGATGGGTATTGGGTGAATATTCTTTCCCATTCTGTGGACTGCTTTTGTATCTTACTGTTTCTTTTGAGGTGCAGAAGCTTTTTAGTTTCATGTAGTCCCATATGTTTATCTTTTCTTCTAGTTGCTTTGTTAGTGATGTTTCACCTTTGAAGATGCCTTTAGCTTCAATGTCGTGGAGGGTTTTTCCTATATTTTCTTCAATGTACTTTATGGATTCAAGTCTGATATTGAGATCTTTAATCCATTTTGATCTGATTTTTTGTGCATGGTGTTAGACACAGGTCCAAATTCATTTTTTTACATGCCGCTGCCCAGTTTTCCCAACACCACTTGTTGAAGAGGCTTTCCTTACTCCATTTTGGACTCATTGCACCTTTATCAAAGATTAAATGATCATGTGTTTGAGGTTGGGTGTCAGGATACTCAATTCTATTCCATAGGTCCACAGGTCTGTTTTTATTCCAATACCATGCTGTTTTAATTACTACTGCCTTGTAGTACAGTTTGAAGTTGGGAAAGGTGATGCCTCCCGTCTTCTTTTTCCCGAGGATTGCTTTAGCTATCCTTGGGGGTTTATTGTTCCATACAAATTTCAGGAGCGTTTGGTCAATTTCTTTGAAGAATGTCATCGGTATCCTCATAGGGACTGCATTGAATCTGTACAAGCTCTAGGGAGTATTACGATTTTGACAATGTTGATTCTCCCCATCCATGAACAGGGAATGTGTTTCCATTTTTTTTGTCCTCTTTTATCTCTTGGAGCAGTGTCTTGTAGTTTTCTTTGTACAGGTCCTTTACATACTTGGTCCTTTACATACTTTACATACATAAGTTGATTCCTAGGTATTTGATTTTCTGTGGCACAATTGTGAATGGAACAGTTTCCTTAATATCCCTTTCTTCTCTTTCGTTATTTGTATATAGGAAAACCACTGACCTTTGGGTGTTGATTTTGTATCCTGCCACTCTACTATATGTGTCTATTGTTTCTAGGAGTTTTTTGGTAGAGAGTTTAGGGTTCTCTAGGTATAATATCATGTCATCTGCAAATAATGATAGCTTGACTTCTTATTTGCCTATCTGGATGCCCTTGATGTCCTTTTTCTTCTCTGATTGCTATGGCAAGTACTTCCAGTACTATATTGAATAAAAGAGGTGAGAGTGGGCAACCTTGTCTTGTCCCTGATCTCAGGGGGAAGGCTTTCAACTTTTCCCCATTTAGAATGATGCTTGCTGTGGGCTTTTGGTAGATGGCTGTAACTATCTTGAGGAAAGTCCCTTCAATTCCCATTTTCTGGAGCCTTTTAATCATGAACGGGTGCTGGATCTTGTCAAATGCTTTTTCTGCGTCTATTGAAAGGATCATATGTTTTTTATTTTTTCTTTTTATTGATATGATGCATTATGTTGATTGACTTGCGAATGTTGAACCATCCTTGCATTCCCGGGATGAATCCTACTTGGTCATGATATATAATCTTCTTGATGAGTCTTTGGATTCTGTTTGCTAGTATTTTGTTGAAGATCTTAGCATCCGTGTTCATCAGGGATATTGTTCTGTAGTTTTCTTTCTTTGTGTTGTCTCTCCCTGCTTTGGGGAAAATATAGAGACAGTGTAAGCAAGCAAGTGGTTCTGGGAACAATAATTGTGAGACTGATGCTTCCTGCTCTCAGAATCAACCAGTCTGAAACTATTGATTTGTCAGAAAGAACATTCACAAATATACAAATTTAGAAATTGTCTGAATTGCTTTTTTAGAAAAGCAATCACAGGTGTCTGTTGGTGCCTTTAAGATATCCATTTAAAGGATGACCTTAATCCTTAAAGGAATGGCCAATATCCTGAGGAGCAGAAATCCTGGCTGGATAGTTAGAAGAGCAGAGAGAAAGGTTGGCCTGAGCTTGCCTAAGGGCACTTCTTGGAAACAGGATGAAGAGAGTCTTAAAGGGTGTTCAGAGCCTCTGATAGCTACTGGTTCTGTAGCAAATACTTACTGTTCGTCAATAACACAGCTGAAACCTGGCAAGTGTCTAGTATTATTAGTTATAAGCTCAATTTCCAGTCTTAATACAGGGAGGTAAGTATTCTTTCTACATATGCTCTCCAAAACAAGGATTAAAAAGCAGCTTATGCCACATATGCCTTAGTGATTATAAGTATAAATGACCTCATCAATGTATCTTCCTTTCATGGCAATATGTAATTTTCCGTGTTATATATTAAATATATAATGCTATATTTAATATGTAATATACTTACATATTTACATATTTACATACACTTATGTAATATGCATATTTACATATACTTGCATATATTTAATATGTAATATTTAAATGTTAATAAGTATGTAATATTTAAATATTAATAAGTATGTAATATTTAATATGTAATATACTGTATATTACATTCCAACACAGAGAATTACATATTAAATATATAATGTTATATTTAATATACATTATATTATATAAGTTTATAAACTTTTAATTAAATTTGTATATATAACTTATATAAACTTAGATAGTAGTATTATATATAAACTTATAAAAATTAATGCTGAAAGTTTATTAGATTAGCATTGAATATTGCAGATCAGGTAGTGCAGGGGTTAAATTACATGCTTTTCATTGCTCCAGAAATTGGTTCAATCCCAACACCACATGATTCCCATAAGTTTTCTGGTTGAATTCTGGAGGGCCTCAGTGCTACAGACCTTGGCAGTAGAGGCCCCTGAGCTCTTCTGGGGTGCCTCTGGAGGTACTCGTTGCTGCAAGACCAAAGAAGCCACTGCATCTACTGCTACTGAGCCACTGTCCTGCTTGGTTAAAGGCCACTGGCATTGTCCCTGTGCTGGGTACCTCTTGGAAGACACCCTCATATTAAATTAAATTTTAAAAGTATTATTACTTTTAAAATGTTTTGCATTGCTCAAAATTAAAATGCTGTAAGTACAAAATCAAAGGTAGCTTTTTTTGTTTTGGAACTTATATCAATTTTGTTGAACATTGGCAAAACTGGTTTTGCTTCCCATTGGTTTATACCTGTTGAATCAAAATTATGCATTGGTTAAAGTAAGAGACCATGGAAATCCACAAACCTAGAATTTATGTACATTCTGTATGTAAGCTGAACTGATAATTATGTCAGAAATAATTTTTTTATTAAATCACTACAAGAATTTGCCAAATCATTATGAATCATTACATCTTCAATCATTTGTGCAACTCCATAGTTACTAGCAATTTTTCTTTTTGCAATATTTGAGCTGATTATAATTTCATAGATGTGTATATAAATTTGCTACCCATAGCAAGATAAGAAATGAGCTATGCATATGAAAGCAGTATGTAATTAAATCCGAATTAGATCACTTGTTTCTTTTACGAATAACAGAAAAATCTAATAATTTAAGCAATAAAGCATCTTGATCCAGAATGAAGAAAGCATGCATGAAAATGATTTTATTTTCTTGATCACTTGCCTTCAGCTATGACTTTGCAATGATTAAAATCACTTTGCTTTGTTATAGAATATCCCTCTAATATTGAGCTAAGTTTGAAACGCCTGAGGTCATTATCATTGTTTATCCAAAAAGTTACCACTTTTACTAAACTATTTCCTAAAACTGGTATACTAAAATGAGAACAATCTTGAATTTCAAATGATTATCTCTTTTACAAATAGAAATCTTTTTATCAATCTATAAATCTACATATATTCTTTGTCATCTTTGAACATAGGACTGGAGCGATAGCCCCGTGGGTAGGGTGTTTGCCTTGCATGTGGCCCACCTGGGTTCAATCCCAGGCATCCCATATGGTACTCAAAGCACCGCCAGGGAGTAATTCCTGAGTGCAGAGCCATGAGTAATCTCTGAGTATTGCTGAGTGGGACCCAAAAAAAAAAAAAGAGAGAAAAAACAAAATTGTGTCTGTGTCTTCCAAATATTGGGAAAAACAAAATTTATTAATTATAGAAAAATAACACAGTAAAGAAAGTGATATAAAAACAAATTAAGTTAGTAATTTGTGTTCTCTGTCAAAAGAATAATCTATATAAGAACTATTCCTGACAGAAGATATGTGGAATATTCAGAGCAAGGATGGTAAACCTACAATGATTGACCAACTCTAGAAAGTTGTACAGATAAGAGATTGTACTTAAAACTGATTTTCTTTATAACATTATATGGTATTTAAAAAAATTTAAGCATTTACTGTAAAAGGCATAATTTAGTGTTTCTTTAATCAATAATAAATGTATGATATGCATGTATGTGTATGATTTATATAGCAGTGATCATTTAGAGGTCATTCAGTAGAGTAAATATTAAAATTAATTTTCTCTGTCCTACAGTTTCCACAATTTTGAATTTTTAAGCTTTTTGTTAATATGAGAAAAATTTATAATGTCTTTCCAGGATGATTGAAAATCCTTAGTGCTCAAGCAGTTATGTCAACAGCAATAAAAAATGAAATTACACCTGCTATTGACATTGTCCATGGTAAAATCTAGACAAAGTCTTGTCATGGGTCCAGGACAATGAATGTATTACATTTTTATAGATCAAAATAAAAAAAATTTCAAAAAAACTAAAGAGATAAAATGAATGTAAAAGTGCTAAAATAAAATATTAAAATGTTGACCCTTATCTCTATAGTTAAACCAAGAATATGTGTGTATAGATATACATTTCAAGTATTTTCTACCATCTTCATAATTCTCTTGAATTTGATATTAAAATTTTTTGCATAATGTATTATCAGTGAATGTTTAATTTGTGTACTTATGTTTTATGCCTACATTACCATGGTTAAATAAAAATTTCACCATTGAAAGGGGGTCACAATGAAAAAAGATTAAGAATTACTGATTGATAAGGGGCTGGATCGTAGCACTGCGGGGAGGGCATTTGCCTTGCATGCGGTTGACCTGGGTTTGATCCCCAGCATCCCATATAGTCCCCGAGCACATCCAGGAGTAATTCCTAAGTGAAGAGCCAGGAGTAACACCTGAGCATCACCAGGTGTGACCCAAAAAGAAAAAAAAATTACCGATTGATAACAAGGAAGATGCCTCACAAGACTATTGCACATGCTTCAAATATGGTGTATGGGGCTGATCCTCATCCCCATTCTGATACACACACACATATGGAAACCATATTCTAAGGACAAGTTAAAAGAACCAAGATTCAGAATACTGGACAGACATAATTTGTATTTCCCAGAAGAGGTAGTCAGGAAAAGGACATAGATTATTTGCAGAGAAATAATACCCAGGGATTTCTAATGTTTTAAACTCGTGTACAGACACATTAATGTTATTACTTGAAGAAAGACAAAGAACAACTAAATAGAAAAAGAGTGGTTTAACTGGCAAGAAAATACAGTTTTCCAGGATAAGCTGTAGGAAATTCTTCAAGGAGATGAATGTGAGTTTGATCTGATTGTGACATCTGTCACCTTGTTAATTTCCAAGGTTGATTTAACAAAGTGATGAAATGGGCGGCTATACCCTTTCTTCTCAACATTCCTTGTGTGTCACTCCTGAAGTTGTGGATCTTGAATGATAATGATGGGGTGGGAGGATGCAAATAGCCCCCACGTTCCTTTTGGAACTTAGACAAGTACTCCGGACAGAAAAGAGTAGTCCTGCAAACTAAAATTAGACTGTTAGGGGAGTGTAAGATTTAAGCCCTAGGATGAGGCTAGAATTCTCAGAATTTACCCTCTAGATCTTTAGATTAACTCAATCAGAAATAACCTGTATTTTCTTGTCTCTATCACTTGTATCACTTGTCTTCCCGTTGTTCATCGATTTGCTCCAGCGGGCATCAGTAACATCTCCATATGTCCTGAAACATGTTAGTGTAGCCCAAGGGCATCTGCTCATTCCAGGAACATAAAGAGTCTCAAGCCATTCCATCATGTCATGGGAATGAGGTCTATAACTGTTACTGGTATTTGGCATATCAAATACCAGCTTGCCAGTCTCTACCTTGTGGATGGAATACTCTTGTAGTTTCCTCTCATCTCATGCATTTATTGATGAACCAGACTTTTGATTAGCTCTTCTGCTGGGTGGAGCTCTGACAATTGGGGGAGTCTGGATGTGGAAAATGAACGGCCCTCATGGTGTGGGGGTTCCTCTGGTTTCTTGCGAGGCTCTGCTGGGGTGGTGGGCTAGGGCTAGAACCTGCCATTCCTCCCGGGCGCCTTGTGATCAGCTAGGCACAGTTCTAACTGGTTACAGCTCTGCCCCGTGTATGTAAATCTCTGGATCAGCATACCTGGATTGAACTTGAAAAAGTCTGCTGTAGGATGGGACTCTGACAAGCAGGACTTGTGATCAGCTCTTCTGCTGAGTGGAGCTCTGATGAACTGGGAAGTGCAGATGTGGAAAATTTTGTCTATATAAAACTGTATATTTCAAATGTCACTTTAGTTTTCTCTATATACATAATAGATGCTTGGGATGGAGTAGGCAGGATAGCACATTCTGTACTGTATACTTATTCCAAATTGGGTCCAGCAAGAGCTACAGAGAATGCACTTGTATAGTTATATATTGTTTTAATTTTTGGGGGACTTGGGGGCCACATCTGTTGGTGCTAAGGGCTTACTCCCAACTCTATCCTCAGGCCAAGCACTCCTGCTAGAGCAGTGCTGTGTCAGACCTGGGTGGGTCATATGCCAGGCAAATGTCCTACCTCTGATGTTCTTTGAACCTACTGTCTCTCCATCCTTACATACTGTTTCTAAACTTCACAGGGCACACTAACTGGAGGAAATACATGTTTCTTGCTTAGGCATCACTTTATCATAAGCATCCATGGCTCTTGGCTTCATATTTTGTATTTTTGGTCTGATTTCCAATTCTGTCCTTTTATCAATAGGAAATTTTTGGGTTTAGCTTTCATACTTGTGTGTTTCCATAATTGTCTTCTCTTTTGTGCACTAACACTTGAAATTGAGAAGCACATTATCAATTTTAGCCATTCTCATCAACTCAAGATGTTTCAGCACCCCTCAAAACTGCCTAGGTTTTCTATGTATCAAATAACAAATTCACTTAATTGAAAAATGTCTGTGCCTACTTCTGTGAAGCAATCACTGCATGCTTGCAGCATGAGTCAGCATGAGTTAATGCCATTAACATACACTTTAATGTCAATGAATGAGTTTATGAAACATACAAGCCCTTTTAGAAACTTAGTAGCTAATCAGTATCTTAAGGTTCTTGAATCCACCACAATAACTAATCCTGAGTTTGTCATGAAGAGTCCTGAACCTCTCTCATAACTTTACCTTTACCTTGTATATTTCTTCAGCTGATTTTTTAAAGTCATTTTCCTGAGGACAGTTTCTACTATGAGTATCTTTTGCCAGGTATCCAAGAGTAAGAAGCACTTTTATTTATCAACCATACAGTATTTGAGAAAGAAACAATAGCTAGAGGTTCTGCCTGAAACTTAACATTTCCTTCTTTAGGTCATTCTTTGCACGTGCTTTATTACAGGCAGTTAACAAAAGCAAAATGACAGCTTGCAACTTTCCAATTGAAAAGAGATCCAAAGTTGAATTGGAAACTTAGATCCAAAGGTTCACTAGCTACATTTTAAATCTTTTTTTCTTTTCTTGCCAGTACATAACACAGTTTCTTTTCTATCAGAACTTGCCAGCAATTTTCTTACTTTCTTTTCAATCTTCTTGCTATACAGGCCACCGATTGTACTCACACAGTCATTGTTATTTTTTATTGCTAGTTTACTTTTGTTGTACTTACAACATATTATTTCTTTTGCCTAGATGCCAACCTAGTATTATAGTTCATGTACTGATTGTCATATAATCTATATAATATGTATAGGATATATTTTTTATCACTTCACTTGATCACTTGAGTCCCATTATTCATCGATTTGCTAGAGCAGGCACCAGTAACATTTCCATTGGACCCTATCATGTGCCAATGTAGCCCAATGGTATCTGGTTACTCAGGAATATGAAGAGCCTCAAACCGTTACTTCAGGATCTTTACAAGGAAGTCTGACCATCTTGTAGGTGGGCGGCCACGTGATCTTTTGACATCCCGTGGGATCCAGTCGGTAATGCTCTAGTCCAGCGGTTGTCTCCAAATAACATTACATGTCCAGCCCATCTGATTTTCGATGCCTTGGCAAATGAGGCAGCGTCCCTGATTTTGGAATAGCGACGGAGGTCCTAACTTGGGACTCCTTCTCTCACTTGAGTGAGGCATGATATTCCAAGCATAGCTCTTTCGATTCCTCTCTGGGAGCCCTGAATAGCATTCTCATCCTGCTTTCGTAGGGCCCAGGTCCCTGAGGTGTATGTTAATGCAGGGAGAACTGTGGAGTCAAAGAGATGTGCCCGGAGCCGGAGGTTCTTTGTCCTTTTAGCTATTTCTTGGATGCCTTTGAAGGCATTCCATGCCGCTCTCTTCCTCCTGCGCAGCTCAGGTGTTAGGTCGTTAATCATGTTGATTTCTCTACCTAGGTACACATAACTGCTGCATTCAGAGATGTTTGTTCCATTGAGAGTGAATGGGGTCTCTGGAACTAGTTCATTTTTCATGAACATAGTTTTCTTTAGATTCAGCTGTAGACCTATCTTTCCATATTCTCGGTCAAAGTCAGCCAGCATTTGTGCCGCTTGGCTAATGTTTGGTGTTATTAGAACGATGTCATCAGCGAAGCGGAGGTGGTGTAGTTGCCGACCATCTATCTTCACTCCCATTCCTTCCCATTCTAATTGTTGCATGATGTTCTCGAGGGTGGTGCTGAAGAGTTTTGGTGAAATGGTATCACCCTGTCGAACACCTTTTTCACATTAATGATCACTTCTTTGTAGAATGCTGAGATCCTGGTGGTGAATCCGTAATACAGCTCATGAAGGATCTTGATGTATTGGGGTTTGAACACCCAAGAACTCCCAGAATGACCACCAACTGGGAACCCTTTGGCACCATTTTAGCAACATGGGAAGATACCATCATTGCGACATCAATGGAGAATACAACCTACTGGTTCAGCACCTCCATGATTGTGCGAAGAATGCTGAGAGAGAGAAAGACACAAAAGGACGCCTGTCTTCAGATATTTTCTATAGATATCAAATTTCATGTTTCTTGGGCTGTGCTGGAATTCAAGCATGATCTGAAGGTCTGGAATGATCTCTCTGTCTATTTTCTTTGCTACATTCTAGTCATTTTTGTTAATTCATAAACAAGGTGCATTGATTTCAAGAATTAGTTTGTTGTAGATCACATTAGACCTAGTCTGTATAACCAAAATGAAAATGTTGATACATTTTCATGCTAAGTGGAACTAAGACAGTGCAAATTTAAGTGGAGAGAAAATATATATCAATTATCAGTGGGAATATGAATGTTCTTATCAATTTGAATTTGTGGTAATATATTTATCTCAAAAATTGTATATTTCTACATCTTAAAAGAATTAAAATGGAAGATAACTAAAAGCAAGAAGCTCAAAACAATAAAGAGCATTTTGCTACAAACCATTTAAATTTAGTATTTCTTAAGTGCATCTTAATGTCTGTTTAAAAAATGTAAGAGTCCTTATATACTCATTTTGGTCAATATTGCTTGCACCTATTTGGCTCAATTCATTTTCCTACTTTTATTATTATAGGAAATACTTTTCTATATAAATATAGAAAATCCTGTTTTCTCTGAACAGTCTTTATTTGCTTTCAGCCATTTGTCATTCAACATTGTTCATCCTATGTTACCTAAAACTTTGAAGAAAGGAAAGTAAAGGAGAACCTCAGCTTCAGTCTTTTACTATTATTTATGCTCTATGTCTAGTAACATTTGGATAACCATCCACAACAGACCCAACCTAACTTTTCTACATTGGGTTAGTTTTGTAGTTGTCAAATGAATGAAAGAATGCAACATTTTAAATCATATTTTGATGGTTTTCATCCAACATATTTAATATTTCATGAAAAATGATAGCTCTATATTTGCCAAAAAGTAAGATAGGCATTGAATGTTTCATCACATAAATGGATATTAATCTTCTATATGGCCACTTCTATCAGAAATACCTGTGATAAAACAAAATGTATTATTATTTCATTGAAATCAAATTTACTAATATTGTTAGTAAAGGATAAAATCTTTCTGATTTGTTTAATCCTGTATTCAATTAAGTGAATTAATTAATCATTATGCCTGCTGAATCTTTTTGTTAAAATTATAAATTTCTGTCACTGTATCACTGTCTTCCCATTGTTCATCGAATTGCTCGAGTGGGCACTAGTAACATTTCCACGAGTCCTGTCACAAGCAAGTGTAACCCAAGGGCATCTGTTTGCTCCAGGGACAGGAGGAGCCTAAAACAATTCTTCAGGTCATGGAACTGAGGTCCATAATTGTTACTAGTTTTTTGCATAACAAGTAAATAAAACATGGGTAGCTTGCTAGACTTTCCTGTGTATGTGGTATAGTCTCAGTAGAAAGCTCTCATCTCGAGCATTTACTGATGAAACTTAAAGGGGAAGATCAGTTTTTCCCCCTTTAAGTTGCAATAAATTTAGCAACTAAAGAAAGTTTTGGGGCTGGAACGACAGTACTGGGTAAGGCAACCACCTTGACATGATGACAGAACCAGGTTCAATTCCAAACACTTCTTTCTGGTCCTCTGAGTCAACTAAGACAGTGATCTCTGAACACAGAACTAGCCCTGAGCACAGCCGGGTGTGGCCATCATTAAAAATATATTTGTTTTATGTCACAATCTCCATAAAATATCATGAATGTTATATTTGTGTTTTATAATACTTACCAAACTTAAGTAATCAATTTTTTTGCTTGGTGTAAAAGGAAGAGAGTGTTTATGAAATTGCATTTGTTTATAGGGATTAACTAATACATACATATATATAGTCTAGACATATATATATATATATGTCTAGACTACCAAGACTACCAAGAAAAGGCAAGGTGTGGAAAGGTCTTTGAAAAACTTTGTTAGCAGTGAAGATGATTCAAGGAAGGACTAAATATAGAAAAATAATTACAGCCACAAGTTATTCAGAAAACAGAAGGAGCTGGTCAAGGAACACTTAACATATCTTTATCTACATATCTACTGCTACAATGATAGGCATGTATATGCCGAGACTAAGATTCCCACACCTCTAATAATGTCTGTTTCTCCTTTGGCACAAAAAAAATCTGTTGGGGCAATAGAAATACTCAACTGAGTATCTCAGACACACTAGATATTTGACAACCATTCCTGTACCTTGTCCATATCACTGACTGTCTAACATCGAGATTACTCTATTTCACATTTTACTTTCTAGAGGATTTAAATATCCTATCTGGAGTTAGATAGGCATTTTGCCTTTATAGTTTCAAAGGTAATATCTTTATCTTTATGTTTTCTATTTGAGTTGCATTGACAGAAGTGACTTATTAAAGATTAATAAACTGTAATAATTACCACACCTAAAGTTGTGATCATCCTCTTTTTCTTCCCTGTGCCTAGTACCACAGTTCTCTGAGTTAAAAGCCATGATTTTTATCTTGTCACTTATCACTTGTCTTTCCTTTGTTGATCAATTTCTCCAGTGGGCACAAGTCATGTCTCCATTCGTTAGGAATGAGATCCATTATTTTTATTGCTTTTGGCATTTCGGATACACCATAGGTAGCTTGCCAGGCGCTGCTGTGGCTCTGGGTTCATCCCAGGGGGCCCAGTCTTTTTTTATGTCAGACAATCAATCATCCAGGGCCCACGGGGCAGAGCCCTGGGTGTAGACAAGACTGTCTCCTGTCTGCCACCTGCTGGCGCAGCTGGGCACTGCAGCCACACATGCAACACCTCGAAACAGAATAGGGTTCGAAGAAACAGCAATGTTGTCTAAGTACTGATAATGAAGCAATGATATTTCAGTTCCAAGGTGTTTTTATAGGAGATTTGTTTTTGTTCTATTAAAGTAGATTATTATGGTCAGTCCTAAACGGTATATCAGGGGCCAGAGTGATAGCACAATGAATAGGCATTTGCCTTGCATGTGGCCAACCGGGTTCAATCCCTGGCATCCCGTATGGTTCCCCAAATTATGCCAGGAGTAATTCCTGAAAAAGAGCCAGGAGTAACCCCTGAGCATCGCTGGGTGTGACCCAAAAAGCAAAAATAATAATAATAAATAAGGTATATCAAGATATGCTCAGATTTCAAGACAAAGAGCTCAGAATATCTCTTAAAATTCTTTTATCCAACATTTGAGTTCATCAGACAACTAAATTGTAAGTTTCCATCTGCAAATGTCAGCAGCAGTGATTACATCTGATGTACTTAATTGCTCTAACTACTTGGGTCATAACTCATGAATATGAGGGAGACAGAAATGCCTGGCTACTAAAGGCAAGTAACAGACTTTCTTTTTCACCTTGGAAAAAGATAAAATTTCACTTTAAAAGCAAATGTATTTTTTATCTGATTAAGATTTATTTTCCAGTCGAATGAAATGCTTATTACTTCTTCTCCTTTGTAACTTTTGGAAAGAGCTCTAGAGGTTAAAGTCGTTCTCTTATGCAAGTATTCATTTAGGATCTTAAAAATTACAATGTCTCCAAAAAAGGAAAACTAAGGTGCTATGAAAACCTTTTGGCTTTATTAAAATTTTATATCATAAAGTGAATTAAAATTCTGCTTTCTCCTTGCCAGGTGTATTCATTATGTAAATCTACTAATATTTGCACTGCTGTCAATCAGTGTAATGCAGGAGGAACCTTTATAATGAAATACCCTATTTGGATGTATGGCTTTTCAAAAGAGAATTTGGAGGACTAACATTAAATATATAGGTTAGTCTAGAGCAGAGGTTAGCAAATTGCATATTCCATAGAGAAACTCTGCCTCCATTCACCTCCACACTATTGGCATGGCTGTTCTCCCAGTAAAATGCATTGCTCAGACATCCTAGTAGTACTGGGAGGCCTTGTAACCAACCCAGAGCCCCAGTGTTGTCTGTAGTGTAGTATAGCCCTGGGATGTAGTGCTATCATGCTCTGAAATGGTTGGGACCACAAGGATTACACCTAGCAGTGCTGGAGGAGATGTGGGGCCCAGATCAAACTCAGCATCTCCTGTATTCAAGTCAGGAGCCTTGGTCACGTGACTTCCTTCTAGAAACACCTTAAATATATTTTAAAAATCATTCGTGGCAAAAATCAAATACTGGCATAATTTCCAACTTTACTTTCAAGCATTAAACCTAAGTAATACCATTTTATTTTTTTCATTTTAGATAAACTAGATCTGTCTTTACCTTAAATATGCTCTGTATAGTGTTAACCTGTCCATTTTCTCAAAAGACAGCAGGGGAATTTCACGTACTTATAGCAGAGCTTGACTTTGATGTTTTATGAAATTTGTAATACTACAGTGAACGTTCTATATATTATATAAAGTATATGAGGAAATTTTATATATATACTTCAAAATTAATAATGAAGGGAATGGACCTAGCATCATAAATGTATTTTATAGTTGGAAAGAAAATTAGTCTTTACAAGGTTAACTGATTGACCCAGCATTATAAGTTTAAAAATTAAAATTGCTTTTCCTGCAATATTCTTTTAACAGAGATTCTTAATACCTCTTTGAATTAATCTGTACTCTTATTATATTTGATTAATTATGAAAGAAAACCAATGAAAAACTTAGCTCTATTTATAATACTAAAATCAAGAGATAGTAATTTAAGACAATTAACATTGCTTTGTTTCAGAGCATGAACAAATCTTAATAATCATGACATCTGGTAAACTACCTAGTATAATCAACAAAGATATTTTACTATCTCAAAAGCACTATAGGACATAAACTAGTGTATTAATTAACATAAAATGTACAGACCTCAATGCTACCAATGAGAGTGAAGCCCTTAAATTAGGAACCATGTTTTGATTCATTTACATTTTTAAACATAATTTTTGCAGACAACTTTGCAGTTACTAGTGGTTTCTGTTAAGTTTTAAATTAATTAGGGAGTTAAAAGTCAAATTAATAATTGATTTATGTTCAGTAGTATTTGCTTCATATGAATCAATTTTTATTGTTATTTTATATCTATACACTTAGAACACTTAATTTTAATCTTGTAGGAAATCTTGAGGTGCATCATAATTGGAAAAAACATGTGGAAGTGATAATGGGATATTAAACTCATTGTAAAAGGGCAGTTAATTAAAGCAAATTAAATTGCATGAGTGCACGAATATTTATATGCAGTAATATTTTGGCTTTATAATATAATTGGCATACAACACAGAGTTTTCAGATGTGTTGATGATGATTTTTTCAACATAGAAACCATAGCCTGTTACTTATCAAGAAAAGGAAAAATGGAAGTTTCCGTTCAATTCTTTTCCCCATTTTTGATGGGGTTTATCCTCTTATAAAGTTCTACAATATGTGATATATCATGGATATTAATCCCTTATTAGATGAGCTTTGAATTCTTTCCCAGTTTGTGGGATTTCTCTGTATCTTGGTCAACGTTTTTTTAGAGGTATAGAATCTTTTCAGATTTATATATTCACATTTCTTTATCTTTGCTTCCATTTGCTTTGTAAATGGTGTTTCATATTTGAAAATGCATTTAGCTTCAATGTTGTTGAAATCGATGAATAATGGGATATCAAGTGATCAACAAATAATGTTGTTGAGCGTTTTTCCTGTTTTCTTCGATGTGCCTTATAGATTCATGTCTGCTGAAGACTATCATCACTTGATCACTTGATCACTTGACATCCCGTTATTCATCGATTTGCTAGAGCCGGCACCAGTAACATTTCCATTTGACCCTACCACGTGCCAGTGTAGCCCAATGGCATGTGCTTGCTTCAGGAATATGAACAGCGTCAAACCATTCACTCAGGGTCTTGACAAAGAAGTTTCACCATCTTATGGGTGGGTGGCCATGTGATCTTTTGATGTCCTGTGGGATCCAGTCGGTAATGGCTCTAGTCCAGCAATCATCTCCAAATCGCATTACACGTCCAGCTCATCTGATTTTTTGATGCCTTGGAAAGCGAGATAGCGTCCCTGATTCTGGAATAGCGATGGAGGTCGGAACTCCGGACTCCTTCTCTCACTTGAGTGAGGCGTGATATTCCAAGTATAGCTCTTTCGATTTCTGGGAGACCCGAATAGTGTTCTCATCCTGCTTTCGTAGGGCCCAGGTCTCTGAGGTGTATTTTTAATGCAGAGAGAATGGTGGAGTCAAAGAGATGTGCCCGGAGCTGGAGGTTCTTTGTCCTTTTAGCTATATCTTGATGCTTTTGAAGGCAATCCATGCTGCTCTCTTCCTCCTGCGCAGCTCAGGTGTTAGGTCATTCATCATGTTGACTTCTCGACCTAGGTACACATAACTGCTGCATTCAGAGACGTTTGTTCCATTTAGAGTGATTTGGGCCTCTGGAACTAGTTAATTTTTCATGAGACTATCATGCTGAGTGAAATTACTCATAAGGAAAAGTACAGATATAGAACAACTGCATTAATTAATGGGATATAAATATATAGCAGTGTTCTACTAATTGTGGGAAATGGTAATGCCAGACTAGAACTAGCATTGAATACGTACAAAGAGAATTACGTGATAAACCTTAAATGTCTGTAGGGCAAGCCACAATGTATAAGAGAGAGAGACAGAGAGACAGAGAAAGAGACAGAGAGAGAGACAGACAGACACAGAGAAAAAGATTTGAAAAGAAATAGTGCCTGCTATAGAAGCTGGCCAGGGATGGATGGGAGGGAATGTGGGGCCATTGGATGTGGGAATGAGGCACTGGTGGAGGGATGGGTGCTGGAACACTGTATGACTGAGACCCAATTATGAACATCTTTGTAATTGTATATATCACAGTGGTATAATTAAAAATCACTTGATCTCTTGACTTCCCATTATTCATTGGTTTGCTCGAGCAGGCACCAGTAAAATTTCCATTTGACCCTATCATGTGCCGAGTGTAGCCCAATGGCATCTGGTTGCTTCAGGAATATGAAGAGCCTCAAACCATTTGTTCAGGGTCTTGAAAGACCCTGATAATTAAAAATGAATATATAAATAAGTAAATGAACAAATAAATAAATAAATAAATAAATAAATAGAAAAATATTTGTCTATTATCAACAGTTCAATAATCATTGCTCTTTTACCACTGACATCTTTGAAATAGCCTCTTATTGGTCATAGACTGTTCTTTTTCAGGTGATGCCAACTACAACACTTGCATTTTCAATATTCCATTTGATTCTGCATTCCCAATATTGCAAAGTGTCTATTTTGATGATCCATTTTGAATCGCTCTTTACTTCGTTAGTTCCCTATCTTTTCATTGTCACTGTTCTAAAGCAAGTTTACTTACCTTTGCTAGACAGCTAGGATCATTTTTCAATGGTTCTCAACTTATGAAATAGTTTAGACACTTGACAGAATCTTGAAATGCCTCCATGTAGATTCAGCAGAATCCAGCTTTATGAAAACAGACATTTGTTACAATAGTCTTCCTTTGTGTCCCTCCTGCACAGCTTGCAAATCTCCATTATCATTTGTTTATTCTTTTTCACAGCTCCATTTTTTACACTATGTTGAAATTGCCTGAGAACAGACATTGGAAAAATATATCAGAATGCAGCTAGTTAGATAGCAGGCCTTCAATCATACTAGAAGAAATAAATATGTCGTTAATTTTAAGAAATTAAAGAATCATAACTGAAACCCACTTTGATGTTTAATCCACTCTATCATTGCAGATAAGTGGAAAACAGTAAAAAGAAACACTTAGGAAAAATCTGGACCACAAAACCACACATGGCTAAACTAATTTTAATATTGGAAGATGGTTCCAAATTAGAGAGGAAATAAAAGCAAATAAATTAAAAAAGCGATATATTCAACATTATAGTGCATATTACATAATTACATATAGTGTAATTGATATGTCATATTTAATTCTTAATTCAGCTTAAACACATAATACAAAATTTAAGCATATGATATTATTATTACTGTTAAGTGTCTTATCTTGTTTGGGGTTTATACACATCAGTGCCCAGAGATCACTCCTGGTGTTGCCCATGGACATTTATGGTGGCAAAGATTTAAAATGGGTTCATGGCATGCAAGACAGGTATGTTACATCTTGTATTATTCCTCCAGACTCCATATAATTATCTGTATACAGTATTCTTAGCACTAACACCCTTATAGTTATATCAACATAATTGTGAAAAGTCTAACAGGATAGTTATAATGTAGATCACTGTATCACTGTCTTCCCGTTCATCATTGATTTGCTCCAGCGGGCACCAGTAACATCTCCATATGACCTGTCTCATGCAAGTAGAGCCCAAGGGCACCTGCTTGCTCCAGGAACATAAAGAGCCTCAAACCATTCCATCAGGTCATGGGGATGAGGTCTGTAATTGTTACTGGTATTTGGCATATCAAATATGGCACGGGTAGCTTGCCAAGCTCTGCTGTGTACATGGATAAGGCTCCCTAACCTTCCAACAACTGCCGTGGGGCACACACCTGGTTCTGAGCCCAGAGGCAGGAGTAAGACCGAGCAGCAGCGGGTCTCCCCATCACCGCCCTGAGGAAACTACAAAAACAACTCCCTCAAGCACCTATGCCATGGCCTAGCTCAGTATTTCCTGCCGCCTATCCACCAAGCCCGGGCTCTCTCTCTCTCTCTCTCTCTCTCTCTCTCTCTCTCTCTCTCTCTCTCTCTCTCTCTCTCTCTCTCTCTCTCTCTCTCTCTCTCTCTCTCTCTCTTTTTTTTTTTTTTTTTTTGGGTCACACTCGGCAATGCTCAGGGGTTTCTCCTGGCTCTGCACTCAGGAATTATTACTGGCAGTATAAACTTTCTATAAGAGATAGATGTTACATTAAAATTAAATCATAATCTATCAGATAACCTATTCTAAGGAATAAATGCTAACAGCAATCCCCGATTCAGAAACTGAGAAAGGGTTCCACTGGGTGAAGAGCAGAATAGGAGAGAAAAATCAATACAAAAAATAGTAGATATTTTGGGAATGGACTGATTAGGGAGCTAGGAAGACTATAATAAAGAAATAGCTTGAACCAACTTTTGAAAATATTTTTGGAAGAACAAAAAGACATAAGTATCCCAGTATATGTTTAGAAAAATTAATTTACCTCTTTGAAATAATCTGTATTTGAAAAAAATAAATAAAATGTATGTAATGCAGATAAAATTATTGATTAGTTTATTTTAATTTTTGGGCCACACCTGGCAGAGCTCAGGAATTATTCCTAGATCTGCACTCAGAGGTCACTCCTGGAGGGGACTCAGGGGAAACAGATGAGGAGTCAGAGATAACCTGGTTTTGTTGAAACCACAATGATCACCCCTACCTGCTATAGTCTCACTCTGGGTTGATAAAATAATTTATTATTCTCTGCAAAAAAAATATAGTTATTCAACATTTCTAGCAAAAGAGGACAATAATGCATAAAAATAAATACTATATGTTTTAAGTATATTACAGACTTATAGAAAATATTTTGTATAACCAAATAATTCTCCCTCTTAATAATATACTTAAGCATATAATGATTTAATAATTTATCATGTTGAAATTGTTGTTTGTTTTTTAAGTCACACCCAGCTGTTCTCAGGGTTTACTCCTGGCTTTGCAGTCATGAATCGCTCCTGGTAAGTTTATGAAACCATATTTGGCACCAGAGATTGAACCCATATGACATATTTTGTTATGTGACCAAGAGAATGTATTTATAAAACTTAGTATATCAAATAGGGCCTTATACTCATAAAACTAGTAAACATCATTATATATCAAATATATAACAATACATGTAAATACTTGGCATAAATCTATTAATAGATCACTTTTGTCATTTGATAGTAGGGATCAATTTGAATTTAATTCATATTATGTATCATTTCTGAAATATATTTAATGAACAGATGTGAATTTATCAAGAATTCATGTTTTTGGACACTAGGAGAAACTAAAGACATAGCACAATTTTGCCTATATCCTTTTCTAAAAAGAAATTTCACAAGAGTTAAAATTTTATTAAATACAAAGAAGAAAGGCATTTTTAAGGTACCTTCAAACTTCAAATTATGTTATATATAAAAAAGGGATTTGAGAGCATATTCTAAGTTTTTTACTTTGCTGCCTCTACATTTTAAGGTACAAGTCTGCCTCCTTTTCCATTCTTCAGAGCCAAAAAGAAAGTAAAGAAACTATTAAATGTGAAGAGTTGGAAAAGAATTCAAGCACTACAATTTATTTCTCTCCTTTTCTTCACCTGGTCTAACTTTTGCTACTTCCACTTACAACATGTACATTTTACACTAAAGCAGAATTGTGAATAACACACTCAAACCCTAATGTTATATAAACTTGAATAATTTCCAGCCAGAGGAAAATAAATAAAATACATATTTTTATTCAGTAACACTCATAAATAGAAGTAAAGAGAAGAGCCTTTAATCTTTTAATTTAAAAATGAGCTGTGCAACAGATGTAATAAATTATTTTCCACTTGACTTTCAGTAACCAAAATAGAAATTGTTTTGGGCAATCTGACCAAAAAGGGTTTTCAAAACCTTTTGTTTTTAAAAAGGCTGTATTGATATTACAGGGTAAAGTCACTTCCTTTACATACTGCGAGACACTGTTCAGCTACCATGTGCCATATATAGTCCCTCTAACATGCCATGAGTAACCCTTGAGCACAGTCGAGAGTAACAACTGCTGCAGGTACAGCCAAAAGCAATACAGCAAAGCAAAGCAAAATTTAAAAAATGTCTCATTCCTTGTCTCAATGCTAGGTTGAGAATCAAACTAACAGAAGTTGTTTTCTTTCTGTCCTGATACAGTCCAGTTGCAGATATCTGAAGCCACAAGAAAATTTTTTACAACTTTAAGGGGTTTTCTAAGCCAACCCTCCCTAATTAATATATATGCAGTTTAAGTAACACGGCTATATATTTAAAGGGCACGTCTAATACAGTACATTTTAAGATATAATAGTAAATAATTCCTTTATAATTTTGAGTTTTTAGGAAGGACTGTCTTCTGGGAGAGTCTTGGAGTAAGGTGTGGGCCTGTGCTTGGTCTCTGAAATGGTGAAGAGAGAAGAGCAAGGGGCGAAGGGAAGGACTCTGCTAGTGGCTCAGTTGGAAGACAGTCTAGATAGCAACCAGAAGTCTGGATGTGGACTTTTGTAAAGTACCTGTGTGTATTGTAGACGTGTTCATTGATTACTTTGCAACATGTAAGCATTTAGATGTTCTGAGGTGACAATGTATGACCTCAGAAAATAGAACTAGTGAACTAACCCAATTTGCATATGTCTCTGATGTAACCCATAGAAAGGGCCCTGTTAAACCATCTCTTGAAAGATGAAACCTCAAGCCTTTTTTCTGTGCCTGGCAGCAGAGGTCCAGAGGGACTCGCAGAGTAAGGGTCTGTTGCTGGCCACAGTGAATTTTGCTGGTTGGTGTGTGCACGTCACTAACTGCAAGCAGAAACACAGTAGTGGTGCTTCCTTAGCACTTCGGCTTCCTTACTAACCTTTATTAGTATGGATTGGATAATGAGTTCTCTTAGAATCTTATACTTTGTTACTGGGCTGCTTGGTCTCACTTTCTGGGAACATTACAGGGAATGCAGTATTTTAATTCTAACTATGCCAATATGTTGCTGCCGCTTATCTTTTAAGAAATTTTCTTTGCCAAGAAAGCCTGAATAAAATTGTTTCCTTCCACTTGTTATTGTGTATTCTTATTTGCCAAACACTCTTATAGCATTGGGACTTTGAAATGGTCAATATTTGTGGTACACAAAGAAGCATGATACATAAACATGATCTTAATAACATAATGGATGTTTAGTTGTGTAGGTAAACAAACTAGAAGAATATGTCAGACATCACTGCATGTAATTGTGTATAACTGTGTTCTTTGATTCTTTTTTCCTGTTTCTTATTATTTACATATTAACTTCTAAAAAAATAATAAATATTTCAAATTCTGAACAAAAAAAGACCACAGCACAGTTAAGAGTTGGAGTTCATGACTCAGCTCAGCCTACACAAATTTCATAACTTTAGAAAGCATGAGATAGTACATGAGCTTTGTTTGAGATCACTATTACATAAGTGATTTGTGGCACACAGCAGAGAAAATTACTGTGCCATTGAATTTGCTGTATATAAATCATTGAAATAAGGTTTAAGAGCAATGATAATGCTTGCATTCTAGAAATACTCTAAAGGCACTTGGCGTGTATTTAGCGTACTGCAAACTTGCAGTTATAATATAGCCTTATTAATGTTGTGTGGTTCCTTTGCTTTCTTATAGTTTGAGACTGTCCATTGCTGTTCAGTGGGGTCAAAGGCTCCAGAAATGAGACTGATAACAGTACTGTCATTAGTTTCTTTATTTTCAATCCTATCTTTTGTTTATTTGCCTAGAATGAAGTCCTTTTGGCGATTGCTCTAAGTGATTCAATGCTACAGGAGATGATGTCAATGCATTTTCAGATAAAATTAAAATCATTTCTCTCAATTTGCCTGTTTTTGTTTCATTTATTTTTCATTCTCCCCCACCCCCATAATTGCACTATCGTGTATTCTGAAAAGTTCTTACTAGATTGAAAGATAATGAACTAAGGATTGGGATTGTGGAATGGTACTAAATACTTTGGCAACAAATTAAGACAAATAATGTTTTAGATCTCATTTATCAGACAATGATGCTTGTGTTTAAACTGGTAGTGTATCTTTCCAGAAGTCTGAATTGCTAATAATAGTTCAGAACTGGGGCACGGCTCAAAATATAGTACAGCCAAAATATTTCATTAGTTATCACAGTGGAATCACTGTTTCTAATGATAAGCAGAGTTCAGCTGAGATGACCTAAATAAGTTCTCTGAGGAAAGGTCTATGACTTAACTGCACTACTGTTATTAATGCCATTTGCTTTATTTCAACATAGTTCTCTCTTAAAAGAGCTGAGAAAGAGGCATGTTAGAA
Organism: Cryptotis parvus; assembly: GCA_021461705.1. Taxonomy (NCBI): domain Eukaryota; kingdom Metazoa; phylum Chordata; class Mammalia; order Eulipotyphla; family Soricidae; genus Cryptotis; species Cryptotis parvus. The sequence continues at coordinate 23,297 of JAJIBD010021682.1, forward strand.
TAATATAAGGTAAAAGATTTGCTGTGGTTGTTTTCCATCAGTTTCAAAAGGTGGAAAGAAACTATTCAAGTCACGTGCCTCTTAAAAAAATAAAATAGGGATATTGGGCGTGTTATGACAGAGCAATATATCCTGAACATTTGTGATACATCCTGGGGATATCCACAGAGAAGAAAAAGAACCGAACTGAGGTAGAGGCATTACTAACCATATGCCATGTAAAACACAGATTTGCTCTTAGGTTACTTTAGTAAAATGTGTCAGGACAAAAAAAATGACCAAGTTGGAGATCTATTAGCTATTTTTCCAACTTCTAATAATTTTGTAAAGTACAAATATAGTTCCACAACTAAAACCACTTAAATTATGTTAGGCTCAATATGCATAAAATGAGTTATTATTATCAAATTAGATACTTAAGATACTTTTTCTCTTTTCCTAAGTTTACAATTGTCAAAATCACTTATGTTGTTGCTTTGGAGACTTCTTAGAGTTATTATGTCTACACTCCACCACATCAGTGATTTCATTAAGATTGTATAGTCATAAAATTATGATTTATCATGTAGCTGCTTATTTGATTTAGAATATGTAGCCAATATTTTCATTCAGAAATAATAGAAAATCATGACATTGCAGAATTTATTTTTCTTAAGGTGTAAAAGAAAGCTAGGCTGCCAACTTAATGTTATGATTTAGAAGGAAAAAATTAGTAAATGCTTCAACATTAGCCTCATAATATAAGATAAAAGTGCATTAGCAAGAATAGGTAATGAGGGCCAGAGTGATAGCCCAGTGGGTAGGGCATTTGCCTTGCATGCGGTTGACCCCGCAAGCCCGGGTTCGATCCCGGCATCCCATATGGTCCCCTGAGCACCACCAGGAGTAATTCCTGAGTGCAGAGCCAGGAGAAACCCCTGAGCATTGCCAGTGTGACCCAAAAAGCAAAAAAAAAAAAAGATAGGTAATTAAAAGTTTTAAGTATAGAAGCCTATTTAATTTTTACCCTAGTGATTTAATTGTGAGAGCTACTCAAATTTGTGATTATATTCATTTTGCAATCTCAAAACAATAAAGGGAAACTTATTTTCTTTCCATTATTAATATAAACAAGCATTCCATGAAAATATATTATACATAGTGACAATAATCAATATATATGTATATTGATTATTTATATAATACATATATATAAAATCTGATGATATTGAAAAGAAGAATAATCGATTGAGTGAGGTCAAGAACTTGAAAAGTAAAAAGAATACTGCATATGAGTCTTGAATATACTATTAAAATTATATACTATGAAAATTATAACCGTGAAGAAATAAAATATCCACAAAATGAATAGTGTCTGCCTGATGCTTTTATACAGAGTGAAATAGAAATAAAAGTCAAAAGGTAAAGGTCTTGATCAACAGGAAGGTATATTGTTGAGCATGCGAAAATAAGTTAAATTTGTTTCTATTCGATATAGACTATGAAATCAATAGGACAAAAATCACAAAGATTACAAAGGCTGAATGAATAAAGAGGCATATGAAGCTAGTTAGAAATGCCCTGTCTAGGTCATGTTTCAAACATTTACTTATCTTCTTTAGTAGATTAAGGTGTTAAGATTAATGACTGATAATCTGATATCATCCACTGATAATATAGAAGGACTGAAGCATCTGAATTATACTTGAAATAAATATATATACACACATATATGTATATGTATGTGCTGATTTATAAACATGGGTTCAGAGATCCTTTATAGTCCAAACATTTCCTATATTTTATTAGAAGATCAAAATAACATTGTCTAGAGAAGATAGAAAATCCATAATTACAGAACTGGGTTACTTTATGACAGTGTATTATTTATATATCCCAAAACTTGTCTTAAATATCATATAGTAACCAGTGATTCTAAAATGTAACTATATTTGACAACATTGATATTATGCAGTACAAAATTATAGTATGTAATGTACCATTCTTATGTGTATTTAGAGAGAGGCAGTAAAATCTTCTCACCTTTTAGAAAATATGATTTACTACTATATAGAAACAAATGATTCCATATTAAAATATAAGAACATTTAAAACAGGATCAAGATCAATGCATAAGTCAGAAATTGATTCAGAGAATACAACACTCATATTTTTATGACTGTAAATTCCTTAAATTCTATATCTAATAAGCATTGAACATGGACATCTTGAAAAACTTAGGCAAGGGAAAATCAAGAAATTAGAGTTTGGAGTGGGGGAAATGGTCCCAAAACTAAATGATCAATATGATAAAGTTTGAGAGAAGTCAAAATTGGGGGTGGCAGGAGGTGGGTTTCAGAAGGGTCACTGTGTAATATAATGGAGAACTGCAACTGAAAATTTCAGACAGCAACTCTAACTAGAAGGCCATCTCGGCATAATTTCTGGATTTAATATAGTTTCCAGACCAAAAAATGTATCACAAAAAATATTCTCACACATGTACAATAAAGCACTTGCTTACAATGGATGATCTGGATTTGTCTTGAAGACAGCTCTGTACAAATGGATATTAAATTATATGGGGACAAATCAAAAATAAATTTTTGGCATAGCAGTGTGAAAAAATTCTAATGAATCATAGTTGTGGAATTTTGGCATTTTTGTGGTGGATATGGTTTGCCTAATCCCTATTAACATTTATGCTTTGGGGAGCTAGAAAGATAATACAGTGAGTAAGGATATTGTATTACTTGTGGCTGACTCACATGATAGGATCCCCCTAATCAAGGCCAGGAGTGTTCCCTGAAAATAGAGTCAGGAACAAACCCTGAGAACAACCGGCTGTCGGCCAAAAACAAAAATAAATAAACTCTTGGCAATAAATAACTAATAACTTAGGAGATAATACTAACCTATATAAATATAAATTAAAACACACAAAAAATTCAAACTAAAATAAAATGTTTTCATCCTTTGAAAAATCTCAATAAGTGGGGCTGGGGCGATAGCCCAGCGGGTAGGCGGTTGCCTTGCGGCGGCCAGCCTGTGCCGGCCCGGGTTCGATCCCTGGCGTCCCATATGTTCCACCGAGCACCGCCAGGAGAGAATTCCTGAGTGCAGAGCCAGGAGTAACCCCTGAGCATTGCCGGGTGTGGCCCAAAAGGAAAAAAAAAATCTCAATAAGAGACCAATAGGGAACTATTGAAATATTATTCTGCACAGCAACTCACAGAAATTAAAATAGGAAAAATACTGAAATTGCAAGAGGATTACTTAAGGAAAAAAAATCAGACTATTCAAAAGTGGCCAGCAACTACCTATTAATGTATATTGAAAGCACAAATTAGACTATTTATCCTTAAATAGCTAATCCACAGAAGGAATAAAGCTTTTTACTTGCTTTGGTTAAATTGGCTTCCTGGTCATGCATTTTCACCTCAGAAACAAACACAATTGCCTTCAAAATAAAACCAGGTATAGAATGGTAATTTGGTAGAGAAAGGGAATTTAAAACTGTGTGTGAGTTGAACAGCTTATGCGTAAAGGTACACTTATCTGCCCAAATCTCAGTGTTGTGTTAAATCCCTAGCATGCAGCACCAGGGATCTCAGGGGACTGGTGTAGACTTTAATCAAAGAACATTTTGCAGTTTGGTTTAAAAGGTCAAACTTGCTAACTTATCCTTATGCAATGGTAGTTTAGTAATGGTCTAGTGACTTGACTGCCGCTTTGTCATGACCCAGATCATTTTATAGTAATAAGAAATTGATGTGAAGACTTTCAGCCTTACTCAACCATTAAAAGAGCATTAGCCAGGCTTTTGTGTCAAAAGAGCACAGCTACTCACAGAAGAGAGCCTGAGAAGTTGCAAATAGAATAAAGTCAATAATGTGAAAGTTTTGCTTTCTCAAAAACATCTGAATTTAGCACAGACTGCGTATAGCAGGTATTAGCAAGACAAGAAAAAAAGTATGAGTATAAACCTTAGGCTGTGTTTGGCTGCAGTCTGTGGACTTCAGTGTTCAATACTTTCTCCATGATGGAAAATAAAGGAAAGTGGTGTCTCTCAGAATTTTTAACTTTCTAGAATGGTCTTGAGTGCCAGTCATGAAGGATGGGATATAAGATGCCAATTAAGCAGATAATAGGAGTTTTAGTACCACAAAAGTAGGAAAAATTAACTTCAAATTCCAAAAGCAATAATTCTTTAAAAATAATTGAGGTTGTAAGTGAGAAGTCATGGGTAATTTTGATAAAGGTTGAACACCAGAAGATAATCACCACAACAGCTGAATTAGGTCTATGGTTCAAGATGACAAAATTTATGTCATCTAGTTGGAAAATATAAACACATAAATACCTGTGTCAGCACAAGAACAGTTACGTAATCCATATTTTGCACAATTTGGGTTAATATAATTCCCTGCAGTACTGTATATAAAACCAATGTGTGTGTCAATATATGTGCATATACATATGTATATGATGTGTGTATACAGATATGTCTCTGTGTGTGTTTGTTCAGATTTTTCTTGTCCATATCAGCAGTATTCATGGCCTACTCTTCGTCATGTGTAACAGATCACAACTGCAGTATTTTGGGAACCAGTTATGATGCCTGTGAAGGAAATGAGGTTCACCCTGTTTAAGGCAAGTGCCTTAACTCCTGCACTATTTCTGCTGTAAAACAAGCAAAGAACTTATAAGAACTGCACATTTTATTTATTTTTTGTAATTTATTTCATAAATACATAGAATAAAAAAGATGGGAACATGCATTAGAATAATGCACTGTGGTGATTTTAAAGGTCTGTCCCAAGTACTTAATGTCTCGCTTATGTGGGCAGTGTTAATTACTCTCTGGATATGTGCGGGCTGCTTTCAGTGATTTGCTCCTCAAAATTGCAATAACAAAAGCAATGGAGGCTTCTCTGAATTGCATTCTGGAAGATGGAGTTTCACATTTCATAGTCTCTCTCTCTCTCTCTCTCTCTCTCTCTCTCTCTCTCTCTCTCTCTCTCCCCCTCTCCCTCTCTTTTTTCTCTCTCCCTTATTTTCTCCTTCTTCCCTTCCTTTCTCCTTTCTTTTGGGTCACTTTCTCACCATTTTGAATCACTCGTAAGTAAGAAAATTCTTACTGTCTTGTTAGGAGGCTACTTTGAGAACTCCTGGAGGATCCCTCACAGCAAGGAACTGAGGCCTGTCAGAATTTCTGTGTCACAGAAAGTAGGTGCTTTTTCAGTCAACCATTAAAAGACTGAACCTGGTTAATAATCTACAGCAAGCCCATGAGAGAACATGGGGAAGAACTTGCCAACTCTGTGACCACAAGAATTGGGTGTTTGGTTGCTGGAGTGATAGTACAGCGGGTAGAGCACTTGCCTTGCATTCGGTAGATCTGGGGTCAATCTCTAGCATCCACCCAGACCCTCCAAGAGTAATTCCAGAGTGCAGAGCCAGGAGTAATCTGAGTATCTCCAGGTGTGATCAAAAAAAAAAAAAAAAACACAAAGGGTGCTTAAAATCACAGTTATGAAGAATATAGTTAACCCATAGTTAACTATAATGGGTTAACTATATGGGTAAGATAATCCATACTAAATGCTTTAGATAAAACTTTAATGAAATTATATATGAATAATTTGTTCTATAATTTCCACAAACTATACCTTTGTAAATGAAGAGAAAATATAGTGAAGGAAAATGGCCAAGTGTTCTACTCTTTCTTTACCCAGGAAAGTACCATGTTTTTTTTTTAATTTTCTTTTTTTTAATTTTTTATTATACCACTGTGAGACATACAATTACAAAGGTGTTCACAATTGGTTCTTGGTAATACAGTATTCCAGCACCCATCCCTCCACCAGTGCCCCCATTTCCACCACCAACGTACCCCACCCCCACTCCCCCACCCCCAGGCTGCCTCAACAGCAGGTAGCCCTGTTTCCTTTCTCTCTATGTCTCTCTCTCTCAGTCTCTGCAACTCTCTCCCTCTTGTTTTACTCACTGCGGCTAGCCCTGCAGATATTTAGAGTTTATCACTTAAGTCTCTTTGTGTATATTCAATGGTGAGTTTTAATCTGCCATTATGATTTCACACATTTAGTAAAAGACTGGTATCTATTTATATCCTATTAATGAATGCAGTCATTCTATATCTGTCCTTTTCCTTCTGACTAATTTCACTCAGCATGATAGTCTCCATGTCCATCCATTTGCAGGTAAATTTCATAACTTCATCTTTTCTGACAGCTGCATAGTATTCCATAGTGTAGATGAACCACAGTTTCTTTAGCCAGTCCTCTGTTCTCGGGCATTTAGGTTGTTTCCAGATTCTAGCTATAGTGAATAGCGCAGCGATGAATAAAGAAGTACAGATAGTGTTTCTGCTATGTGTCTTTCGGTCTCTCGGGTATATTCCCAGGAGTGCTATTGCTGGATCAAATGGGAGCTCAATATCTAGTGTTCGGAGGAATGCCCATATTGTTTTCCAAAAGGGCTGGACCAGTCGGCACTCCCACCAACAGCGGATCAGAGTCCCTTTATCCCCACATCCACTCCAGCACTGGTTGTTCTTGCTGTTTTGGATGTGTGCCAGTCTCTGTGGTGTGAGATGGTACCTCATTGTTATTTTGATTTGCATCTCCCTGATGAATAAAGATGAAGAGCACTTTTTCATATGCCTTTTGGCTATTCGAATGTCTTCTTTTTGGAAGCTTCTGTTTATTTCTTCTCCCCATTTTTTGATGGGGTTGGCTGTTTATTTCTTGTGAAGGGCTACCAGTGCCTGATATATCCTGGATATTAACCCCTTGTCAGATGGGCATTGGGTGAATATCCTTTTCCACTCTGTGGATTGTCTTTGTATCTTGGTCACCATTTCTTTTGAGGTGCTGAAGCTTTTCAATTTTATATAATCCCATTTGTTTGCTTCCATTTGCTTGGTGAATGGTGTGTCGTCTTTAAAGATACTTTTTAGTTTCGATGTCGTAGAGCGTTTCTCCTATGTTTTCATCGATGTACCTTCTAGATTCATGTCTGATGTTGAGATGTATAATCCATTTTGATATGACTTTTGTGCATGGCGTTAAAAGCAGGTTTAAGTTCATTTTTTACACGTAGCTGCACAGTTTTCCCAGCACCATTTGTTGAAGAGGCTTTCTTTGCTCCACTTAATATTTTTTGCTCCTTTATGGAAGATTAATTCTTTGTTTATTTGAGAGTGTGTTTCAGGATATTCAGTTCTATTCCATAGGTCTAGAGTCTGTCTCTATACCAATACCACACTGTCTTAATTACAACTGCTCTGTAGTAGAGCGTGAGGTTGGGGAAAGTGATACCTCCCATCTTCTTTATCCCAAGGTTGCTTTAGCTATTCGTGGGGGTTTATTATTCCATACAGATTTCAGGAGTGTTTGTTCAATTTCTTTGAAGAACATCATGGGTATCTTTATAGGGACCACATTGAATCTGTATAAAGCTCTAGGGAGTATTACCATTTTGATAACGTTAATCCTTCCAATCCATGAGCAAGGAATGTGCCTCCATTACTTCAGGTCTTGTTTTATTTCCTTAAGTAAGGTTTTGTAGTTTTCTTTGTAGAGATCCTTTACATTCTTTGTCAAACTGATTCCTAGGTATTTGATTTTCTGCAGCGCAATTGTGAATGGTCAGTTTCTTTAATGTCCCTTTCTTCTCTTTTGCCGTTTGCATATAGGAAGGCCATTGACTTTTGGGTATTGATTTTGTAACCTGCCACTCTACTATAGGAATGTATTATATCTAGGAGCCTCTTGGTAGAGACTTTCCGGGTTTTCCAGGTATAATATCATGTCACCTGCAAATAGTGACAAATTGGCTTCTTCCCTTCCTATCTGGATGCCCTTAATGTCTTTTTTCTTCCCTGATTGCTATGGCAAGTAATTCCAATACTATATTGAATAGAAGTGGTGAGAGTGGGCAGCCTTGTCTTGTCCCTGATCTTAAGGGGAAGGCTTTCAGTTTTTCCCCATTGAGAATGATGCTTGCTATGGGCTTGTAGCAGATGGCCTGGATTATCTTGAGGAAGGTTCCTTCAATCGCCATTTTACGGAGACCTTTTAACATGAATGGGTATTAAATCTTGTCAAATGCCTTCTCTGCATCTATTGATATGATCATATGGTTTTTATTTTTCTTTTTGTTGATATGATGTATTATGTTGATTGACTTGCGGATGTTGAACCATCCTTGCATTCCCGGGATGAATCCCACTTGGTCATGGTGTATAATCTTTTTGATGACTCTTTGGATTCTATTTGCTAGTATTTTGTTGAAGATCTTAGCATCTGTATTCATCAAGGAGATCGGTCTGTAGTTTTCCTTTTTGTGACATCTCTGTCTGCATTGGGTATCAGGGTGATATGTGCCTTGTAAAAGCTCTTTGGGAATGTTTGTGTTTCTTCAGTTTGCCAGAAGAGCTTAAAAAGAATTGGGAGGGGGATAAAAAAAAAGAATTGGGAGTAGGTCCTCTTTAAAGGTTTTGTAGAATTCACTGGTGAATCCATCTGGACCTGGGCTTTTGTGTTTAGGGAGACTTTTGATTACTGATTCTATCTCCTTGATGGAGATAGGTTTGTTGAGGTATTCCAAATCTTCTTGTTGCAGACTTGGGAGGCTATAGGAATTCAGGAATTTGTCCATTTCTTCTTCTAGGTTCTCTTGTTTCATGGCATACAGGCTCTCAAAGTAATCTCTGATGATGTTTTGAATTTCTGTGGTTTCTGTTGTGATGTCCCCGTTTTCATTTCTGATTCTATTTATTTGGGTTCTCTCTTTTCCTTTTCTTACAAGTCTTGCAAGTGGTTTGTCAATCTTGTTTATTTTCTCAAAGAACCAGCTTTTGGTTTCGTTAATCTTCTGGATTATTTTTTGACATTCCATCTCATTGATTTCTGCTCTTAGTTTTATTATTTTTTTCTTTCTGCTTGGGTTGGGCTTCTTTTGTTGACCACTCTCTAAGATCTTAAGATGTGAGGTCAGATTGTTTGTGATGGCCTTTTCTTCTTTTCTGATGAATGCTTGAAGAGCTATGAACTTGCCTCTTAACACTGTTTTTGCTGTATCCCACAAGTTCTGGTAATTCTTGTCTTCAGTGTCATTTGTTTCCAGGAGTCTTTGGATTTCCTCTTTGATTTCTTTTATGACTTGTTGGTTGTTCAGCAGTGAGCTGTTTAGTTTCCAGGTACTTGGTATTGGTCTCCGTTTTTGTGTACAATTAACTTCTATTTTCAGTGCCTCATGGTCTGAAAAAATAGTTAGCACAATTTCTATCTTCTTGATTTTATGGAGGTATGATTTATGGCTCAGCATGTGATCTATTTTGGAGTATGTTCCATGTGCACTTGAGAAGAAAATGTATTCATCTTTTTGAGGATGAAATGCCCTGTATATATCTACCAGCCCTCTGTCTTCCATCTCTTCTGTAAGGGCCAATATTTCCTTGGTAAGTTTCAATCTTGTTGATCTATCCAGGGTTGATAGAGCAGTGTTGAAGTCTCCAACTACAATTGTGTTGCTGTCAATGTCTTCTTTGAAGTCTATTAGTAGTTGTTTTAGGTATTTTGCTGCCCCCTCGTTGGGTGCATATATGTTTAATAGCGTGATTTCTTCCTGACATATGCATCCCTTGACTATTAAGAAGTGACATTCATTGTCCCTTCTGACCTTCTTTAGCCTGAAGTCTATATTGTCGGATACCAGTATGGCTACCCCAGCCTTTTGGATGGGTTGTTTGAGTGAAGGATTGTTTTCCAGGCTTTTATTTTGAGCCTGTCTTTGCTCCGATTGTTCAGGTGTGTTTCTTGAAGGCAGCAGAATGTCGGATTCAATTTTTTGATCCATTTTGACACTTGTGTCTCTTAACTGGTGCATTTAGACCATTGACATTGAGAGAGATTATTCTCATGGGATTTTGTGCCATCTTTCTGTATAGATTGGTTGTTCTTTTTGGATTATGTCTCGTCTTATAGTAGATGTTTCAGTCCTTCTTTTTAAGGTTGGTTTTAATTTTACAAAGTTCCTAAGCTGTTGTTTATCCAAGAAGTTGTATATCTGTCCTTCAAATCTGAGTGAGAGTTTAGCTGGATGAAGAATTCTTGCTGAGGCATTCATTTCATTAAGTTTTTTTACTATATCTCACCACTGCCTTCGGGCTTGGAGGGTGTCTTCTGATAAGTCTGCTGAAAGTCGAATCGTTGCTCCTTTGTATACAATTTCCTTCTTTGATCTTGCTGCCTGAAGAATTATGTCTCTGTCTATGGCATCCATTACTTTGACCAGGATGTGTCTTGGGGTCTTTCTATTGGGCTCTCTTCTTGCTGGTACTCGTCGGGCTTTTTGGATCTGGATGCCTTCGTCCTTTAACTCGGGAACTTTTCGGCCAGTATGTTTTTTAACTGTTTTAATTCCCGTGGGGGTTACTTTTCTGTCCCTCTGGGACTCCAATAATTCCTATGTTGTTCCTCCTGGTTTCATCCCATTGTTCTCTGTTCCATTGCTGATCCATTTTCCGGTCTTTTTCCATCTTATGTAGTTCTCTGAGTGCTTTCTGAAGCTCATCTTTAGTCTCACTGATTCTCAGTTCCACTGCTGTCATCCTACTGTTGAGAGCCCCTATTGGGTTTTTAATTTCATCTACTGAGTTTTTAAGCGATGATATTTCTATTTGCATGGTTCTCATTTCTGCTCTTATTTCCTCCCATAATTTATTGACTGCCCTTTCAACTGCTTCGTTTATTTTCTCCTGTATTTTTATTGGATATCTGTTCCATTTTTTCGTTGAGCTCCTTAAGCATCCTACCAATTTCTTCTCTAAATTCATTGTCAGAGAGATCTTGCACATCTTCATTCTATTTGAGTCTTCAGGGTTGATTCCTTCATCTGTTCTTTGAACTGGAGATCTGTGTTGTTTCCTCATGGTGTTGCAGTGTTCAGGGATAGATTCCTCTAGTGTACTGTTTAATTTTTCTTGAGGGTATTACCTTCCCTTGGTGTTGAATTTCCTAGAATTTGTATTAATAAGCATCTGCTTGAGTGGCCTCCTGCTTGGCCAGCCACACAACCCGGGAGAATACCTGAGGTGGAGACTGGCCGGTGTGAGAGTTCAAAATGTCTGTTTACTTCTGCTTCCGCTTGAACTTCTGGGGGTTGTAGTTCTACCTTCTGCCGAGGCCTGGGGCTCTACCATGACCCCAGATGCCTGCCCGGCCAGCCGCACACCCCAGGGAGAGTACCTGAGGCCAGTACCACATTTTTTATCCAAACAATTTAAAAGAGCGTTTTTGCTTTAGTCACAGCCGTTTAAGTCCCGTCCATGAAGTGATGTATACGATGTTCCAATACCACCATGTTCAATTTCCCTCCACCAGTGACTCAGTGTCCCTTGTTAAACTACTCCAGCTCCATCTATAAACAAGTTCACAGATACTATTTCTGTGAGATGTGTCACTTGCATCACTTGTATTCCCGTTGGTCATTGATTTGCTCAAGCGTGCACCAGTAACATCTCCATACTTCCTGTCTCAAGCAACTGTATCCCAAGGGCATCTGCTCACTCCAGGAACATGAAGAGCATCAAACTATTCCTTCCAGTCATGCAAATGAGGTCTATAATTGTTATTGGATTTTAGCATATCAAATGCAACATGGGTAGCTTGCCAGGCTCTGCCTTGTAATTTTTTGAGACATTTGATATTATTGCCTACTATGCTTTTATATATCCCAAGTAGAAAAATTTTCATTTTGTATCTATCTCTTAGGGAATGGTAGACTGTAAATGGCCTTCTTAAATCACAGATTACAAAAGGATAATCATGTTAACTATAATAAAATTATGATAATATACTTAATAAAGTGGGAGTATACATTCACTTGCTTTAATATTTTTCATTTGCTTATATTTATTGAAATGATAAATGGAGTTGAAAATAAGTATTTAGATACCCTTCAAAATAGAATATAATATATAGCTTTTCCAGTTAAGGATGTGCTGTTCTATCACAGTTGCTGGTAAAGATACTATTTTAGAGATTGTGTTTTACTGGTTATTTAACAAAATCTTGCAACAATGTAGAATTTGTTTGATGAAGGAAATTTTTATAGATATATCGAACAATTTGGGTATATCTATAAATAAATCTATGATGTATATCTGATATTCTAACAAATCTTTCTCCTAAGAGAAAATCATGAAAGATAAAAGATAAAGAGATATAGACCAAAACTCCATTCCTTTCCTCCTTATATTCCTCCTTCCTTCCCTTCTTCCATCCTTCCTTTTTTTCTTAATCCTTAATTTAAAGAAGAAAGTGTAACTATCCAGTAATGAAACTTATTCTTACATAATCCTGAAGAGAAGATCATTTAATCTCTATGAGTAATGTGGAGACATAGGAATGAACAGAAATAGAAGTCCTACATGGGAAGAATCATAATTATGAAATTAGAAAGTTTGGGAGAAAACAGGCCCATCCATAATCCTCTTATATTTCTGAGCTTCAAACATTATACTAAATGATTGCTCACTACCTCATATTTTATTCAATTTTCTAACCTATATTTTCTCACTAAAATTTTAGTTATTTCAATTATTTGTGTCATAACATTTTTCTCAGGTACCCTATATGTCTTTCATCATTAAATTCATTTCATCATTAAACTCATTTCATCTCATCATTAAAATACCTCTATAATTTTATCATTAAAATATCAAGTTAAAGTTACTATATATTTTTATAATAAAAAGCTTTATTCAATGAATAGTTGAATGTTCACATCCAAGTGACTCAAAAGTGATTTTATTCTTCAGTTCTTGCAGAACCTATATTTCTTCTGCTGTTTTCAAGGGACTCAAAGAGAATAAGGGTAAAGTGCAGAATCTTGAGAAACATAGTTCCTTAGCTGAAAACGTAGTTACTCAGCTATTAGGTAGAATCATGGCTTCAAAAAGTCATTATACAGACCAATGGATATTATCCTCTTTCCTGAAGTGTTTGGTGTATTCATTCTTAACTGGAGTAACAAGGGTTATATACTTAAGGGTTTTCTATCAATATGTGCATTGCATTATGTTAATAACAGAAGTTGTCACTATACATGACTATGCAATTGAGCTCTTCTTTTTTATCTTGAAGAGTATTGGAAGAATTAAGTATTAACTCCAATATTCTCCTGTCAGGTTAATACAATCCCTTGTAAAAGAAATTAACATTTTATAAGCAACTTTTATATTTTTATAGCATGCTCTGCAGGAGGAATACATACTTTTAAAACTATAAAATGGTGAGAAAATTTAGTTGTAATATTTTTTATAAAATATGATTATAGATTTATGTTTACTTATATTCCATTAAGTGCCATAGTCAGAGTTTGTCTAGATACACTATTTGGTTGATAGTCTAGATATACTATTTGGTTCATATATGCATATATATATAGAGAGAGAATATTTATATATAAGTATTTAGTATATATAGTTGATATATTTTTGTGGTTTAATATAGGTCTAATATCTAATATTCATTGTCAGATGATCTGTGAATATATAGAGATAATTTTTCCCATTTTTAATTATCAGCAACACAATTTCAAAGTTAGTTACTTAAGAGTGTTTAAGAATAATACTAAACAATAATTATGCCAGAAAATTAATCTTACTAAAAATTTACAAGTCAATTTGGTCTATTATTTTAAAATATGCAATAAACACATATGCCATATACCTAAATTGTTTTAATTTTTCAAATTGTCTAAACTCAGATTGGGATAACCTTAGTTATCTGTTACGCTAAAGCACACAATACCAGTACAAGCAAAAATTAATTTTGGGGGATCAGCCCAGTAATGCTCAGAGAAAAATAAAAATTTTATCTGTTTCTATAATACATATTTTAAATTAATTAGGAAAAAATCAGTAAAGGCAGCTACCTGGCAAAGTACAATCAAAACAGCTGGCTGACTGATTTTTTTTTCTAATTGTAATTAGCTATTGTATATGTATAGCTTCAAAATTAAAATGCTAAAAGAGTCTGAAACAGATGCAAACTGCTCTTATTGAGAAACCAACTTTAATTTTATGCTTTTTTGCTACATTGTTTTGGAAGTTCTTTGAAGAAACATGCATTATAAAATAAAATGTTCTTTTTTCTTTATAGATTTAGCTTTGTGGCGATTGCATGTAATAGAATTTAAATAAGCATGAAAGTCATTGCTATGTTCTGATTTATTAGAAAATTACTTTCCGTATAATTGTCTTCCGCATACTGCGCCCTCGATTGCACAGTATACAACAACCAACAAATCATATTCCTCCCACCCTCAATAAGAAAATAGTTTTGACTTCTGAACCAAGTGTTTTTTGCTTAAATCTTTTCAAATTAAAACATTTTATTGATGTTAATCCATGAAAGAATACAGACTTATCAGTCACGGTCACTCTCAGCAAACTATAACATCTTTGCTAGTTTTCCTCGCATTCTTTGAATTGATAGATACAGGCTTTATTTATCCTGAAGCATCTGTCTGTGGATAAGTATTTTATAAGAAGTTTTGGAGAATCAGAAGTAAATCTCAAGTAGCTACTATACAGAAAGTACCAACATAAGGGTGCTTTCCACTCAAAGCCCTCCTGCAGGGCAGAGAAGCTTACTGTGACCTCCTAGAGCAAAATAGTGTTGAGGCCTGAGGCACTTCTTTGATCTGAACAGCGCCATACTATAGATAAATTCTCCATCTTCCTCTTGGGAAATAATTGACCATTATTCCACTAGTGTTTGCTGTTGATATAAAGAAGCCACTAACTCTCAAAAAGCCTGTTTGCTTAAAAAGAAAAATAGTACCACTATTCACAATGATGCAAACCTCTCAAAACACAAATTCTAGGGCTGTAAATAACAGCTTAGATTTGATAGTTGGAACCAGAGAACTATGTCAGTTGCTTACTAGAACAAAAGTGTCTCTAAGGCATTCCTACCTCATGGTCAATGTGCAAATAAAGCATCCTTAAATTAAACACCAAATATTAATGCAACATAGTTGATAACTAGAAAATGTTTGTAATTACTTGACTTATTTCTTTTTATTATTGTTGTTATTATTGTTATTATTATTATTACTATGTAGCTCCATTTTGTAACTATTACTTTCCTACACTCCTGCTGCTTTGGGTGGACCTGCTCCCCTTCTGTGCCCCAGGAGTTCTCGTAATTTCTGGATTCTGCAGAGAGGCTGAGCAGGCAGACGCCAGGTAGGTGAAGTGTCATTGAGGTCAGACCGTGATCTCTGAAGGGAGACTCCTTCCCTGGCTGGGACAAACTGCAGAACCCTGAGAAGCCCCAGAATTCTTATTTTTATAGGAATATGGTGTTAGGCTGTGTCAACAGGTGGCAGACAGGAGACAGGCTTGTCTACACTCAGGTCTCTGCTCCGTGGACCCTGCATGGTTAACGGTCTGACATATAAAAGACTGGGCCCTCTGGGTTGAACCCAGAGCCACGGCAGAGCCGTGGTGTATTCAATATGCCAAACACAGTATCAATAATGCACCTCATTCCCAATGAATGGAGACTTTACTGGTGCCCACTCGAGCAAATCCATGAACAATGGGAAAACAAATGACAAGTGACTTTCCAGCACCCTCTGAAAGTTAAGCAAGCCCACCAATCTAGTTGACATCTTTGGTTTGTGAGTTTTATTTTAGGTCACACCTGTCAGGGCTCATTAGGGACCATGAGATGCCCAAGACAGAACCTGGGAACCATGAAATAGTTGTGATTTATACTGGCCCTCCTGAATGCTTAGCATGAGCTCCACTCTCGATTATAGAGCCATCTCATAGGCCCTGACTTCTCCAACATTACATTAGTACTTACTTTATGATAGTACTTTTTACCATATGTAGATATTTCTATTTATCTACTGATTAGTTAATTAATTTGTTTGTTTATCTATTGCCTTTTTTTTGCTTTCTGGAACTATAAAATAAAAAAAGAATCTAGCTACTTGATTGTGTATTATATTTGCAATAATTTGGGGGGGGAAAACACCTGACCTTCCAGTAACACTGTCCAAAAGTTGCAATTTAAATGTTTTAGAAAAACAACCAGCAAAAATGGTTAGAGACAGATAAGAGAGAGAGAGAGAGAGAGAGAGAGAGAGAGAGAGAGAGAGAGAGAGAGAGAGAGAGAGAGTGTTGAGAAAAAGTGCATGGTACAGAGTCTGACTGGGGAAGGGTGGAGGGAATCGGACATTGGTGGTGGGAAATGTGCACTGGTGGAGGGATGGGTGCTGCACATTGTATGGCTGAAACCCAATCATGAACAGCTTTGAAAATGTCTATCTCACAGGATAATAAACTTTGAAAAAATGATTAGAGAATGAAAATCCAAATTTCATAAATGCAGAAGTATTCTTTTTTTTTTTTTTTTTCTTTTTGGTTCACATGCGGCAATGCTCGGGGTTTCTCCTGGCTCTGCACTCAGGAACTACTCCTGGTGGTGCTCGGGCGACCATATGGGATGCCAGGGATCAAACCCAGGCAGGCATGGGGCAAGGCAAACGCCCTACCAGCTGGGCTATCGCTCCGGCCCGGCAGACGTATCCTTTGGATCATTTGACCCAAGAGCATGACTTGTTCCTAACTCTTTTGAATAATTTGCGGAAATATCCATTAACCTTAAGCTTAAAGCCAGACATTAATTGATTGGTGCCCTATAGCAACATTCATTTCAACTGTATGTCGGCATGATAAAATATTCAGATATAGACATAGACATTTTCTGGGAAAACTTGTATTTTATGCTATTGCTTTCTAATATGAATAAAGTACCAAGCTGAATAAACAACAATACTGATAATACTGTTTTTGTTGATTAGATGTGAAGTTATCTCACAGGTTTCTTACATTCCTCAGATGTAAACAAAGCAATTTTCTCCAGTATTAAAATGTAGAAACAAAAAAGTAAAATAAAAGATAGAAACACTCCTAATATTTGTTAAAAATATGACTGATGATTAGAATTTTATTCATTACTCTTCGACTTTTGGCTTGGTGCCATATCTGGCAGTGTTCAAGGGTTAGTTCTGACACAGTATTCTTGCACACTACTAACGCTGTTTTTGTGACCATGAAATTCTGGAAATCAAACCTGGAATTCTCTCATGCAAGGCATGTGCTCCAGCCCATTGTGCTATCCTCCCAGTTCACACGTTAATATTTGTGAATCCTGAAACTCATGGTGAATAAGTTTATTGGATGTCAAAATTGTTCTAGAGAACTGTCATTATTGCCGTAATTTAGAGCAGAAAATCTGTCTACATGCTTACAGCAATACCCTTTCTGATCAATAGTGCTCCTATAAACAGGTAGCTAAATAAAATATGAATCAAACCATCTTTTTTTCTTTTTGTTTTCATTTTGTTGGCTAGCACTATCTTGCAAATGGAAATATTCATCATAATTATGTAAAATATAATATGAAAAATAAATTTTGTGATAGATATGCTCAGCATATCTATCACAAAATGTATTATATGCATATAAGCAATATTAACAGAGGTGTCAAAATTAGTCATATATTATATAGCTCTTAATGATTAACTTAACATAGTTAAAAATATTTTGATATCTGATGAAATGAAATTTCCCTTACATGGGAAATTGGGAAATTTAGAAGATTCATTTTTTTCTTTGTTATTTTGAACATAGTAGTAATGTATTTCTGATCATGTAATTGGAAAACACATAAATATAAATGACATAAAAAATTAAGTTTGTGAAAGAGGATAGGATATTGAGAACCACTGATATGACTCCTTGATGACTTATTTTGCAAAATGTAATTCTACCCCAAGAATAAAGTGTGATAAGGGCTGGGCCTTCTGGGCGCAGTGTTAACTACAAGAGGTAAAGTAACAAGGAGTCAGTTCTGAACAGATTTTGTGACATAATATATTCTCAAATTGATATTTAAATACTTTAAAGGGAAGTCACACTTTTTACATCTTTGGGTGTGCAGTAAGGACAATCATCATCCTTATTTTCCAGATGTTTTTCTACTAAAGAAATTAAAACTTTAAGGACCAGAGCAATAGCATAGTGGGTAGGGTGTTTGCATTACACACAGTCTACCAGGGTTCGATCCCTGGAATTCCATACGGTTACTGAGCACTACCAGGAGTAATTCCTGAGCGAAGAGCCAAGAGTAACTCCTGACTGCTGTTGGAGGTGAGCCAAAAAGCAAAAAAAAAAAAAAAGAATAAAGAAAGAATTAAAATTTTAAATCTGAGGAACATAAAGATAAGACAAATCCTTCAAAGGAATGTGTATTGTCCTAGCTTCCCACACCTGTGCAAAAAACATACACTCACACCCACACACAACATAACACCAGGATTCCAGATATTAAAGTTCTCTACTTTACTCATGGTGTGGGGTTCTTCTCACTGTGCAAGGCTCTGCTAGGTTGGGTGGCCAGGGCTAGAACCCTCCTTCCCTCCTGGGCACCTCATGATCAGCTGGGTAGAGGGAGATCTAGTAGCAGCTCTGCCCCATGTATATGAGTCTCTGGATCAGTCATACCTGGGCTGGACTTGAAAAAGACTGCTATAGGGTAGGACTCTGGCGAGCCGGACTTGTGATCAGCTCTTCTGCTGGGCAGAGTTCTGATGAGTGGGGAGTCTGGATGTGGAAAACAGTGACTCTCTTGGTGCATGGGTTCCTCTGGCTCATCAATAAATGAACGAAATGAGAGTGACTACAAGGGTATCTCACCCACACGGCAGAACCAGGCAAGCTACCCATGTCATATTTGATATACCAAATACCAGTAACAATTATAGAACTCATTCCCATGACCTGAAGGAATGGATTGAGGCTTTTCATGTTCCTGGAGCCAGCAGATGCCCTTGGGCTACACTAGCATGTGACAGGATTTATGGAGATGTTACTGGTGCTCACTTGAGCAAATTGATGAACAACAGGAAGACAAGTGGTACTTTACTTTTCTGAAAATTTGTAAATAATAAACGTTGGTAACACAATAACACATAACTTTCATTATGTATGTAAATGAAATTTTGATAATTATTTTATGGTTCATATCATTTTTACTGGAATACTACTAATCGAGGTATAGTATCTATAGCATAAAAGAATAAATAGTTACAGAGAACTTTTTATTCAGCAAGCAAATGCAATACAGAAGAAAGATAATGCGTATTTCTTATTGTTTTTCAAGTTATATATAATTGTATTTTCTCTAAATTTGCATTTCCTGATTAGTCTATTTATTTCTAGATGGCATAATTATGCTTCCAAATTTCGAAGATTCTGCTGTTATAGTTTAACTTGTTTTATTTATATCAGAACAGCTGACTTAACAGCTGGTTTTTCCTGAAATAAGTTTCAGTCAATAATTTTCCATTTCCATCATTTTAGATCACATCATTTACTATAGTAGAAAATTCAATGGGACATTTTAGGATTTCTACTTGAAAGAAAAATTTTGTATTTAATTTACAAGTTGATTGAGCACTATTCCTTGAGAAACTAAAAAAATATATCCACATAATATAATCACTTCTATCGCCTGTTGGTTCATAATCACTAGATTCCATTTTCTTCCAGGAAGAAACTTGAAAGCAAATTTTTAGCAGTGATGCTCTAGGAGAGAATGCAGATCAGTCAACACCTAGAGGAAGAGAAATGTCTGATCATCTCCTCATATATGACATGTGAAATAGCATTAACAAAGAAAGGAAATAGGTAAAGTCCAATGGTAAAAACGATTAAACTTTGATAACAGACATGTGGTTGATATGGGAGGGGAGAAGGAAAGATTTTCATGGATAGTGATGTATGACTACTGTACTTTAGCGGGTGTGTTACCATCACACTCCTAAAATTACATACCAACACAAACTTACATACTTACAAAACATTACCAAGCTTACATCTACCTGGGAACCAATGTTACATCAATAAAAATCAAATGCAGGCAAAATAATTTACTTTAGTCAATAAAGAAAAATTAGTAAGATAAGAAATAGAAAGAGGATAAAATGTGTTGAATCAGACATTATAGCATATGATCTCTGATTTACACTAATTTGTATTAATTAAAATCTGAAAACTTAAGTTTCTATAACTTTTTATTTCTTCTTGTGCTCCAGCTAAACATCTCTTGGTTGTGGGCTTGTTCATGTCTTGTGTCAGACACTGCCACACATTTACCCAACAGTTATTTTTCTATGATTGTAAAAATATACTTGAAAGAGGTATTTATTATATGAGTGGCTGTTACTACACCTTGAAGAGCATACATATGTATAAGGAAAAATGATTCCACATTCAAATATATGAAAATGTGAAGATTGTTCTACTTTGTAAGATCCATAACAGATATATCTGTAACAAATATTGAGTGTAATAAGTATATTTTGACTAATGTCGGCATAATAATTATAGCAATCATCATTTAAAATCAACACTGCCTTATTATTTTATAGTTGGTGTTGGAGAGAAGTCTGGTATTGACCTCACTGCACTATGACTGAGTTATCAGCAGAGCTCTGTTATATTCTTTCTACAAGATCTAGAGAGACTCCGTTGCAGGACTGTAGACAAAATCATGCCCTTGGGTGGAGGTGAGAAAGGGAGGAAGTTAGAACCACACCGACAGGTGCCAGAGCACTACTCAAACTCTACTCAGATATTCTACCTGGTGATACTGAGGGATCATATGGTTCTAGACATGAAACCAAGGCTGATTCTTAGAAAACAAATGCCTTAAGTCTTCTAATATTTCTTCAACCACAGATTTTATTTTTTTTGCAGTTGAATGACTGAAGCTCCCATATTCTTGCTATCAGCCATATGCCATACTTAAAAGGAATTTAGTTCATTTACAAAGGTACTGCATCTTGGAACCAAGGATATGAAAGCACGTGACTTATCTTACACCTTTGAAATTCCTTAATTATATCTTCTTGGGAGTAGCAGATTTCATAGCAAAGTTCACTCTCTAATGATAACCATTAAAGTTGTCTTCCTTTAAAGACTTTTAAGATAATACTGGGTTCATACATGATGATGTCTTTATTTTAATCCCTGAGCTTGGTCATGTGGCAATGCCCCCTTAAATGTTCACATAAAATAACATACTTGCAAATTATGGATTTAATATCTGCAGTTTTGGATGAATAATATTTATGATATCCCTAGTAAGGGCAATGAAGTAGCTAAGTTGCTTTGTGTTGTGCATAGGTAGTATATATGCAGCCCATCTAATAGCAATTTTAGTTTGTTTTTAAACATTATTTAAGATCAGGAACATGTTTATAAATGCCACAAGAATGAGTTGCATAATTTCTAGCTCCTCTTTTTTTCAGCTATGGTTAGAATGATTGTTGGCAGACGGTAGATCTAAGGATATGCGAAGGAAGGTCTGATGGATACTGCCTGTTAACAGATACACAGGGACTTCTGGCAGACTGTCTCCCAAAAGAGTTAGTACGTGGAACTCCTAGTGAGACTGTTAATCAAAGCTGCAGGTACCCAGACAAGGCTATCCTAGGTGATTTCTCTGCACATTTCCCTGTTGGCTATAACTAGCCCAAGATGGAGTCTAATGGACGATGCTTAAAGTTAGGCAAAAAACAGGTTTTTCTTGTTCTTCTGTCTGACAGGTCCTTGCCATCATGGGCTAGTCCAGAAGGCTGCATTAGCAACTGTAATGCATTCTTTTTGTTCATCTCATCTTACCTAGATAGCAGCCCCTGCAGGTTTTTGGTTCCTGGTTGTCTCCTTCCTATTATTCCTAAGTCCTATTCAATGAATGTGAACTGTCTTTGTAATGTAAACCATGCAAACTTTAAGCTGTATTGCCCTTTGAGATGAGGGAATAAGGGGAGTTGGGGTCTGTGTGGAGTCAGTCAGTCAGTCAGTAAGTCAGCTCAAGTCAGTGAGTAAAATAAGTTAGTCAAGTGAGTGAGCTCAGGTCAGCGAGCTCAGGTTAGTCAGCTAAGGTCAGTTAGCTGTGGTTGAGTCAGCTGCCATGATGAGAACTGCTGCCTCTCCGGCTGGTGATCATTAAAAATATTAATGGATATGCATCGTGTTCTTGGTGTCTCATCTCTGCGCCTCCGACCCGACAGGACATTTCTGCTTCATCTGGCGCCCAACTCGGGGTGGGCCCGAAGGTGAGACACAGGTTACAGGCTGGAAAAATAGGAGATAATTTGCACAGGGTTTGCATAGCCTCCTGGAAGCCAGAGTAATTTTTGCAATGGGAAACTCCACGTCGTGGTTAGAAGGGTATACTGATGTGCTTATGCTTCTCACTAAGGCAGCTGGACTGCCGTTGAAAGAGAGTGTTTTAAAAAGTCTCCTTAAGAGAATACAGAAGCATTGCTACTGGTTTGAACCAGAGAGCAGGGAACAGTTCAACCCGAAAGTATGGAAAAAGGTTGGAAAGGATTTAAGGCGTGCCCATAGAAAAGGGGAAGTAATCCCAGCAGAAGAATGGGGTGTGTATGCTTGCATTAATTTGGCTTTAACAGAGTTTGAATCTGATTCAGAGGAGGGAGGAGGACACAATTTCTTCTAGGTAAACTTCCTCCTCTCTCTCCCCACCCATTGTATATCAGGCTAAGGAGGAACTAACCACATCTTCCTTTGAATTACCTCCTAGCAAGTCATTGTCAGCCTCACCTGCCTTTGTAAATTCTAATATGGAAACAAGGCAGGCAGCATCCTAGGATGATAGTTTTGATTCTGATGCAGAAATAGAGGTGCCTTCACATGAGAAGGCAATCTGGAGAGAAATTCTATCTCCGTAGGAAATTAGATCTACTAAGTAAAAGGCAGACAGGTCGCCTAGGTGACCTGAGTTTCGCCTCCTACAGGGGCTTAACGATTCCCTTTGTGAACCTGGAGTTCATGCTATTCCAATGCCCCAGTATCCGAATCAGGAAGTAGCTACAGCTCCACGTCAATATAAGTTAAATCATGAGCTGCGTACATTAATGAATACTCCTGATTCTTTTTAATAATAATCCACAGCTTCATGCATTTCCTGTTGCTCGTCATCTAAATACACAAACTAATAGATATGAAGGTGATTATCAAGCTATTCCTTTTTAAGTTTCTGACCTCCCTAAAACAGGCTGTTTCAACGTATGGGCCTACGTCTACTTACCTTTTTGCTTTGCTAGATAATTTTGCTGAAGCTAATGTCTTACTTCCTTGTGATTGGCAAGCGATTGCAAAGGGTGTTTTGGAAAAATCACAGTATATTCAGTTTAAGTCTTGGTGGCGTGAGGAGGCAGAAAAAGTTTCACGAAAAAGGTATCCCAAAAATGCTGAAGCCACAGTAGCGAGAATCATGGGAACAGGCAATTGGTTAACGGCTGCAGATCAGATTAAAATGCCTGCAGATATTTTAGATTTGACTACTAATACATGCTTGAAAGCAAGGCGTAATTTGGAAGCTCCAGGGAACAAGCAATTGCATTTACTAAGGTATTACAACAAGCAAATGAAACTTATGGAGATTTCTTAGCCAGGTTAGAAGATACTTTAGAAAAATCTGTCCCGGATGCTACTGTGCGTGATTTACTTATGTCCACTTTGGTGGTGGTAGAAAATGCTTCTCCTGATTGTCAAGAGGCAATCCGAGCCTCAAAGTTAATGGGAAAATATACTATAGATGATTTTATTCGTGCTTGTCGAGACGTAGGGTCTGCAAAGTATGCAGAACTCCAAACTGTTAATCAAATGAGATGTTTTGATTGTGGGCAGGAAGGACATTTAAGAAGAAATTGTACTAAGAAAAGGGAAGGGAGAAACCACTCCCAGCCTTCTGATTCTGCACTCTGTAAAAGGTATGGCAGAATTGGACCAAGGATTGTTACTCCAGAAAGCATAGAAACGGGTCACTGCTTGATCCCATCTCTACAGAGTCGGGAAACGAATCAAGGGGCCAGTCCCAAGGCCCCACAAACAACCCGGGAACCCTACCGAAACAATCATAAGTTTGTTGGAGAGTGAGACTGCCAGCTTGGCTCCAGCTGAGCAGCCACGGAAACAGCGGGATTTTTTTTCTGTAACTAGCCGCTTCTAAGGCCTCGAGCATTCCCATGGTTTCTCCTGACCAGCCCCCTCCCAATTGGATGGGCCAGAGCCAGCAGAATCCAGTGGTTCAGCAGTTGCAGCCCAGAAGCCAAGCAGATGGGCAAGTGGAACAAAAGACAGGCAGGCGGCAGCTTTAAATCTAAATTGCCCTGCAGTCTGTCTGCTCCCTCCCTCAACCTAAAGGCACTCCTGCTTTAATTCATATTTCAAAATCTGAAACGCTGCATAGCAAACCTACTTATATCACTTTACAAACTGCTAAGGATAGTACTGCTTTGGATATTCCAGTTATTCAGGATTTGTTTTTAGCTCCTAACAATTTTTATGAAATTCCAACTAATATCTATGGTCCTTTGCCGCCCCAATCATTTGGATTAGTAACTGGCAGTAATAACATAGAATCTAAAGGTGTTAATGTTCAAATGAAAATTTTTGATGGTAATTTTGAAAGTGAAATTATGCTCATTGTATCTGCTGAAGGCTGAAATACGTATTTTTAAAGGTGAAAAGATTGCTCAGCTTCTTGTATTGCCAAAACCATCAGTTCCTCATTATCGGGAAGAAGGGTCCGGCAACCCTAATGTTGAGGTTTTTTGGACACAATTCCTTTCAGAGGATAAACCCAGTATGGTGCTTACTTTTGAAGATGGTACTAAAATTGAAGGTTTGCTTGATTCAGGGGCCGATAAAGCCATAATTGCTTTACATCTTTGGCCCTCTGGATGGAAAAAACACCGTGTGCTTAGTGCAACTTTTTACTGGGTTGGGTGTCATGACTGATATTCAGCAAAGTGACGAGCCTCTCAGGTGTACTGACCCAGATGGAGATGAGGCTGTTATTCAGCCCCTATATTTTGCCTATTGCAATTACGTTATGGGGCAGAAATTTGTTGAAAAAAAATTGGATATTGCTATGACTAAACGTAGAAACCTTTGTAAACAGCCGCATTTTTAATGCCAGCCACTGCTCGTAAAACAGCTTTACCCATTAAGTGGAAAAACATGGAGCCAGTGTGGGTTGAGCAGTGGCCCTTAATTACTGAAAAGCTAACAGCTTTGCAACTATTGGTGGAGGAACAGCTCAACTTGGGTCATATTGTTCCAAGTTCTAGTCCTTGGAATTCTCCAGTTTTTGTAACCAAAAAGAAATCAGGCAAATGGAGAATGTTAACAGATTTACGCCAGGTCAATAAACCAATAAACGCATGGAGCCTATGGGCCCTTTGCAGCCTGGCCTTCCTAATCTTGCTATGATACCAAAAACATGGAATATTATTGCTATTGATTTAAAAGATTGTTTTTATACTATTCCCCTTGCTGAGCAGGATAGAGAAAAATTTTCATTTACTGTCCCATCGATGAATAATGAAGCACCTAATAAAAGGTATCATTGGACAGTGTTGCCTCAAGGCATGATGAATACTCCGACCATGTGTCAATATTGTGTTAATCAACCCTTGGAGATTATACGTAAAAAATATCCAGGTGCCAAGTTAATTCATTATATGGATGATATCCTTATAATTGCTCCTCCTGAAATTAATTTGCCAAATGTCTGTTCTTCATCTGTTACTGCACTACAGGATTGGGGCTTAGAAATAGCCAAAGAAAAGGTCCAGCATTCAGTACCTTGGGAATTTTTAGGTAAAATTATTAATAATGCTATGGTGATTCCACAAAAGGTACAAATCAGGAAAGATAATTTAAAAACTTTAAATGATTTTCAGCAACTATTAGGTAATATCAATTGGTTATGTTCTATCCCTGGGCATTCCCACTTATGCGCTTAGGCATCTTTTGCCATACTTGAGGGTGATGCACAAATTAATAGTACTCGTCAGCTCACTCCAGAAGCAGCCCAGAAACTTCAATTTATTGAAGAAATGGTTAATTCAGCTCAATTAAATTGTATTGAAAAATTCGAACCATTCTCATTGATAATTCTAAATACTTTGCATTCACCAACTGGAGTTTTAATACTTGATCACTTCATCTGATCACTTGAATCCCGTTATTCATCGATTTGCTGGAGGCGGGCGCCAGTAACATTTTCATTGGACCCTATCACTTGCCAATGTAGCCCAATGGCATCTGGTTGATTCAGGAATATGAAGAGCCTCAAAAGGTTCCTTCAGGGTCTTGACAAGGAAGTCTGACCATCTTGTAGCCAAACAGGGTGTTCAAACCCAATACATCAAGATCCTTTGTGAGCTGTATTACTATTACGGATTCACCACCAGGATCTCACCATTCTACAAAGAAGCGATCATTAATGTGAAAAGAGGGGTTCAGCAGGGTGATACCATTTCAACAAAACTCTTCAGCGCCACCCTCGAGAACATCATGCAACAATTAGAATGGGAAGGAATGGGAGTGAAGATAGATGGTTGGCAACTACACCACCTCCGCTTTGATGATGATAACAGCCAGTGGCACAAATGCTGGTTGACTTCAACCGAGAATGTGGAAAAATAGGTCTACACCTGAATCTAAAGAAAACAATGTTTATGAAGAATGAACTAGTTCCAGAGGCCACATTCACTCTCAATGGAACAACCATCTCTGAATGCAGCAGTTATGTGTACCTAGGTCGAGAAATCAACATGATGAACGACCCTAACACCTGAGCTGCACAGGAGGAAGAGAGCGGCATGGAATGCCTTCAAAGGCATCGAAGAAATAGCTAAAATGACAAAGAACCTCCAGCTCTGGGCACATCTCTTTGACTCCACCGTTCTCCTGCATTAACATACACCTCAGAGACCTGGGCCCTATGAAAGCAGGATGAGAATGCTATTCAGGTCTCCCAGAGAGGAATCGAAAGAGCTATGCTTGGAATATCACGCCTCACTCAAGTGAGAGAAGGAATCCGGAGTTTTGACCTCCGTTGCTATTCCAGAATCCAGGTACCGCTGTCTCATTTGCCAAGGCATCAAAAAATTAGAAGGGTTGGACATGTAATGCGATTTGGAGACAACCGCTGGACTAGAGCCATTACCGACTGGATCCCCCGGGATGTCAAAAGATCATGGCTGCCCACCTACAAGATGGAGTTTTAATACAGGATTCAAATATTATAGAGTGGGCCTGTCTGCATCTCAGGTAGCGTCCCTGGGGTGTGTGGCTGGCCAGGCAGGCGCCTGGGGCTGTGGTAGAGCCCCAGGTCTCGGCAGAAGGTGGAACTAACCCCCAGAAGTCCAAGCGGAACCGGAAGTAAACCGTCATTTTGAACTCTCACACTGGCCTGTCTGCATCTCAGGTAGCGTCCCTGGGGTATGGAGGCTGGCCGGGCAGGCGGCCGCTTATTAATACTAAAATTAGGAAATTCAACACCAAGGGAAGGTAATACCCTCAAGAAAAAAGAAACAGTACACTAGAGGAATCTATCCCTGAACACCGCAACACCATGGGAAAACAACACAGATCCCCAGCTCAAAGAACAGATGAAGGAATCGACCATGAAGAATCAAAAAGAATACAGATGTGCATGATCACTCTGACAATGAAATTAGAGAGGAAATTGGTAGAATGTCTAAGGAGCGCAACGAAAAAATTGAGCAGATGTCCAATAAAAATACAGGAGAACATAAACGAAGCAGTTGAAAGGGCAGTCAATAAACTACGGGGAGGAAATGAGAGCAGAAATGAGAACCATGCAAATAGAAATATTATCACTTAAAAACTCAGTAGATGAAATGAAAAAACACAATAGGGGCTCTCAGCAGTAGGATGAAAGCAGCGGAAGAGAGAATCAGTGAGACTGAAGATGAGCTGCAGAAAGCACTCAGAGAACTACATAAGATGGAAAAAGACAGGAAAATGGATCAGCAACGGAACAGAGAACAATGGGATGAAGTCAGGCGGAACGACATAAGAATCATCGGAGTCCCAGAGGGACAGGAAAGTAACCCCAAGGAAATTAAAACAGTTAAAAACATCCTGGCTGAAAAGTTCCCGAGTTAAAAGATGAAGGCATCCAGATCCAAAAAAGCCCGACATGTACCAGAAAGAAGAAACCCCAATAGAAAGACCCCAAGACACATCCTAGTCAAAGTAATGGATGCCATAGACAGAGACAGAAATCTTCCAGGCAGCAAGATCAAAGAAGGAAATTGTATACAAAGGAGCATCCATTCAACTTTCAGCAGACTTCTCAGAAGACACCCTCCAAGCCCGAAGGCAGTGGTGGGATATAGTAAAAAAACTTAATGCAATGAACGCCTCAGCAAGAATTCTTTATCCAGCTAAACTCACTCAGACTTGAAGGACAGATATACAACTTCTTGGATAAACAACAGCTTAGGAACTTTGTAAAATCAAAACCAACCTTAAAAGAAGGACTGAATGATCTACTATAAGATGAGACATAACCCAATAGAATAACCAACCTATACAGAAAGATGGCACAAAATCCCATGACAATAATCTCTCTCAATGTCAATGGTCTAAATGCACCAGTTAAGAGACACAGAGTGGCAAAATGGATCACAAAATTGAATCCGACATTCTGCTGCCTTCAAGAAACACACCTGAACCATCGGAGCAAAGACAGGCTCAAAATAAAAGGCTGGAAAACAATCCTTCACTCAAACAACCCATCCAAAAAGGCTGGGGTAGCCATACTGGTATCTGACAACATAGACTTCAGACTGAAGAAGGTCAGAAGGGACAGTGAAGGTCACTTCTTAATAGTCAAGGGATGCATATGTCAGGAAGAAATCACGCTATTAAACATATATGCAACCAACGAAGGGACCAGCAAAATACCTAAAACAACTACTAATAGACTTCAAAGAAGACATTGACAGCAACACAATTGTAGTTGGAGACTTCCAACACTGCTCTATCAACCCTGGATAGATCAACAAGATTGAAACTTACCAAGGAAATACTGGCCCTAAAAGAAGAGATGGAAGAAAGAGGGTTGGTAGACATATACAGGACATTTCATCCCCAAAAAAGCTGAATACACTTTCTTCTCCAGTGCACATGGAACATACTCGAAAATAGATCACATGCTGAGCCATAAATCATACCTCCATAAAATCAAGAAGATAGAAATTGTGCCAACTATTTTTTTCAGACCATGAGGCACTGAAAATAGAAGTTAATTGTACACAAAAAAGGAGACCAATAGCAAGTACCTGGAAACTAAACAGCTCACTGCTGAACAACCAGCAAGTCATAAAAAGAAATCAAAGAGGAAATCCAAAGATTTCTTGAAACAAATGAGACTGAAGACACGAATTACCAGAACTTGTGGGATACAGCAAAAGCAGTGTTAAGAGGCAAGTTCATAGCTCTTCAGGCATTCATCAGAAAAGAAGACAAGGCCACCATAAACAGTCTGACTTCCCAACTTAAGATCTTAGAGAGTGATCAACAAAAGGAGCCCAACCCAAGCAGAAAGAAAGAAATAATAAAACTTAGAGCAGAAATCAATGAGATGGAATGTCAAAAAAACAATCCAGAAGATCAACGAAACAAAAGCTGGTTCTTTGAAAAAATAAACAAGATTGACAAACCACTTGCAAAACTTGTAAGAAAAGGAAAAGAGAGAACCCAAATAAATAGAATGAGAAATGAAAGCAGGGGACATCACAACTGAAAACACAGAAATTCAAAAGATCATCAGAGATTTACTATGAGAGCCTGTATGCCACGAAACAAGAGAACCTAGAAGAAATGGACAAATTCCTGAATTCCTATAGCTTCCCAAGTCTGCAACAAGAAGATTTGGAATACCTCAACAAACCTATCTCCATCGAGGAAATAGAATCGGTAATCAAAAGTCTCCAAAACACAAAAGCCCAGGTCCAGATGGATTCACCAGTGAATTCTACAAAACCTTTAAAGAGGACCTACTCTCAATTCTTTTTAAGCTCTTCCGGCAAATTGAAGAAACAGAAATACTCCCAAATAGCTTTTACGAGGCACATATCACCCTGATACCCAAAGCAGACAAAGATGTCACAAAAAAGGAAAACTACAGACCAATCTCCCGAATGAATACAGATGCTAAGATCTTCAACAAAATACTAGCAAATAGAATCCAAAGAGTCATCAAAAAGATTGTACACCATGACCAAGTAGGATTCATCCGGGAATGCAAGGATGGTTCAACATCTGCAAGTCAATCAACATAATACATCATATCAACAAAAAGAAAAATAAAAACCATATGATCATATCAATAGATGCAGAGAAGGCATTTGACAAGATTCAACACCCGTTCATGATGAAAGCTCTCCGGAAAATGGGGATTGAAGGAACCTTCCTCAAGATAATCCAGGCCATCTACTACAAGCCCACAGCGAACATCATTCTCAATGGGGAAAAACTGAAAGCCTTCCCCTTAAGATCAGGGAAAAGACACGGCTGCCCGCTCTCACCACTTCTATTCAAGATAGTACTGGAAGAACTTGCCATAGCAATCAGGGAAGAAAAAGACATTAAGGGCATCCAGATAGGAAGGGAAGAAGCCAAGTTATCACTATTTGCAGATGACATGATATTATACCTGGAAAACCCGAAACTCTCTACCAAGAGGATCCTCAAAATAATACATTCTTATAGTAGAGTAGCAGGGTACAAAATCAATACCCAAAAGTCAATGGCCTTCCTATATGCAAACAGCGAAAGAGAAGAAAGGGACATTAAAGAAATTATCCCATTCACAATTGCACCGCAGAAAATCAAATACCTAGGAATCAGTTTGACAAAGAATGTAAAGGATCTCTACAAAGAAAACTACAAAACGTTACTTCAGGAAATAAAAGAAGACCTGAGGAAATGGAGACACATTCCCTGCTCATGGATTGGAAGGATTAACATTATCAAAATGGTAATACTCCCTAGAGCTTTATACAGATTCAATGCGGTCCCTATAAAGATACCCATAATGTTCTTCAAAGAACTTGAACAAACACTCCTGAAATTTGTATGGAATAATAAACCCCCCCACGAATAGCTAAAGCAATCCTTGGGAAAAAAGAAGATGGGAGGTATTACTTTCCCCAACCTCAAGCTCTACTACAGAGCAGTTGTAATTAAGACTGTGTGGTATTGGTATAGAGACAGAACCGTAGACCTATGGAATAGAACTGGAGTATCCTGAAACGCACTTACAAATATACAATCACTTAATCTTCGATAAAGGAGCAAAAAATATTAAGTGGATCAAACAAAGCCTCTTCAACAAATGGTGCTGGGAGCACTGGGCAGCTACGTGTAAAAAATGAACTTAGACCTCCTTCTAACACCATGCACAAAAGTCAGATCAAAATGGATTCTAGATCTCAACATCAGACATGAATCTATAAAGGTACATCGAAGAAAACATAGGAGAAACGCTCTACGACATCGAAACGAAAAGTATCTTTAAAGGCGACACAGCACTGACCAAGCAAATGGAAGCAATGATAAACAAATTGGATTATATAAAATTGAAAAGCTTCTGCACCTCAAAAGAAACGGTGACCAAGATACAAAGACAATCCACAGAGTGGGAAAGGATATTCACCCAATACCCATCTGACAAGGGGGTAATATCCAGGATATATCAGGCACTGGTAGCACTCCACAAGAAGAAAACAGCCAACCCCATCAAAAAATGGGGAGAAGAAATGAACAGAAGCTTCCAAAAAAGAAGAAATTTGAATGGCCAAAAGGCATATGAAAAAGTGCTCTTCATCTTTAATCATCAGGGAGATGCAAATCAAAACAACAATGAGGTACCATCTCACCCCCACAGAGACTGGCACACATTAAAGACAGCAAGAACAACCGGTGCTGGCGTGGATGTGTGGAAAAAGGGACTCTCATTCACTGCTGGTGGGAGTGTCGACTGGTCCAGCCCTTTTGGAAAACAATATGGGCATTCCTCCGAAAGCTAGATATTGAGCTCCCATTTGATCCAGCAATAGCACTCCTGGGAATATACCCTAGAGACCGAAAAACACATAGCAGAAACACTATCTGTACTTATTTATTCATCTCTGTGCTATCCACTATAGCTAGAATCTGGGAAACAACCTAAATGCCAGGAACAGAGGACTGGCTAAAGAAACTGTGGTTCATCTACACTATGGAATACTATGCGGCTGTCAGAAAAGATGAAATTATGAAATTTACCTGCAAATGGATGGACATGGAGTCTATCATGCTGAGTGAAATTAGTCAGAAGGAAAAGGACAGATATAGAATGACTGCATTCATTAATAGGATATAAATAGATACCAGTGTTTTACTAAATATGGGAAATGGTAATGGCAGATTAAAACTCACCACTGAATATACAC
>JAJIBD010021684.1:0-185216 GCA_021461705.1 Cryptotis parvus
GGAGCCCCAGGTCTCGGCGGAAGGTGGAACTACAACCCCCAGAGGTCCGAGCGGAGCCGGAAGTAAACCGCCGCTTTGAACTCTCACACGGGCCTGTCTCATCCTGGGTGGAGTCCCTAGGGTGTGCTGGCCAGGGCGGGCAGCTTCATGCGGCCGCTATTAATACTAAAACTAGGAAATTCAACACCAAGGGAAGGTAATACCCTCAAAAAAAAAGAAACAGTACACTAGAGGAATCCATCCCTGAACACCGCAACACCATGGGAAAACAACGCAGATCCCCAGCCTCGAAGAACAGATGAAGGAATTGACCGTGAAGAATCAAAAAAGAATACAGATGTGCATGATCACTCTGACAATGAAATTAGAGAGGAAATTGGTAGGATGTTTAAGGAGCTCAACAAAAAAATTGAGCAGATGTCCAATAAAATACAGGAGAACATAAACGAAGCAGTTGAAAGGGCAGTCAATAAACTACGGGAGGAAATGAGAGCAGAAGTGAGAACCATGCAAAGAGAAATATTATCGCTTAAAAAACTCAGTGGATGAAATGAAAAACACAATCGGGGCTCTCAACAGTAGGATGACAGCAGCGGAAGAGATAATCAGTGAGACTGAAGATGAGCTGCAGAGAGCACTCAGAGAACTACATAAGATGGAAAAAGATCGGAAAATGGATCAGCAACGGAACAGAGAACAATGGGATGAAGCCAGGCGGAACAACATAAGAATCATCGGAGTCCCAGAGGGACAGGAAAGTAACCCCAAGGAAATTAAAACAGTTAAAAACATCCTGGCTGAAAAGTTCCCCGAGTTAAAGGATGAAGGCATCCAGATCCAAGAAGCCCAGGCGCACGAGCAAGAAGAGACCCCAATAGAAAGACCCCAAGACACATCCTAGTCAAAGTAATGGATGCCATAGACAGAGACAGAATTCTTCAGGCAGCAAGATCAAAGAAGGGAATTGTATATAAAGGAGCATCCATTCGACTTTCAGCAGACTTCTCAGAAGACACCCTCCAAGCCCGAAGGCAGTGGTGGGATATAGTAAAAAATACTTAATGAAATGAACGCCTCAGCAAGAATTCTTTATCCAGCTAAACTCTCACTCAGATTTGAAGGACAGATATACTACTTCTTGGATAAACAACAGCTTAGGAACTTTGTAAAAATCAAAACCAACCTAAAAAAGAAGGACTGAATGATCTACTATACGACGAGACATGACCCAAAAAGAACAACCAACCTATACAGAAAGATGGCACAAAATCCCATGACAATAATCTCTCTCAATGTCAACGGTCTAAATGCACCAGTTAAGAGACACAGAGTGGCAAAATGGATCAAAAAATTGAATCCGACATTCTGCTGCCTTCAAGAAACACACCTGAACAATCGGAGCAAAGACAGGCTCAAAATAAAAGGCTGGAAAACAATCCTTCACTCAAACAACCCATCCAAAAGGCTGGGGTAGCCATACTGGTATCTGACAACATACACTTCAGGCTGAAGAAGGTCAGAAGGGACAGTGAAGGTCACTTGTTAATAGTCAAGGGATGCATATATCAGGGAAGAAATCACGCTATTAAACATATATGCACCCAACGAGAGGCCAAGCAAAATACCTAAAACAACTACTAATAGACTTCAAAGAAGACATTGACAGCAACACAATTGTAGTTGGAGACTTCAACACTGCTCTATCAACCCTGGATAGATCAACAAGATTGAAACTTACCAAGGAAATACTGGCCCTAAAAGAAGAGATGGAAGAAAGAGGGCTGGTAGACATATACAGGACATTTCATCCCCAAAAAGCTGAATACACTTTCTTCTCCAGTGCACATGGAACATACTCCAAAATAGATCACATGCTGAGCCATAAATCATACCTCCATAAAATCAAGAAGATAGAAATTGTGCCAACTATTTTTTCAGACCATGATGCACTGAAAATAGAAGTTAATTGTACACAAAAACGGAGACCAATAGCAAGTAGCTGGAAAATAAACAGCTCACTGCTGAACAACCAGCAAGTCGTAAAAAGAAATCAAAGAGGAAATCCAAAGATTCCTGGAAACAAATGAGACTGAAGACACGAATTACCAGAACTTGTGGGATACAGCAAAAGCAGTGTTAAGAGGCAA
The DNA here is from genome assembly GCA_021461705.1 of Cryptotis parvus. NCBI lineage: Eukaryota > Metazoa > Chordata > Mammalia > Eulipotyphla > Soricidae > Cryptotis > Cryptotis parvus. The sequence goes on from JAJIBD010021684.1 coordinate 2,148, forward strand.
GTTCATAGCTCTTCAGGCATTCATCAGAAAAGAAGAAAAGGCCATCATAAACAGTCTGACTTCACAACTTAAGATCTTAGAGAGTGATCAACAAAAAGGAGCTCAACCCAAGCAGAAAGAAAGAAATAATAAAACTTAGAGCAGAAATCAATGAGATGGAATGTCAAAAAAACAATCCAGAAGATCAACGAAACCAAAAGCTGGTTCTTTGAAAAAAATAAACAAGATTGACAAACCTCTTGCAAGACTTGTAAGAAAAGGAAAAGAGAGAACCCAAATAAATAGAATCAGAAATGAAAACGCTGGACATCACAACTGAAAACACAGAAATTCAAAAAGATCATCAGAGATTACTATGAGAGCCTGTACGCCACGAAACAAGAGAATCTAGAAGAAATGGACAAATTCCTGAATTCCTATAGCTTCCCAAGTCTGCAACAAAAAGATTTGGAATACCTCAACAAACCTATCTCCATCGAGGAAATAGAATCGGTAATCAAAAGTCTCCCCAAACACAAAAGCCCAGGTCCAGATGGATTCACCAGTGAATTCTACAAAACCTTTAAGGAGGACCTACTCTCAATTCTTTTAAGATCTTCCTGGCAAATTGAAGAAACAGAAATACTCCCAAATAGCTTTTACGAGGCACATATCACCCCGATACCCAAAGCAGACAAAGATGTCACAAAAAGGAGAACTACAGACCAATCTCCCTGATGAATACAGATGCTAAGATCTTCAACAAAATACTAGCAAATAGAATCCAAAGAGTCATCAAAAAGATTGTACACCATGACCAAGTGGGGTTCATCCCGGGAATGCAAGGATGGTTCAACATCCGCAAGTCAATCAACATAATACATCATATCAACAAAAAGAAAAATAAAAACCATATGATCATATCAATAGATGCAGAGAAGGCATTTGACAAGATTCAACACCCGCTCATGATGAAAGCTCTCCGAAAATGGGGATTGAAGGAACCTTCCTCAAGATAATCCAGGCCCTTCCCCTGAGATCAGGGACAAGACAAGGTTGCCCCCTCTCACCTCTTTTATTCAATATAGTACTGGAAGTACTTGCCATAGCAATCAGAGAAGAAAAGGACATCAAGGGCATCCAGATAGGCAAGGAAGAAGTCAAGCTATCATTATTTGCAGATGACATGATATTATACCTAGAGAACCCTAAACTCTCTACCAAAAAAACTCCTAGAAACAATAGACGATATAGTAGAGTGGCAGGATACAAAATCAACATCCAAAAGTCAGTGGCTTTCCTATATACAAATAATGAAACAGAAGAAAGGGATATTAAGGAAACTATTCCATTCACAATTGTGCCACAGAAAATCAAATACCTAGGAATCAACTTACCCAAGTATGTAAAGGACCTGTACAAAGAAAACTACAAGACACTGCTCCAAGAGATAAAAGAGGACACAAGAAAATGGAAACACATTCCCTGTTCATGGATGGGGAGAATCAACATTGTCAAAATGGTAATACTCCCTAGAGCTCTGTACAGATTCAATGCAGTCCCTATAAGGATACCGATGACATTCTTCAAAGAAATTGACCAAACGCTCCTGAAATTTGTATGGAACAATAAACCCCCAAGGATAGCTAAAGCAATCCTCGGGAAAAAGAGATGGGAGGCATCACCTTTCCCAACTTCAAACTGTACTACAAGGCAGTAGTAATTAAAACAGCATGGTATTGGAATAAAAACAGACCTGTGGACCTATGGAATAGAATTGAGTATCCTGACACCCAACCTCAAACACATGATCATTTCATCTTTGATAAAGGTGCAATGAGTCTAAAATGGAGTAAGGGAAAGCCTCTTCAACAAGTGGTGTTGGGAAAACTGGGCAGCAACATGTAAAAAATGAATTTGGACCTGTGTCTAACACCATGCACAAAAATCAGATCAAAATGGACTAAAGATCTCAATATCAGACTTGAATCCATAAAGTACATTGAAGAAAATATAGGAAAAACCCTCCACGACATTGAAGCTAAAGGCATCTTCAAAGGTGAAACATCACTAACAAAGCAACTAGAAGAAAAGATAAACATATGGGACTACATGAAACTGAAAAGCTTCTGCACCTCAAAAGAAACAGTGACTAAGATACAAAAGCAGTCCACAGAATGGGAAAGAATATTCACCCAATACCCATCTGATAAGGGGTTAATATCCAGGATATATCAGGCACTGGTAGAACTTTACAAGAAGAAAACAAACAACCCCATCAAAAAATGGGGAGAAGAAATGAACAGAAACTTCAGCAAGGGAAGAAATTGAATGGCCAAAAAACATATGAAAAAAATGCTCATCATCACTAATCATCAGAGAGATGCAAATCAAAACAACAATGAGATACCACTTTACACCACAGAGACTGGCACATATTCAAAAGAGCAAGAACAACAAGTGCTGGCGTGGATGTGGGGAAAAGGGGACACTCATCCATTGTTGGTGGGAATGCCGGCTGGTACAGCCTTTCTGGAAAACAATATGGACTTTCCTCCAAAGACTAGAAATTGAACTCCCATTTGACCCAGCCATACCAATCCTGGGAATCTACTCTGGGAAACCAAAAATACGCAGCGGAAACACCATCCCTACTTTTATGTTCATAGCAGCATTATTCACAATAGCCAGAATCTGGAAGCAACCACAGTGCCCGAAAATCGATGACTGGATAAAGAAGCTTTGGTACATCTACACAATGGAATACTATGCAGCTGTTAGGAAAAATGAAGTTATAAAATTTGCCTATAAATGGATGGACATGGAGAAGATTATGTTGAGCGAAATTAGCCAGAAGGAGAGAGACAGATACAGAATGACTGCATTTATTTGCATGGCATAAATATATATGTACATATTATGATACCAATATCCAAGGTCAAGTGAAACATATATCAGGAGGTCTTGTCAAAGGTGGAGATTATCACAAACGTGTGGGAGTCAGAGTTTAGGTAAGACAGAAAATGGAACAGGGTGCTAATAATAGTCGAGGGTACTAATGCCAACCTAGAACTGAGCATTAAATAGAGGCAAAAAGGATACACATGACAACCTTTTAATGTATGTTCTGTAATCCATAGTCTGGAAGGGAAGGAAAAGAGAAAGAGAGAGAAAGGGAAAGAAATAAAGAACCTGCCATGGAGCAGGGCTGGGGAAGGGGAGGGAACCGGGGATGTTGGTGGTGGGAGATGGGCACTGGGGGGAGGGACGGGTGCTGAAACACTGTATGACCAAAACCCAAACATGAACTTTTAATTGTATATCTTTTTATTTGTATATCTCACGGTGGTATAATAAAATACTTAAAAAAAAAGATAATCCAGGCCATCTACTACAAGCATCGTTCTCAATGGGGGAAAAACTGAAAGCCTTCCCCTTAAGATCAGGGACAAGACAAGGCTGCCCGCTACACCACTTCTATTCAACATAGTACTGGAAGTACTTGCCATAGCAATCAGGGAAGAAAAAGACATTAAAGGCATCCAGATAGGAAGGGAAGAAGCCAAGTTATCACTATTTGCAGATGACATATTATACCTGGAAAACCCAAAACTCTCTACCAAGAGGCTCCTAGAAATAATACATTCTTATAGTAGAGTAGCAGGGTACAAAATCAATACCCAAAAGTCAATGGCCTTCCTATATGCAAACAGTGAAAGAGAAGAAAGGGACATTAAAGAAACTATCCCATTCACAATTGCACCGCAGAAAATCAAATATCTAGGAATCAGTTTGACAAAGAATGTAAAGGATCTCTACAAAGAATACTACAAAACGTTACTTCAGGAAATAAAAGAAGACCTGAGGAAATGGAGACACATTCCTTGCTCATGGATTGGAAGGATTAACATTATCAAAATGGTAATACTCCCTAGAGCTTTATACAGATTCAATGCGGTCCCTATAAAGATACCCATGATGTTCTTCAAAGAAATTGAACAAACACTCCTGAAATTTGTATGGAATAATAAAACCCCACGAATAGCTAAAGCAATCCTTGGGAAAAAGAAGATGGGAGGTATCACTTTCCCCAACCTCAAGCTCTACTACAGAGCAGTTGTAATTAAGACAGTGTGGTATTGGTATAGAGACAGACCCTTAGACCTATGGAATAGAACTGAGTATCCTGAAATGCACTCACAAATATACAACCACTTAATCTTCGATAAAGGAGCAAAAAATATTAAGTGGAGCAAAGAAAGCCTCTTCAACAAATGGTGCTGGGAAAACTGGGCAGCTACGTGTAAAAAAAATGAACTTAGACCTCCTTTTAACGCCATGCACAAAAGTCAGATCAAAATGGATTCTAGATCTCGATATCAGACATGAATCTATAAGGTACATCGAAGAAAACATAGGAGAAACGCTCTATGACATCGAAACAAAAAGTATCTTTAAAGACGACACACCACTGACCAAGCAAATGGAAGCAATGATAAACAAATGGGATTATATAAAATTGAAAAGCTTCTGTACCTCAAAAGAAACGGTGACCAAGATACAAAGACAATCCACAGAGTGGGAAAGGATATTCACCCAATACCCATCTGACAAGGGGTTAATATCCAGGATATATCAGGCACTGGTAGCACTCCACAAGATGAAAACAGCCAACCCCATCAAAAAAATGGGGAGAAGAAATGAACAGAAGCTTCCAAAAAAGAAGAAATTCAAATGGCCAAAAGGTATATGAAAAAGTGCTCTTCATCTTTAATCATCAGGGAGATGCAAATCAAAACAACAATGAGGTACCATCTCACCCCACAGAGACTGACACACATCCAAAACAGCAAAAACAACCGCTGCTGGCGTGGATGTGGGGGAAAAACGGGCTCTCATCCACTGCTGGTGGGAGTGCCGACTGGTCCAGCCCTTTTGGAAAACAGTATGACCATTCCTCTGAAAGCGAGATATTGAGCTCCCATTTGATCCAGCAATAGCACTCCTGGGAATATACCCTAGAGACCGAAAAACACATAGCAGAAACACTATCTGTACTTCTTTTTTTTTCTTTTTTTTTTTTTTTTTTTGCTTTTTTTGGTCACACCCGAGCGATGCTCAGGGGTTACTCCTGGCTCTGCACTCAGGAATCACTCCTGGCGGTGCTCGGGGGGACCATATGGGGTGCCGGGGATCGAACCCAGGCCGACACAGGCCGGCCGTGTGCAAGGCAAACGCCCTACCCGCTGGGCTATCGCTCCGCCCCTATCTGTACTTCTTTATTCATCTCTGCGCTATTCACTATAGCTAGAATCTGGAAACAACCTAAATGCCCAAGAACAGAGGACTGGCTAAAGAAACTGTGGTTCATCTACACTATGGAATACTATGCGGCTATCAGAAAGGATGAAATTATGAAATTTACCTGCAAATGGATGGACATGGAGTCTATCATGCTGAGTGAAATTAGTCAGAAGGAAAAGGACAGATATAGAATGACTGCATTCATTAATATGATGTAAATATACACCAGTGTTTTAATAAATATGGGAAATGGTAAAAAAAAATAGCAACAACAAAACCCTAAGGACAAAAAATACGTATTATTTAAAGAACTCTCAAACTCAATAAAAATAACTTAAAAAATAAAAAAACTTTGGAATAGTGATGAACAAACATCTCCATAAAAATAATATAAAGATAACCAAGAGATACTTGAAAAGTGATCGTCACCATTGTTTGTCAGGGAAATACAAGTCAAAATCTAAAAATAATATTGGCTCACAAATACTGGAAACAATGCTGACAAAGATATGGTTAAAAAAGGGAACTCCAATTCACTATTGGTAGAATTTTTACATGCTTAATCCTCTATGGAAAACAGTTTGGAGACTCCAAAATATGAATGGAACTTCCTTATGTCCCTGGGACCCTGTATTTGTGTATCTACATCAAGAACAGAAAACAGTCTCCTGAAAATATATAAGTACATCTGTGTTCATCACAGTAACAACTGAAGTGCCACAAAGGAAATGACAATAGAAAAATCATGGTATATACACAATAAAATACTGTTAAGCTGTGATAAAATATGAAATTTTGCAGTTTTTTGCAACTTGGACAGAATTGCAAGGTGTCATGCTGAGCAAAATCAGTCAGAAATTAACAAGAGTCACATGCACTTTGTTAATTCAATATAGTTCACCTTAGAAGGTAAAACTGAATCAGTATTATCATATTTGCTCTAATTTATATAGTTTGAAAATGATGGGTGGATTTTGGTAGTGCAACGAACACCAAGATCAAAAACATTCTTCTAGTGAAGTTACTTTGTACTTCTACAGACGCAAAGTTTATCCAGTGTTTTCAGTTAGATTTTTTCAAGAGAACCAAACTCCACAATTTGACTGCATATTCTATATTAAAGGCTTGTGATGGCATGGACTTTCAAGTATGTTTGAAGTGTGTCTTAATATGTTTGTTTGTTACTGGAGATAGAAACGTACATACAGGCTAAAGTGATTATTTAAATAACTCTACTTATGAATTTCTGCCTTAACTCTGTCTTTTCTTTTGGGTGATGCCTAATTTGAATATGTCAGATCATAGCCAGAGTACACTTTACTAATGTCAATATTTTTGCTACCTAATAGTGCACAATATTATACCTGAAATTTTCCAGGCTGGCAGGGTGCCATTACAAAAGATTGCTTAATTGTAGATTAGTACTGTACATTTAAATTTCAGTAGCATATTAAGTTGTCAGACATAATTACCATTATATGTTTAGATTATGCCACAAATTATTTAGTTCAGTACCTAGGTTTGCCAACCTGCTCTCCTTGTGATGTGACAGGGCAGTAATTAGAGCATCATTGAAAAGCCTAAGGTTTTCCATAGATAAGTCCAGGAGACCTGGTGTTCTTACTGATCCTTTAGAGAGCTCGTACACTGCTATCATGGACACCCAACATCACTTGGTGACTCACTGTCTGAAATAGGCTTGATGGACCCAGATTATTTTTAAAGTTATTTTTTATCCTGACTATGAATATGTGTGGAAAGAACATTGATCCTACACACTTTTTCCATGGAAACTTCCATAGTATTGCTATTTCTAGGGTTAATTTTATTTTTTTTAATTATGTGAATGGTGGGATACATATCTTATGCATTGTCAGATATATAGCATCATCTCTAGTTGCTCTCAACTATATTCCAATATAATAATTTTCTACCCAAAGTTTTGACAACTGAAACCATTTCAAGATATTGGTAGATAACTTCTGGGTCCAATATTGGCTCTGATTCAGAGCCGCCATCTTAGAGTAAGAAAAACCCCATCACTACTATAATTTAGTGCTCAGCATTGAATATATTTTCTGCAACCCAGTAGAAGTTCATGATACTTTGCACTGTCAATTCCTGGAGGTAGGCATTCCCATTTGTACCTCTCAGGGACAGTGCAAGAGTTGCACTGATATGAAATTGGATAAATGATTAAAAGAATCAATAGATGTCTCAGACAAAAATAAATTTTTATATAGTAGCTCCAGGTAGAGTCTCATGATGCCGATTTACTGGGGAAATTTCTGAATTTCTAAAATTTTCTGAATGTTTGTTCTTGCTAGCCATATATTTCCTGAAAATGTGGTCAGGATGGAGCTTTACATATGCCTTAGCAAAGCATAAGTGGATTTGATGAGCTTCATTCATTAGGTGGCTAATATAGTTCATCTTGATATTGCTTTCTCAATCACACAAATTGGTAGCATGACATAAAAGGTGATATTCCATAAAAGGAATGGTACAAGATGTATATATCTTGTATATATTGCATTTTCCCTCTAAACTCCTTTTTACCTTTGTGAAGAGTTCCTACTTATGTTGCTCTATGATAATTTAAATACTTTGACATTTCTCCACATTCTTCTCCTCCCTTCCCTTCTGTCGTTTACCTCTACTAGTCCTCTTAGATGCTCCTTTACGTGCAGCTTTCTAACCTATAATATGTTATAGGCTATACATGGAATAGAAAAAAAATAATGTTGTTCAATGAATGCAAATTGGAGCTAATATAAGAGTAATGAAGAGCATCTTTAGACACGAAAAAATCAGAATTAAAACCACAGGTTTATATCTTTAAAATATATAAATATGTGAGATTTAAAAAAGAATTATTCAGAGGTGTGGTGATATGACTCAAGTAATAGAACATAACTTTGCACAAGCACAGTCTGCTAAGTTATATCCTCAACATAGCACAGCTGCCTCAGCACCTCTGGGTGTGAGTGCTATAAATAATCAAAGATTAAACAAATACTACCTCTTCCCTCTTTTTTCCCCCAGTACCTGGTAACCAAAATAAAAATTAAAACATTTGATGCATTAATTTTGCGTTGGACACCTATGTTGATTCCATATCTTAGCTATTATATTAAGTGAAGAGATAAATAATGGTGTGCAAAATGTCTTTTGAATGAAAGCTTTTTGTATCCTAGGGGTAGATACCAAAAATAGCTAGGCCATATGTCAGCTCAATTTTTAATTTACTGAGAACTAACCATACTGTTTGCCACAGGGATTGAGCATGGAGTATTATGTAGCTGCAAGGAATAATGAAATTTTCTGCAACCTGAAAGGAACTGAAACACAAAAGGGTTAAATGAAGTAATCCAAAGCTTCTCACTTATCTCACAAAATGTTCTTATTTATTTGTGGCACGAAGAATAACTGGAGATGAGGGAATTCAACATAGTAAATTTGGTGCCCAAATCATTCTTGATCCAAGAGTAAAGGAAGGAAAAGAACAGAGAAGGAAATAAATCAAGGGGGTCTAAAGAAAATGAAGAAGGGACAAGTGGGGGAGGGTCAAAGACCTTAGGCACACATTAATGAGGGGTGTGGTATAGGTTTACCTCCAGACCATAGAGTAAACTACACGAAAACTTGAGTTCCAAACTATAACAATCACATTTTCAAATGTGTCTATCAAGGTGGAAGGCTGGGGAATTGGAAGGAAGTTGAAAACACTGGTGGAAAAATAGTAATAAGAAAGACAGACCACCCAGATGGCTAAGTACATGACTTATGAATTTTTTCAAGCTTTGTGCTGAGTGGGTATTTTCATGTATGTATTGGTAGTGATACTTAAAATCTGAATAGCTTTTTCTATTAATTTATAAAAGTTGTTAGCAAGATGTGCACATTTGTACATCATACGTATCTTGTGTAAATAAATATAAGTGAACCATTTTATCAAGTTAAGGATTAATGTGCAGAACACTACATCATTTTATTGTTCCCCAGGTTTGGTCAGTAGACGTACAGATACTATCTTTTTTTAGTCTGGATTTTTGAGAGGTTTAGTAAGAGTATGCCAAGTATCTGGCTGGCTCATTTTACCTAACAAAAATTAGACTGTATTAGTCATTCATGAAATGTCCCAAGAATCTTGCGTTTTCCCACCTAAGAATAGTCACCAGGAGTTCATAGAGAGTTCTTTTTGTTTCCATCTTCAACTGATGAATATTTATATTTGTAGCTATAATTTTTTTTGCTTTTTGGGGGGTCACACCCGGCAATGCTCAGGGGCTACTCCTGGCTCTGCACTCAGGAATCACTCCTGATGGTGCTCGGGGACCATATGGAATGCTGGGGATTGAACCCAGGCCAGCACAGGCCGGCCACATGCAAGGCAAACACCTTATCCATTGGGCTATCGCTCTGGTCCCTGTAGCTATAATTATTAAAGACTTGCTATGTCTTTTGCATCTAGCTTTCCAACCTCCTGCAAAGTGAAATTGCTGTAGTCAGAGGCTTCCTGGCTAGAAGTATAAATATCTGATATTGAAATAGAGTATCAACAGACCCAGGAGTAATGGTTGGATATAGGGATTCCAATTATGACTTACCTTTTTCATGAATATGTTTTAGATACAGGAAATCATTATCCTTCAATAGTTTCATATTCGTTTGAATGATTATTGTTAATTTTTAGAAGTAGTCTAAGATATCAATCCTATTCTATCAGATCAACAATTTTCCTTATCAGGGATGATGGAAATGACAATTGTGTGGTGGGGGATGTACTGAAAGCACACTTAGGTGAAGTATTTGAACTCCTTAGTAACACAACTCATTGGTCTTTTTTGTTTCAATAATGAGTATGTGTTTAGTAAATTAAGAAATATGTATTAAATGATTCTAATTTCTATAGGAACAGAGAATACAATGAAAAAGTACCACTATCCTAAAGAGATCCAGATTTCTCACCATCTCTTTGTAATCATTAAGTTAAAACAAGAACTTAGTCTACAGAAATTGGAAGGAATATTAAAGAGATAATCATCTATAATTATACTTAATCCTGTTAGCCGTGAAACTAAGAGCAGTAACTTGGACATCTAAAAGATGCAATGAAAATAGACTAATACTACTTGTTATTACTTGTAACGAATTTCCTATTACTACATTTGCTTATATATGATTAACACCAACAGAAATAGCACTTAAAATTCCATGAATTCTCTTAACACAGTAAAGCAGTATTAGGTGCATTCTCTCCGAATATATTGTATTCCGTTCTACTTAGAACTCTCATAACTGAATTGTCCACTACATCTATTAAGAAATTCTCAGTGTTTAAAGAGGTCATAGAGGACTTGTGTATGAATATTTCCTTTCTATTAAAGATATGAATGCAATTTTGCCTTATTCAATTTCTTCTGCCTCTATTGTGATATTGTTCTGACATCTGTTATAATTCTTATGTCTATTATAATTCTTACATCTATTATTTTCTTACATTTATTATAATTCTTACATCAATTATATTTCTATTGTGATATTGTTCTTACATCTATCAATGGTTTTCGGGAAAGAATAAAAAATCTTTAGTGATCTGATATTGAGGGTAGCCATGATGTTCTCTGTGTCCACCAAAGTAGAGCTGTAGGAGGACTTGGTTGGTGAAGATAAAACAACACACATGGAGCATTCCTCTATGTTTGCTGCATGAAGGTCTCCAGTATAGAGTGCAGATCCCTAACAAAAAGAGAGACAGGTTTAGGAAAAAATTCTAAAATGTCGAGATTTTTCTGTCATGGTTCATGGTGATGAAATGTTGTAGGAGGTTCAGTCTCCACTGACTTGGCTTTAAAACATATTACCTGATATTTGACACAATTGGCATCATCATTTGTCAATATCTTAATGTTTGTTATGCAGTATTTAAAAGGATCAAGTTTGTATAAAACTTAAGAGCATGAATAGGTGTGAGAGCATTTATATGTTTCTTGTCGAAAGATCACGTAGCTGCCCACCTACAAGATGGTCAGACTTCTCCGTCAAGACCCTGAACAAACGGTTTGAGGCTCTTCGTATTCCTGAAGCAACCAGATGCCATTGGGCTACATTGGCACGTGATAGGGTCAAATGGAAATGTTACTGGCGCCCACTCGAGCAAATCGATGAATAACGGGATGTCAAGTGATCAAGTGATCAAGTTATAGAAGAAGAGTTGGGTAAGGAGAAAGTTGAATACTTCAGATCAAGAAATTATGGATCTAAAGGCATATTTAGCATCTTTACAATTTTATTTCTACCTGATACTTCTTAGATGAGTGAACAAAGTAGTATTTCTTCTTTCCTTTGGTAAAAAAACAGGGATAGATTTGGTCTAACTAAATTTAGATTTAGTCCATATCTGGTAGATTAGACTCTAATACTGGTAATCTTTAATGCTCTTAGCTATGGGGATTGGATCATTTTATGTTTTCCCTTTCTAGAAACTAAATTAATGGAGATGGAAAAGGAACTTTATGAACTTAATATGACTTTTTAAGGTCCCAGTGAAATGAGAATCCTTATTCACATTTGAAGAGTACTCTTTCCATTTTTACTAAATTATTCCATGAAGAATAAAATGTTTTGGTAAACATTTCATACAGCACAGTGCTTTTTATTATTTTTTCTATCCAGGGAAATGAATGTATGCATTGTGATATAGATGTATGAGGCTTCAGAATAAATTTTGTGCCAATCATAATGCCACAGGTAAATAATTGATACATTTCTCAGACAGGTAAGACTGATTCCTTTTTTTATATATCTATCAAGGAGTTTAATGAGTTATTCCCTACTAAAGACATGTCTGCATAAAATTTGGGCAAGTTAGAGCATAGGGCATGGCTAGTATTCACTTAGATTTGACCATTAAATCAGAATCAGATTCAGAAATGCAGAGAAATTCTTATTTCTCTCAAGATTATAAATCATCATCAGTAGTCTAAATCATAAAAATGATGACTCATAAGTCATACTGTCTGTATTTAAATCAAAATTATGCTGATTTCCTGCTGTGTGAACTTAGGTAGTCTGCCTACTTTCCAGGCCTGAAGTTTAACATTCAAAAATCTACCTCCACAAGTTAAAAGACTATTAAGTGACTTAACTTATATGCAAAATACTTGGAATGGTTTCTAGTACACACTAACCATGGTATGTCTACAAACTTAAGTTTAGGTTGCTATTATTCATAATTAAAATTATTCAGTAATTGTTTATTGATATCCTATAATTATTAATTTAGTAACATGGTGTCATTATCACTATAACTATCCACTATTACTTATGTCACACTTACAGGCAAAATATATATTTTGGGAAAATTCTCGAAGAAATCGCCATTCTCTCTGCAGATAATCCAGTGAGCCAATGAATATTATGTCCTTTAATTCTTGTCGGGTATAGTTGCTAGCTCTCAAGGGTATTACAAAATTCTGAAGCCCAATCAGTGTCGATTGTGCATCTCCAAAGACACAGACTATGATATGGTTCCGAAAGTCATATCTTGACCTCTCAGTCCGTTTCTAAACATGAACATGGCAGAGATGAGTCATTTTTAGAATCAAGTTAAGAATCCCTGAGATGGATCTTTTCCTCTACCAGATTCTTCCTTACACCCACAATAATACGATCACACAAAGAGAATTTTTTAAGAGAATTTTTTCAAATTTCTCATAATACGTGGAAATTAGGGACAGTGGCCTGAAGTTTTTGTTTTGTTTTGGGACCAGTTTCAATACTTCTCAGTGTTTATTCCTAGCTCTGTGCTCAGGGATCACTCCTGAAAGAACACAAAGGATCAAATGTGGTGCAGAATATAGAGCCCAGTTGGCTCTGTGAAAGGCATGTGCTGATGCACTAAACTATCTCTCTAGCCTTCTATGCACATGAAACATTTTTGTGCATTTGCTTCTTATTTTATTAATATGGTTGTTTCCTATACAGGATATTAAATTCACCAATTATAGCTTAATCACCATCATTTTTCAGGTTCAAAATCATGAAACCAAATGTGGAAAATGTCTCTGAATTCCACTGCATTCTTTTAGGCTATAGATGCTACACAAACTGTTTATTGTATATAGTCTAAAACTATTGTGTGCTATTAGACTGCATATGCTTAAACATTCAGTGAGAATAAGACATTTCAAATTCTATTGATGATCCTATGTCTTCTAAAACTTAGTTGTGCTACACAATGTCTTATAGTTTTCCATAGATTTTCATATATATAAAATACATTTTAGCTTGAACCATATGACATTGTCTTTTGATGGGTCAAAGTGGTTTCAAAAAAAGGCGATTTCCATTGGCTCATTGTAATGCACTGAATTGATTCAATAGATTCTTTCCAGAGCCTAGGAAAGTCACCTGAAAATGTGAATCAAATAATTGGAAGATTCTAAAAAGTTTAATTTTCTCCCAAATATTGAAATATACTCCATAGTATTGTCAAATTGCTGATTGTTATCATCCACCCAATACTTTTAATTTTAAAACCATATAACATAAAAATATTTGGATTGTGCTTCTTCTTGTCACCTGCATAGAGTCTAGTAAAACTGACACATTAAATTAAAGCTAGAAAAAATAAAAATTAATAAATTAAAGCTAGAGAAAACAGTTCCCACAGGCAACTTATTTTTAAGCTGATATTTTATTTACTTTTCAAAAAATGAGAGGCCGGAGTGATAGTCCAGTAGGTAGAGCGTTTGCCTTGCACGCGGCCGGCCCATGCTGGCCCTAGTTCGATCCCTGGCATCCCATATGGTCCCCTGAGCACTGCCAGGAGTAATTCCTGGGTGCAGAGCCAGGAGAAACCCCTGAGCATCGCTGGGTATGACCCCAAAAAAGGGGGGAAAAAAGCAAAAAATGAGTCAGTGTCATCTCTCGTTTAGTTGGGAAGAAACATGTCCTGAATCTGCTCTTTTTTTTAGTTTGTTATTATTTACATTACTATGTAACTATATTCCTATATAACTAAATAGCATCTATGAACTTCAATGATTTTGTTTAAAGTAATAATTAATTTGCTGTGGAGCTGTATACTAGACTAAAATTATAGTGCTTGACTAACTTCTGTAATTTTGGTGTTTTTGTTTGCGGTTTTTTTTTTAATTTTTATTTTTTGGAGGAATTGTACCTGACAGTGTCCAAGGTTTACTCCTGGGACTGTGCTTTGGTTATTCCTGGCGGAGTCCAGGAGTCTATATGGTAGCAAGAATCAAGTCAGTTCAATAACCTAATGCAAGGCAGGTAGTAGGGTTACTGAGCTATCTCTCTGGCCCTGTTAAATAACTTATCAAATTTGAATATTGCTGAATTGCTAGTTGTTTTGGAGGAGGACACTTGGAAACTGCTGTCAAACTATTGAAGTTTGTGTAAAACCACTCCACGTCTGAGTGTTTACATTTCTAAGCATCGGCAGAGTCAGAGTGTTTCAAATGGACATGTCATTCTACCTTAAGCCTGTGCTTAGCTGGCTTAAATGACAAGCTTCTGTGGAACAGCAGTGAATGACATCCAACAGAATAAATACAGAACATTTGATATCTCAACAATTGGAATTTTTCAAGTTGGCACACACTGGGAAATGCTTGCATTCCAAGGGTATCTCCCTGGGAGAGGAAAACAAAGCTACTTGTCTAGAGAGCTTTCCTAGAGAATGATATTAATCTTAACCAGATCTATTAAATAATTGTCTCTAGCTAATCCGATTAGTTTTAACTTGAATAATGAAGACTCTAACGGTATTTAATGTAACAAGCCTGAAGTCCAACAATTGCTCTTCTGAGTAGGGCTAAACAATTAGAAACAAGATACATGGCAGAATGTGTCTTAATGGGCAGAGCTAGAGAGGCAATTACTCCAAGAAATGGTACACACAACTCTCTTCCAATTGAGAAAGATGGTGGCTTTAGCATAGGGGAGGGTGTGGAGGGAGGAAGGATGCTCTACTTGTTTAAAATAACTTAAATTGACCACTTTCTGTTGACCCTTTTGAACACTAAGTCAAACCCAAATTCTCCCTGAGGTTTTTATTTTGGACATATCTCTTTCGTCTTTCAAAACTCTTAGAACTTATAAAACTAGAACTACTTTTAAATGTGTCAAAAGATTCAGTTGTTGTTCCAAAGTATATTCCGAATTTGATATTATGGTACTGTAAGGGAGATAACATAGGATAACATAGCAACCTCTCTTCACACTCAATAAATACGGTATAATAAAAATTTAAAAAATGTTTAACTTCATCTCTTGGTCTTTTTGATGGTTCCATCTGAAACCAACTTCCAAACCTTTATGATGATTTTCCTCCCACTAAAAACATGTTGTGCTTCCTGCTCAACGGATGTTTATTTTGCTCAGTTTAAAATGACATGACTGCTAAACTGGTAAGTTTCAGCAAACCTAATAGTCTTCAAATTGATGTGACAGATATGACAATTCTGTGCTTTTGATCAATTGATTGATCATGCTTTTACTAAAGTTGGAATGTATTCTGTCAGGACCCTGGCACTGAGCCACAAAAATTGTGTGTGTGTCTTTGTATGCAGATACATTAAGGTGTATGAATATGTGCATTTGTGCACAGAAAAAATATGTACTATAGCTTTTTGGAAAGCAAGAAAAGAAAATCATTGGTAACTGGCTACATTTAAAAATTATTTATACACTGTATAGTCATTTTTATTAGTTAAGTTTACCAGCTGCTGCTTACAAGGTAAACCACTGAGGTTCTAATAACATTTCTAATGCTGGGAAATGAAAATAGATGGGACTCTGAAAATCAGGTGTCAGAGCTTAGATTAGAGACAAGAAGTTTTATATTTTAGTTTATGGTATTTCATTTAGCTGAGTTAGTCTCTTTAAGAAGATTGACAGTGACAGGATTCTAATATAAAAAATAACTCACTGTGTTGTATGGGGGGGTGAGTAATGGCTAGGAGACACATTTCTGAATAATATGTTAAATAAGAGTATCTTCATCTTTAAGAAAAAAAGTATAGAAAATCCAGACATAGAAACTAATAAATTAGAAATAGAGCTTGGCCTTAGAAAGGAAAGACTGCATAGTTCTTGTAAATAGTACATTTCCGTAGTGTATTTAAATTAATTAGATTTATTAGCAAAACAGCAAATTTCAGGGGAAAATTCTGAATGAGTCAGCTAAATGAATAAATGGTTGTCAAAGAAGGGAAAATGTAGTTGAAAAACCTGATCTAATTGGCTTAAGTCTCAGCATATTACTCACCTAGGTATTAAGAAATGCCATATCTGAATGTCACCCTGCATACATTCTTGCAGCTGTTCAGGTGTACATTTTTATTTCAGAATTTGTACTTGAAAAGAGAAATGGAAGTTGCATATGTCTAGGGCAGGGATTTCATTTATCCTAATAGAAGGCTGTTGCAGTTTAAATTCGGTCTAAGATTACCTACCAGAATCACATTTTCCACGGGGACTGCTTTGCACCAGTGAAACATGCCACTGCCATCAAGAGTGCTGTTCACTTCATTTTGAAAATGCCTAAATAGGAAGAATAAAAAGTTATTCAAAGAACATTTGTAACTGTGATGAATACTCAAAGCCAAGATGTCAAATTTAGCCATAAGAACCCTGAGAAATGCTCTATGAGATTGAAGCGAGCCATATTGGGGAAGGAGAGGAAAGGGGTGCACTGGGGTCGGTGAAGGTTGGCACTGGTTGGCCATGTACTGTTAAAAAGTTGTTTGCATGACCAGCATTATTTACAGTGTTGTAGCCACAGTGAAAGAATATGAAATTTCATGCTTTGACCTCAGTGTAATCACAAGCTGATCTTAACTCTCACAAATGTCTCTATAGCAGACTATTTTGCTCCACTATCACAGTCCCTTGGCTATGTTCTCCAGTATGTGAAACATATCCCCACCTCTGACTAAACGCACTGTATGTCCTGCTAAATTTTACTTTATCAAATAACCACAAAGACTGCTCAATCAAATCATAGTACACAACATTGACGTAGGTAGGCTAACCTAACCACTCCACTTAAAACAGTAAAATCTCTTTTTCTTACCAATATTCACAAAGGTGCTTTGTGATATGGAAATAAATAAAAGGTTACAGATCATTCTATATCAATACTATTTTATAATATGGTGTATTATTAATTGGGCTTATTTATTTTATTATTTATTATCTTCATGTTAACTATCATTCCTGTATAATTCTATGGAATTCATAGGAAAAGATTTTCATGCTTATTTATTGCTACAGCATAGGGGCCTACAAGGATGTAGAAAGAGCAAATTGTGAAGCTGGTATTGGAGTACAATGCTAAGGTTCAGATAACTAGTGCTTATTAATCCAATTCTTCTTTCCTTTCTTAGTAAGCTCACGATGAGATAGGTACATATGACTGATTCTTGGCCATGCGATGTAAAAGATGATGGTTGTCAGTGAAAATCTGAGTTTTCTGTCCCCTTCTAGCCTATGGTGGTAGAGGTGAGCAGCCTGAATACATAAACATGTATTTCTTATGTAGCAAAGTGTCTTTGTCCTCCTTGATTTTTGCTAGACATGTACAATGAGCAACAACCAAACAATGTATTGTTGTTGTGCAGTCATTAATCACAAGATATAAAAATTGATAGTACAGCATAAGCTCACCTACAAAAACCAAAAATGCTTTCAAAACATGCTTTGTGAAATACTTGAAACTTGAAAAGTCCTAAGGCAATGAATTCTGCAGTCACATAAAAGTTGAGGGGAAAGTTCCCTATTTTAAGATTACACTGCAATTCACACAACATTTTGAAAGATTCAAGTTTCTGAAAAGTCTTGCAGAAATGAATATGCTATAGACTATATAACACGTGCTTCATACACTTATTCCCGGGAAGATATTTATTTATGTACTTATTTTATTTAAAGTATCTGGTATTATCTCTTGAAACATTTTTTATATACATTAGATTACATTACTCTACAGGTTTAAAGTCAGTAGTCTATGGCAGAATGTGTTGGGATTCTACTGTACATTCTAGGGGAAATACAATCTACTGTTCTTCTCATGCTCAAGGATGAAGAGTTTCCATGTGAAAATGTATAGCTTATTATTCAATACTTCCAACATAATGACAAGCAATTCTGCTATCTTTGACCAAGTTAGTTTCTAAATTGCAAACATAGGCATAATATTTCAAAGAACATGCTTAAGCTTAGGTTGCAGTGTCAGAATTAAAATAATGGAAGAAAAGGAAGGATCCAGACATACAGGACGGGGTAGAAGATTTGGAAAAAATACAAAGGCCAATTTCTAATTAGAATGGGCAATGGTTGGGTTCAACAAATATTTTCCTTTCAATTTAATGTTCATCTATAAAGTGAATAGATTCTAGTCATGTATCTAACCAGAAGATACTTTAAGGTCAGTTTCAAGTTCAGTCTCACCAAAATGAGCTAGCTACATTGATCAGATAGTAACATGACTTTTATCGTCTAAATATAAATTACATGTTCTATCCCAGAATAGATTCTATCTCATAATCTCTTTATGATTACTAGACTGGACAACATAATGATTTTATGCCAAACTTGTTTAAAGACACACCAAGAGAAAAAAATCCCTAATATTTAAGACTATTTTTGATCCATAACAGGATTGAGAGTTGGATATATTACTCATGCACAGAAACTACTTTTCTTTCCATGTACCATTCCTAGATACCTCCCATAGCTCTTGATACTTTGTCCCTAAATTACCTTTACAGAGATGGTTTCCTGTTTTCTGCCCTTGGCACTCAAAACTATAACTATTACTTCGCTTTCCTTCTATTCACATTGGCTCCTACCACTTCCTTAGCTTTTTCTCCCTTTACCCTCTTCAAAAAATGAATGAAATGGTTTTGGTCTGGTAATTAAATCACTTTCAAAAATGGAAGATAATCCTCTTCCAAGTACATTTTAACTGCCCTCTGAATAGCAAATCAATCACTATACACTTTTTTATCATAATAAAAGTATGATCTATGCAACAAGCTGTCACAGGCAACATCTTTCTTCATTCTTAGGTTATGGAAAACAGATACACCTTGGAGGAAACACCTGTTGGAAATACATGTGAAATAAAAGTCTGGGGCAGACCCACTTCATCATAAAGACATTCATCTGGTGTCCTTGCCAAAGCTAAACCTGATGCAGTTTAGCCTCACTGTCTTTTAATGAAAGCTCCCTTCTGCCATATGCCTTGCAAATGAAATGATTCTTGCAGAAATATACTTTCTTAAAGAGACCAATAAATCATCTACAAAAATGTGCAGCAGTAGCAATCTTATAACATGGAAACAAGGATTTGAACATAACACTTGATGCAATTAAAGGACAGTCACAGAGCACTATCCAGGTCTTTTAGGAACATAAAAATCTACATTCTGACTACAAGTAGAAACCACTTTGGTGAGGATGTTTTCTGTTAGAAAGATGTGGCAGGAGAACAAGGTTGCTGAGAGGCCCTTCAGTGGGACAAGTTTGATATGAGTGTGGAGTTGGTCAAGAGGTTTCTCATTCTCTAGCCCAGCAAAATAGGATATTTCTGCCTTAGAGAAGACAAGAGCTATTAGACTTTGAAAATTATCTTAGTCAGCTCTCTGTCCTCCATCTTTAGAAAATGTTGCATTGCATGTGTAGGGTAAGAAGAATGTTAGCAGCCTGGCCACTGGAAATTGAGAGGCAATACAAAAGCACCACCAGCATTCTTGCCGATAGCTCTTTCCTAGGGCTGGTTTTCTGTTTATATGAAGCCAAAGTCTTGAGAATAAATGATTGAATATGTCTCAGCTACAGAAGATGGGTTCTTTCTTTTCTGCTTTCTGGAACGAGTCTGAAAAACTGCTTTCCCATGGTTGTTGAAACTTACTGTGTGAATCTTCTGCGACTTATAACAAATTGACAAGGTCCCTCTGTTCTCCCAGGGTAGAACCTAAGAAGAGGAAGATGAAAAGATGAGATAAAATGTCTATTAAGAAATACCAGATCAGGAAACATCATTTCTGGGATGAATGTGTCTAATATACAACATACAATATTCAATATTCCTCCGACAAACAGGCTTGATTTGGATTCTTCTTGAAGATAATCTGCCAGGGGATGAAATCCTTGCACTGTTTACAATAGCTAGTTCTTACCATTCCTTCCTCATGCATTTGGAAATCTGGCAATAACAATTCCTAAAACTCTATAGATACCTAGTAAATGTTTTACCATATTCATATTTGTTTATGTGCTTAAAATTTTTAACTTATATTTTAATACAGGCAAAAGCCACAACTATCAATACAATTCTAGAGTTGAAATTCATTTGATAACAGAGCTCCATATTAAAATAAATAAGTATGAAAAGTCAATTTTATGTGAAAATTAATATATCTGATAATGGGGTTGTTAGGTCATTATCTAAAATGTATTAGGTAGTTTGTTGCTAGTTGCGCCTATTGTGTTATTGTTTTTTGTTTTATTGAGTTTAGTTGGCGTCTGTGTTAATTGCCCTTCTATTTGGTGTGCTCCTACTGGAATTCCAGTACTGAGGAAGTAGGTGGTGTTCAAAAACTTCATGATCTATAGTCTGGATCAATAAGTTGACATGGAGGTGTTGTGGGCGGTAAGCATGGCTTCTGAGACTTCCAGAAGTACAGGGGATGGGGAGGTTATTCCCTTGAGAAGAGACTGAGAAGACCTCAGAGTTATAGCCTAAATGCAGCATGAAAGATAGCTATTCTTATAAGGAATTACAATTTGCTGGTTTTATATAAAAACCTCATTAATAGACCTCATTCCCATGACCTGAACAAACAATTTGAGGCTATTCATGTTCCTGGAGCGAGCAGATGCCATTGGGCTACACTAGCATGCAACAGGGATGAATGGAGACATTACTGGCGCCCACTGAGCAAATCGATGAACAATGGGAAGACAAGTAATACAAATGATATTAAAAAACCTAGAGTCAACTAGATTTGTAATTTATTTTTTTAAATTTTAAAATATTTGTCCATGTCTTAGTGTTAAGGCTTAAATATAACTGTATTGGATGGAAGATTGTGGATCTCATCTCAGGGAGGTCCCAAGACCCCAGGCTCAAGGGACCTCCTGTGGATTCCATAGCCTTAACATTACTTGGGGGTTAGGAGGTGACTATGGCAGCAGATGCTGGGGCTATATGGGTCCCCAGCAGTACTCACTGTATTTAGGGAAACCCACCTGTGTCCAGGCAATACTGTGTCAGCAGAGTAAGAGCAAGTCTAGAGTTTCCTGAAGGTTATTCTTTAATGCTGCTTTGTTTCATCTCTGCTTGCTCTCTGAGGAACCGCTCTTGAACCTCTCTCTCTCTCTCCCAGTGATTTCTCCTGCAGGCTGCTCTCTCTTTGGGTCATCTGCACTCCTCTCGCCAGGGCCTCTCACTGCAGGATGTCTCTCTTTTAAGGCTTCGGGCTTCTGGTCCTCTTCCAGGATGTCTCCTTTCAGGACTTTTTCCTTAGGTCCTTGAGCTCAGGGCTTTTCTGTCCAGGGCATCTTACTCTGGACTCCTCGGCTATGTCCATTTCCCTAGTTAACCTTGTTTCATCTTTTGCTACCATGTCTTGTGTCACTGAATCCCTATCTAAGCCTTTGAATACCCTACTGCCAGGGTTCTAATACTTAGAAGCCCTGAACTCTGCAGCACTGTAGCTTTGATGCCAGCCCTTGGCTCAAACACCAGGCCTTGGGCTGGCCCTTGGCTTTAGGCATCAGGAGCAGCTTCTCCTCCCTGGTGTTGGCCATCCAGCTCAGGCACCAAGGGCCCCATGGCCTAGGTGCTTGCCAGGAACAAGAGGCTGCTGCTCTCTCAGTCCGGAAGCCCCTCACACTCCCAGGACACTCTCCTGGGATCCCTATTTATAGCCTTGGCCAGGTTCAGAACCCTGGCCTCAACTGTCTTAACAGACCTTGGGAGGTACTGTGCCTTTAAGATCCCACATCTTAGCACTCAGGGATCAGTCTTGGCAGGACTCAGAACCATATGTAGTGTCAGGGATACAACTCAGGTTGTCACATGCATAGAAAATTCTCTGTGTATTTTTAATTCATGTATCATGAATTAAAATATATATTTAGGCAATGTAGCCTACAATTGTGTTAAATACAGGGTTTTATGCATAAACATTCCAGCACTGAACCCTCTACCAGAGGTTATTCCACCATTGACCCAATGTCAGCCCCGCTCTATTCTAATCTTTCTAGCCCTCCTTGGTAGTATGCTTTCTGCTGAAGACCAGTTCACAGTTTCTGTTCCCTTTAGGCTTCTGTTAGTCCCCTGCTATGTCTATTTATATGTCATCACTTGTATCACTTGTCTTCCCATTGATCATCAATTTGCTGAGTGGGCACTAGTAATGTCTCCATTCGCTGGGAATGAGGTCCATCATTGTTACTGTTTTTGGCATATCGAATACAGCACAGGTAGCTTGTCAGGCTCTGCCATGGCTCTGGGTTCATCCTGGGGCCCAGTCTTTTTCTATGTTAGACCATCAACCAATCTGGGCCCACGAGGCAGAGCCCTGAGTGAAGACAAGCCTGACTCCTGTCTGCCACCTGTCTATGCAGCTGGACACTGCAGCCACACCTGCAAAACCTTGAGGGGATTATATATATATATATATATATATATATATATATATATATATATATATATTTAGAGATATTTCTGTGTCTGTCTCTACTTCTAACTTTAATAGCCATACACTCTCCAAATCCATGCACATAGGAGCAAACTGTATGGTTTCATCATTCCTTATATCATAGCAGTGTTGCATGGTGTATATATACAATAACTTCTTTATCCAGACATCTGTTCATTGACACAGGCTGCTTCCAGATTTTGGTTATTGTGAACAGCGTTGCAATGAACATAAAAGTGCAAATGGATTTTCTGAATTTAGTTTCAGGGTCCTGGGGTACCAAGAAATGGGATTGATGGCTTATATGGAAGCGCAAGAAGTGTTAATATTGTTTTCAAAAGGGAATGTTCAGTAAACAGTCACATCAGCCTTTGAATAAAGGGCCTTTTATTCCCACATCCATACCAACACTGGCTGTTTTTGCTCCTTGAGATCTGTGCCAGCCTTACTGGTGTGACATATCTCATTGAACTTCTCGGCTATGTCCCTGTCTATTTCCCTGGTTACCTCTTTTCATCTTTTGCAACCATGTCTTGTGTCACTGAATCCCTTATTTTTGCATTTCTGTGACAAGTGATGCAGACCAGTTTTGTTTTTGTTTTGTGGGCACATGTAGCAGTGCTTAGGGCTCACTCCTGGTTCAGCACTCAAGGATCACTGCCAGCAGTGCGTGGGGAACCATACAGGATGGCAGGTATTGAACCATCACCTGCTATGTACCAGACAAACACCTTACTCACCGCACGTTCTAGTCCCATGCAGAGCATATTTTTCATTTGCATTTTGGCTATTTGTATATTTTCTCAGAGGTAATTTCTGCCCATTTTTCCCAACTATTGTTTTATAGAATTGGTTTTTTCCACTGTGAAATTCTACCGTGTTTTATGTATTTCTGATATTAGCCTTTTATCAGTTGAGTGGTGGGAAAATCCTTTCTCCTACCCTGTGGGATGTCTTTTTATTCTGCTCGTTACATGTTTAGTGGTACCGACTCTTCTTAATTTTATATACTACTGTTTATTTTGGATTTCATTTGCTTGGCATTGAATCATTGAAAATGCCTCTAATTTTATCATCATGTAGTACTCTATTTTTAATTTTTTAAATTTTTTGAACCACTGTGCAATGGACCATTACAAAGTTACTCATTATTAGGTCTCAGTTATACAGTGGTCCAACATCCATATCTCTACCCATGCACATTTCCCAATACCATGGTGCCATTTTCCTCCCACCTCCATCTTCCACAACATGTCTCTAAGTTAGGCTCTCTCTCTCTCTTTCTCTCTCTCTCACACACACACTTTCTCTCTGTATATGGTTGCAATACAGATACTGAAAGGGTATCATGCATATCCCTTGACCTACTTTTTATACTCAATATTAGACTAACATTACTATTCTTGAAGTATTCTGTGTTTTCCTCAATATAATTTACTAATTTCCTTTTGTTACTGATGGCTAAATGGATTCATTTAGACTTGACTCTTGTGCATGTTGTTAGGGGTATGACTATTTATTTTTGTAGCTTAAAGGGTATAGCTGCCTTCTGCCTAAGATCTTTGTGTACAGTAACAAGGTTACTCAGCTCACACTTCATTTACTGCCAATTCTGATTATGACCTTTTGTGTTTTGGGGAAAGAGAAATAACACCTAAATTATGGAAGATAAGTGCAAGTTGTAGATTCAGTATTTCTCTCTTTCCTGCAGCAATGTTGAGCCGGCCTACCCTCCTGCATGATACATACACATAGACGTGTACTACTACATACTCACACACATGCTATCAATCATCACATTATAATTTCACATTTTTAATTTAATCTTTAAACTTTTATTCATTAAAATATAGTATTTTTATCTTGGAAGGAAGTAAAAGTTTAAAATGTGTATAAGTTTTTTTAACAATTTATTAATAACTAGGATCCTAGGATTCTATGTCTAAGCAAGCAGAAAAGGCTCACTTCCTTTCCTTGGAGATGAGGACAGCCCCAGACTCTGTGCATCCCCTTTAGCTTCATGAAATATATATATATATATATATATATATATATATATATATATATATATATATGCTAAGTTGCCTTTACTTGACAAAATAAGAGAGAAAAATTGCCCTGAAATTTGATGGGATGTAATAGAAGTTGACATTGGACTGATTTTCTCCTAAGAGCATGTTCTCTTGGTTGTCAGTGAGAAAAACTCAAGAAGGAAGAGAAACACCACTAAGAAAGAGGTCAAGTTTCCTGGCTTCCTAGGATCCTTAAGAGTGGAATTTATTGAGACAGAAAAATGGTCATTTTATTGCTAGAATGGAGTAACTTTCTAGGAAGGGAAAAGTAAGTGGAAAATAAGTATAAAAATGTGGTTTTAGATTTAAGAAAACCTTCCATCTTGTTCCCAGAAAATTTCCGGTATCTATGTCTGAGATTGGTTTAAGTTCAATGAAATTATGCTTGAGTGTTAGAGACTTGGATGTTTTAGGATTTGTGTGTTCAGTGAAATCTGTCTTCTTTCTGACTCCTTTCTAAAATCATTTGCATATACAAAGTCTTTACAAAGTCATTGAGGTATTACAGAACTTTGCTCTTAAAGATGGTAGGTATGATTTTAAAAATCTGTAGGTGGTATTTAAAAGGAAGATACACATTAAAATTCAGCATATCTTTGAATTCAGTGTACACTTATTTCATTCTACATAGGGTAAGGTAAACTGTATTTTAAAGTAGACCAAATCAGCTGTGATTAGAATTTTGTTTGCCTTTAGATGTTACTTTACAGATGGAGTCTATCAAAGCCATGTGCTCAGTTTTCAATGCTTACAATTTAAAAAACTCCACAAAGACTTTTTTAACCTCTTTGCTTAGAAGTTAGAAGTGAGGTCAGAATGACCCCAGCCAAGGTGAAGAAATGAACTGAAGAGTTTTTCTACCAGAACAACTCAAACTGAGCTCATGTTAGATTGCACCTATGCTAATTTGGCTCTTTTATAATGAGTACAAACTCAGAATTTTTGCAAATTATTTTTGTAAAATCATACATGTAGGCATATCAGCACTTAAATTGTTACCAGATGGCAGATCAAGGTAAAAGATAGAAAGACAATTTCTTTCTTTCTTACCTTTACCCTCAGACCATCCATTATTTAAATTCCTTTAGACTTTATGGGCATTGCACTTGGGATTTCCTACAATGTAAAGACAAATGAGGCATGGCCTAGAGCAGCGGGTACTTTAAATAAAGGTTCGACTTTGTGGCCCTGGCAGATGAACCTGGGCCTTAGGGCAACCCCCACATCTAAGGAAAGTTATATCCTTAGATAATTCTTTCAGCATGAGATCATATTTTTAAGTGCTGTTCCCCATACTATCAACTGCTTAAACATAACAAGTGACCTAGTAAACACACAGACCAACCTAAATAAAAATTATTTTCTTTCTGTAGGCAGTCTGAGACAATGCTTTTTCAATAGACTAAGACCTGAATAAATAGGTTGATTACTTTTATTTCTTTGATCCTAAAACACATTAAGAAAACAAGTGCAAAATTCAGGCAAAACAATGTCTTTCACATTCTTGGTGAACTATGAAAGTGAGAAATAGCTGGTCATTAACTCTTTTTATTATATTGATGTGCTTTCCATGGTTTTCTGGGATAGAGTCTGAGTCATATATTAGTGTGACAAAAACACTTTTCTAATGCACTGGGGTAAGAGGGTTGCCCAGCATAATTGCTAATAATATCACACCCCCTCTTCACCACCACACGCATCAAGAAATTAGGACTAAAAAAAGCATCATCCATCAAAGTGTTGTATAAATGCATATATGCTTTATGTGTTGTATGTGCATGAGGAGAGATAACAAATTGAACGGTACAAATTATGTAGAGGTAACAAAAAATTCTAGGGTACATGAATACTGTTTTATTTTCTAGACATAGGAAATCACTTGTGAAGCCTTGTGATTCACATTCCTTAGTTTCTTTAAAATCACTGTTGCTCAATGTTGAAATAGAGACAGATTATTAGTATGCTGGCGATTACAGATTTTTGGAAGCATTGGAAGGGCTTAATGATGTGTTGAGGGCCATAGACTTTGAAATCTGTCTTGCATCTGGAAGCTATCACTGGAGGGAAGCTTGTTGAATAAAGGCATCCTGAGTGTTATAACATTTTACTTAGCACCAGTGACCTGTCAAGAAGCAATGGGGATAATGGAGCTAGGGACCGCTTGGGATCACTCATTCAGGACACAGAGCCCTCTTTCTGCCCATGTTCATGATGGCTTTTTTTCAGAAGTGCAGTTTCTTGATTAAAGGTAAAGTTAGGATTAGAGGTCTCTGGTGGGAGGAAAAATGTTTTGGTTAGTTTTTTTTTAAAACAAGAAGTGGTGATTAAAGTTGGGTTTTATTAGGATTGAAAGCCAAGGCTGGTTTTTTTTGGAGTGAAATATAGCAAGGGAGTCACAGGTTGAGACTGCCTTTATAAGCAAGGTCATAAGCCTTCTTATTTAAATCTTTAAACAAGGAAAATATAAAGGGCAAAAAGAAGAAGGTGCTTCCAGTTCTGTTCATCTCTAATTTGAAATTTTCTGCAGTGATATAATGCTTTCTTTATCTTATGTGTGAATACATAGGTGATATTCATATCTGACTTTCTTAAAACGAAGCCCTGTTGCATCAAGACTATCCTGATGCCTCACCTTCAAACCCTTCTTCCTGAACAGAAGTAAAAGTTATGCAAGTAATGTGCTGTCTTTCTGGTATGGAATACTTCTCTGTAGTTTTTCGAAGGAGAGAGAAGTCATTGGGGGGACAGTCTAGCGAGACTACAAGAGAACTCAAGAGATAACATGACATACAACCTTTGTGGGGATTTTCATATAATTTAAAAAATCACCATAAAGGGCTAAAGTTATAGTGCAAAGAATAAGGTTTTTGCTTTGTATGTAGCCAATCTCTGATCCTAAGCATCGCATATGGTTACCAAGAACCACCAAACGTGATTCCTGAGCAGAGCTAGGAGTAATCCCTGAGATCCTGCGGTGTTACCCTGCCAGTTCTCATCCCCTATACACAGTCAAACACACATGCATATGTGCACACTCGCATCTTTGGGAATTAAAATCTCTTATTCTAAATATATCCTATTCTATAGCACCATTGCAATGCTGATATTTTCACATGGATCTTTATTTCTATGAATTATAACAGTAACATGATCATACCATGGTCCAGCACTTGTCGATAGACAGAAATGCATGCATCACCTCATTTACCCATATTGTAAAACCAATGGAAGATCCCCAAATGTTTCAAGTTTTCCAACTCAGAACGTCTGAGTTCTATAGGTCAGAATCAAAAACCAAATTTTTTCAGACAGGAATAATCAAATAGTAGTCATACCAAATTTTAGATGCCTTAAATATAGTTTTTTCTAATGTTTCCCAATTTTCTGCTTACTTCTTTTGGCTACATTCAGTGGTAGTCAGGGCATACTTCTGAGCATAGGTAATAGAGTGACCAAAGGTCATTCTTAACTGTGCTCAGGAGAATATATGTGGTGCCAGGGACTGAACTATGGTTGAAATATACTAGGAAAGTGTAGGACCTATTGTACTATCTATGCAGCCCCTATTTTCTAAGTTTTATAGCATCTTAATCTAACCTAAAATACTTTACAATTAACTTTGAATGATAACCAAAGCCTTTTCCAGATGATCCTAAGCTTAATTTTTTACTTCTTATTTCCATTTTATGAGTTCATTCTAGGAAAGTATCTGAATAGTGTTAAATGTGATGCGTGTAAGTGTGTATGGTTGTGTGTGTATGTGTGTGTGTTGACATATAATAAATATGAAATTAAAGCAGGTCATGTATGATAAGTGAGAACGTAAATTTTACATTTTTTATTGATAACATTTAATATTAAAAGCATCTTTTAAGTAAGTAAATATAATATTGTAAGTAACATTTATTTGTTTTACAGACCTACTAATATTAAGACAAATTTTAAAAGGGAATTTTCTTAATCTGAATTCAAAGTTAGTGTTCTCTATTACAAAATTAATTGCAAATGTTCATATGTTAATGCTGAACCTAATGGGACTTAACATACATCATCTTTGAAAATGTCTTTTCACACAGATAGGTACTGCCAAGTGCTGATAGTGCTCCCTGAGCACATGATTCTAATTGAGCATATTCATCACTCAGAAGGCATTTACAGATTCTATTAGACTCTTTTTTCAATATTTGCCTTTTAGCATGTCATTAGGTAGCAGATTAATCACTTGCACTGGGAGGTTAGGTAGAAAATCTTGAATTGCACAAATTAACTTTGAAATATAAAAAATTTCCTCTATACTTGCGTCAAGGTCTTTAAAAGAAAGTGGGAAGAAAAAAGAAAAGAAAAGTAATTGACTGTTTTAACTGGGCAGAAAAGCATTCAATACAAATTTGAGTGGAAATAATAATGTTACATATTTTAAAATTTGGCACAGTGAAATTTATAGAGAGGCATGGAATTACCTCTAGCCAAGGAATGATGCTTTTCCCAAATTAATTTATGATAGATTAGGTTTCCCAGGGCCAGAGGGATCCTATAGGTATTAGGAACTCAGTGCAAGTGTTTGCCTTGCATTGAGCTGACCCCACTTCAATTCCCCAGCACTGCATATTTGCATATTTTCCCCTGACCATGGCCGTGAGTAATTCTAGAGCACAGAACTAGGAGTAAGCCCTAGGCATTACTGGGTTTGGTCCCGAAACCAAAGAATCAGCTTCATATATAAGCTCTACTTATATTAAGAAAAAAAAATCGGTTTCATCATAAAAAGATCAAATCTGTGGTAAATCCTAAAATATGAGACAATTTAGTGTTCAGTATTGTGACGGAGAGCAATTTTAATAGAAATAATTCTGTCTTGATTAAAAAGCTAGAAAAATTACAATAAATCTCTATGACCACTGAATTCCTGAACAACTTTGTAGAAGGAAAATATAGAATGCTCAGCTTTTGGTTGTGAGAAAAATCCATAGGACAGCTGTTAAAATCCACAAAAGCAAATGAAATTCACCATGGACACTACTAGCTGAATAAGGTATGGTAGATTCAAGTGTATTTTTTCACAAAATGATGATGAATATAATGAATAAATCTAGTGTTTACATAACATATCTAACAAAATTGGCAAATTTGTCTCTTTAGGAATGCTTTATGCTTCACTTATATGTTAACCACTACTAGATGGAGGATGGGGGCTGGAACACTATATGACTGAAACCCAAACATGAACATGTTTGTAATTCTAAACCTCACAGTGGTATAATACAAAAAAATTTTAAAAATAAAAATTTAAAAAATCGGGGCCGGAGTGATAGCCCAGCGGGTAGGGCGCTTGCATGCGGCCGGCCTATGCCGGCCCGGGTTCGATCCCCGGCATCCCATATGGTCCCCTGAGCACCGCCAGGAGTGATTCCTGAGTGCAGAGCCAGGACTAACCCCTGAGCATCGCCAGGTGTGACCCAAAAAGCAAAAAAAAATAAAAAATAAAAAAAATAAAAAATCCACTTGCCTTGCAAGTAGCTTACCTAGTTCCACACTAGTCACTCTGTAAAGTCCCTAAGCACCACCAGATGTGGCCCCCAAACAAAAAAAAAAAAAAAATGAAGAGCTAAAATCAATGGACAAATATTGCAGGTAGTGTTTGTAAATACATAGAGTCAAGAAAACTACTCAAAACTATTTATTTATTTAAGAAGGGGGACCACACCAAGTAGTATTAAGGTGTTACTCCTGGCTCTGTGATGAGAAATCATTACTAGCGGTACTCAGAGTACCATTTGTGGTGCTGGGGATCAAACTGGAGTCAGCCATATGCAAGACAAGCACCAAGCACCTTAACTACTGTAATATTTCTCTGGCCCATTTTCTTTATTTTTATATTGATTATTGATTGACATAGGTGCCAATATCAAACAACTTTTCAAACAACTTATTTTTCTGAAAATAGTATTAATCAATTGCAGGGCCTCTGAAGACAGTCACTGACTGTTGTAATCAAACACAATTTTATTGATTCGCCATCAGTAAATAATTTTCCTTTGCCTAGTCTAGTCACTTATAAAGAAATTTTACTTCCAAATTCTTCTATGATGAGATAACCCTTTTAATGTCTTTTTTCTAATTTTCTTTAAGTCACTTTGTTGTGAATTGCATTATTTAGCAGAGCTAGTGTGTCATTGCAAATTAAACATGCTGTTTTTCCAGTATAAATTACATAAAAACAAGTGATAGATTGTATCACTGAAGTTCAAAAACTTCAGGCCATAGTTAGATGACTCCTGACCTAAAATACAACCTGATATTTAATTTTATTAATTTTTTAACAACCAGGTATGCCGATCCAGAGACTCACACACACGGGCAGAGCTGCTACTTGCTCTCCCTGTGCCCAGCTGATCACGAGGTGCCCGGGAGGGATGGCGGGTTCTAGCCCTGGCCTGCCACTCCAGCAGAGTCTTGCAAGAAGCCAGAGGAACCCCATGCCATGAGGGCCGCCATTTTCTACATCCGGACTCCCCTCTCCTCAGAGCTCCACCCAGCAGGAGAGATGATCACAGTCCAGCTTGCACGGCCACTTTGCAGCCATGGAGTTTATCAATAATTGCTCGAAGTTTTTTTTAAGTATTTTATTATACCACCGTGAGATATACAAATAAAAAGATATACAATTAAAAGTTCATATTTGGGTTTTGGTCATACAGTGTTCTAGCACCCGTCCCTCCACCAGTGCCCATCTCCCACCAACAACGCCCCCGGTTCGGTTCCCCCCCCACTTCCCCAGCCCCCTCTATGGCAGGTTCTTTATTTCTTTCCCTTTCTCTCTCTTTCTCTTTTCCTTCCCTTCCAGACTATGGATTACAGAACATACATTAAGAGGTTGTCATGTGTATCCTTTTGCCTCTATTTAATGCTCAATTCTAGGTTGGCATTAGTACCCTCGACAATTATTAGCACACTGTTCCATTTTCTGTCTTACCTAAACTCTGACTCCCACACGTTTATGATAATTTCCACCTTTGACAAGACCTCTTGATATATGTTTCACTTGACCTTGGATATTGGTATCATAATATGTACGTATATATTTATGCCATGCAAATAAATGCAGTCATTCTGTATCTGTCTCTCTCCTTCTGGCTAATTTCGCTCAACATAATCTTCTCCATGTCCATCCATTTATAGGCAAATTTTATAACTTCATTTTTCCTAACAGCTGCATAGTATTCCATTGTGTAGATGTACCAAAGCTTCTTTATCCAGTCATCGATTTTCGGGCACTCTGGTTGCTTCCAGATTCTGGCTATTGTGAATAATGCTGCTATGAACATAAAAGTAGGGATGGTGTTTCCGCTGCGTATTTTTGGTTTCCCAGAGTAGATTCCCAGGATTGGTATGGCTGGGTCAAATGGGAGTTCAATTTCTAGTCTTTGGAGGAAAGTCCATATTGTTTTCCAGAAAGGCTGTACCAGCCGGCATTTCCACCAACAATGGATGAGTGTCCCCTTTTCCCCACATCCACGCCAGCACTTGTTGTTCTTGCTCTTTTGAATATGTGCCAGTCTCTGTGGTGTAAAGTGGTATCTCATTGTTGTTTTGATTTGCATCTCTCTGATGATTAGTGATGAAGAGCATTTTTTATATGGTTTTTGGCCATTCGAATTTCTTCCTTGCTGAAGTTTCTGTTCATTTCTTCTCCCCATTTTGAGGTGATTACTAGATCCGCACGGCAGAGCCTGGCAAGCTACCCATGTCGTATTTGACATGCCAAATACCAGTAACAATTATAGACCTCATTCCCATGACCTGATGGAATGGTTTGAGGCTCTTTATGTTCCTGGAGCGGGATGATGCCCCTTGCGCTATCTCACATGTGACAGGATGTATTGAGATGTTACTGGTGCCTGCTCGAGCAAATTGATGATATACAGGAAGACAGTGATACAGTGATTTTAGCAAATAAAGTAGTTTCACTCAATTTATTTAAATAATTTTAAGTAAGAATATTTTTACAATAGTACTAGTATTTCTATTTTATATACCATATAACCCACTAAAGTGCTAAGATCGGGGCTGGAGCAATAGCACAGCGGGAAGGGCATTTATCTTGCATGTGGCCCACCCAGGTTTGATTCATAGTATCCCATATGGTCCCCTGAGCACTGCCAAGAGTAATTCCTGAGCGAAGAGCCTGGAGCAACCCCTGAGCATCACCAGGTGTGACCCAAAAAGCAAAAATAAATAAATAAATAAATAATATGCTAAGATCTTTTCACTATAATCTACTGTTTGCAGGAACAACAGAGCATTTAAACATGCTCTGCAATACCATATGTCAAGAGATGTAAATTGAAACAATGATGAGGTGAGATATTAATGCATACCACAGAGACTGGCACACATGAAAATGAATAAAAACAAGTAGTTCTGGCATGGATGCAGAGAAAGAAACTCCCATTCACTGCTAGTAGGATGCCGACTGGTACAGCCTTCCTGAAAAACAATACAGACATTAGAGAAAAAAATCTAAGAATTGAGCTTCTATTTGACCTAACAACTCCAGGTCTCGGAATACACCTTACAGCACCCCCAAAAAATAGAGAAATGACGTTTAGATCTTTCTGTTCTTTGTAGCATTATTCATAATAGCCAAAATCTGGAAACCCAAGTGTTAAGGAACAAATGACTAGATGAATAAACTATGGTGCTTATGCACAAGGTAATAGTATTTAGCCATAAGAAAAGATAAAGTTCATAAAATTTGTAGCTATGTAGAGGGACCTGAAGAGTATCATGCTGAGTAAAATTAGTCTGAGGTAAATAGAACAACATATGATAGACATAAAGAAATAAAATGGAGCAACAAATACTCAAAACAATGGAAACAAAGAACATAAGAACTGGTCTGCAGTAGGAAACGTGCCACTTGAGAGAGCTGGAGAATAGAACTAGGGGTGAACGCATAATGTCTACATGTCTATGGTGGAGGGCATTGTTCAACTGGAAGGAGGAAGTGGTATTGAAATATGGTAAATTGTTATGCATGAAATCCCATCAGCAACAGTATTGTAAGTCACAGGAAATGGGGGAGGGGGCAATGGTGGATGGAAGTGGACAATGGTGAAGGTTCTGTTTAAAACATTGTATTCCTGAAATCCAATCATGAACGACTTCGTAATTTTACTATCACTAAAGTAAGAAATAAATAAATAAAATTGAGAAAATAAAGACCAGAAACATAACAAAAGTATGTGGTATTTTCTAACAGTGAAATTTTACAGGCACTATCTATAATGCTAACATGTTTGATTATTCTATTATAGATTTACCATGGTAAATTATAGTAGAATAGAAGAGTTGAATATGGGGTTTTATAGTAGCCTAAGAAATTATTAGAATTAATAGGAAGAAGAAAAAACAAATCATGAAAATTAGCCATAAAGAAAAAGACCTTCAGAATGGGGTTAGGGACCTCTGAAACCCCCTCTTCTTCATAATAGTAATTAAAATACTGAGAGAAATTACCTAAAGCTTTTTCAGAACCTTGAAAATTTGCCTGAGAATAGAAGCAATGTGAGAGCGATTTATTCAAGAACAATGGCAGACTTTGAAAATGTTGGAATTTGTTGTGTTTTAACTTCTTTAATTTCTATCTTCCTGTCCTCAATTGTACAATAACATTTTGTTTTGTTTAATGAGACAGGATTCAGGAAACATTCCTGTCAGTGCTCAGGGGACCATATGTGGGGCTGGAGGTCTAACTCAATCAGCTGCATCATGGCAAGTGACCAATCTTCTGTATTCTCTTTAGAGCCCCTCTACAATAGCCTTAAAATTAGGGGCCGGAGTGATAGTCCAGTGGGTCGGGTGTTTGCCTTGTTGGCAGCCAACCTGGGTTCAATCCCTGGCATCCCATTTGGTCCCCTGAGCACCGCCAGGAGTAATTCCTGAGTGCAGGAATAATCCCTGAGCATCGCTAGGTATGACCCAAAAAAGCAAAAAAAAAAAAAAAAAAAAACTACGTTTTAATCTCTAAATCATAGCAGCCATGAAAGCTATACCTCTAGCAGCTACTAATTGGGGAGAAAGACATTTAAAATTTCAAGAAATCTTGTTCAAAAAAAGTAAACAAAAAGAGAAAGTTAACTTTTTTTAAAATTTGTTTTTGCACTACATCTGGAGGTACTCAGAGGTTATATCTTAGTGTTTAGTTAAATCACATGATACCTGTAATCAAATCTAGCCATCCTGCAGACAAAACATATGCTCAAGCATATTGGTTCATCATTTTTATTTTGGGGGTCGGGCTTACAAAAGTCCTTGAATACATCATATCACACGACTTGTTTGACCTGACTCAGTCAGAGCATTCTCAGTGTCAAAAGACAGATTTTCAGGGGGAAATTTCTAAATGTTTATTTATTGGGGGGAATCACATCCGGTGA
The DNA here is from genome assembly GCA_021461705.1 of Cryptotis parvus. Taxonomy (NCBI): domain Eukaryota; kingdom Metazoa; phylum Chordata; class Mammalia; order Eulipotyphla; family Soricidae; genus Cryptotis; species Cryptotis parvus. The sequence goes on from JAJIBD010021684.1 coordinate 37,686, forward strand.
CACTCAGAGGTTTATTGCTGGCTCTTCATTTAGGAATTACTCCTGGCAGTGGCTGGGTGACCATAAGCGATGCCAGGCATCGAACCGGGTAGGACACATTCAAGGCAAATGACCTACTCACTGTGCTATCACTCCTGCCCCAGGGGGAAATTTCATGGGACCATATGCAATGCCAGGCATCGATCCCAAGTAGGTCACATACAAGGCAAATGACCAACCCACTGTGCTGCACTCCGGCCCCACAGGGGGAAATTTCTAGATGATTAAAGTAGTTAGTTAACATTACAGATGCTCGAGGAAGAATGAACAGTAGCAAAACATTCTTAATTTTAAAATATGGAGACCAACATGCCCACAGGAGACTTCAAAATGCTTCGATTTATGAATTCTAGTAATATAAAAAATGACATGAAAATTGAGGGATGTGTATATGTTACTAAAGAAAGATTTTGTATAATCTTATATTTGACCATGAAACTGTACCAACAGGTTAGATCAGAGATGTGCATGCTTTGATGGCATTCTCCAACATCCACACAAAAAGACCTTTCAACTGTAGAGATATGTATTGGTTCAAGTCATTTAAATAAATCTCAGTTAAATTATTAGTCAGCTAGCTAACAAGTAGAGTAGCTAGAGATATCACTATCAAACAAAGCACAAAGAATGCCAACTTCTTAGAATAAGTTTGAGAAAATTGCTAAACAAGTAGTAGAAACAACATAACAAACAAAAACGTGACCTCTGTGTAGGAAAAAGAATGCAATCGAAATGTAAGGAAGCCCGAAACTTGAACTTAATAAGCAAAGATTTTAAATAGCTTCATAAGTATTGTAAAAAATTATATGGAAATTTTAACTAAAATATATATAAACAAATTATGAGCATAGTTTTGGGAGCTATTGTATCATCAAATGTACATCTACACATAATGACAGTTCCAGAAAGAGAAGAGAGACATGTACATAAAGAACATTTTTTTAAGTAAATTAACCAAAATCTCCCCAAACTTGATGAAAAACTAAATTTCTATGTTCAAAACACTTACAAAAATATGAAAAGAAATGACTGTAAGTCAAGAATCTCGTCCAGCACATGTTGTCCAAAATTTATAGAAGAATGAAAATATTTCCAACCTTATGTCATCAAATTGTTGCTAGGGGCTTACAGTCCAAAAATAAAAAAAAAAGTCCTTCAGACTAAAGTGACAGAAACAGGCAATACTTAAGATCTACCTGAAATAATGAAGACTATTAACAGAAATCACAGCCCAGATCATCGCCACCCACCCTGAAGCAATTTTTTTTTCAATCCGGCCCAGGTATGCTGAACCAGAGACTCTCAGACATGGAGCAGAGCTGCTACTTGCTCTCCCTGTGCCCAGCCACTCCATGAGGCTCCCAGGAGGCATGGCGAATTCTAGCCCTGGCCTGCCACCCCAGAAGAGCCTCACAACAAGCCAGACGACCCCCTACTCCATGGGGGCCGCCATTTTCCACATCTGGACTCCCTCTCGTCACAACTCCACCCAGCAGACCAGACTATCACAGCCTGGCTCCACCCAGCCACAACTCCACCCAGCAGACCAGACTATCAAGCGGCCACATGGTCCATCAATAAATGCTTTATTTAGAGGTGACTACAAGAGTATGCCACTCGCACGGTAAGCCTGGCAAGCTGCTCGTGTCGTATTTGATATGCCAAATACCAGTAACATTTATATTAGGTCATTCCCATGACCTAATATAATGGTTTGAGGCTCTTTATGTTCCTGGAGCAAGCGGATGCCTTTGGGCTCTACTAGCTTGAGACAGGACATATGGAGATATTACTGGTGCCCACTCTAGCAAATAGATAATGCAAGGGAAGATAGTGATAGTGATAGTGATTAACAGAAAAGAGGTAGCCAGGCATTCATACCAAACCCAAATGCACTTTATACACAGCATATATTCAGCAAAAACGGCAGTATATGGATCAATAATAAGAAATTGCATTACCATATAAAATCATTCAACAACCTGAAAACTAATTATAAAAACAATATTTACAACATTGTCAAGAGAATTAAAACACACACAAGCTTAACAAGATTTATACTGAATAAAATAACTGTATTGTAAAAATTTGTTAAGTGAAAAAAATTAACTATCTAAATAAAGATATCTATTCCTTGCTCATAGATAATAAGACAAAGTACTTTAAGTATTTTAGTAAAAATAAAGACTAAGTGACAGTGCTCTCCAAATTAATGAGAAGCTAAGCTAATCTCAAATTCAAATTATTGACACAGATCCTGAAACCTATTTCTAAAGTTTATATAGAGACTGAAGGGACCTTTAAAAAAGTCTTAAACTGTGAAGAACAAAGTTTCTGAATCACATTTCTGCCTCCACAATTCATATGAATTACATTATCCAAGACAGAGTATTACTGACATAATCAGAAACAGTACATCCACGGAATAAAAATTTAGTCTAGTTATAAGCTTTTATATTAGTAATTAATTTTCTTTTCTTTTTCTTTTCTTTTTTTTTTTTTTTTGCTTTTTGGTCACACCCAGCAATGCTCAGGGGTTTCTCCTGGCTCTGCACTCAGGAATTACTCCTGGCAGTGCTTGCGGGACCATATGGGATGCCGGGGATCGAACCCAGGCCAGCACAGGCCGGCCGCACGCAAGGCAAACGCCCCCACCCGCTGAGCTATCACTCCAGCCCCTAGCAATTAATTTTCAACATGGATCTATCCAGTGGAGAAAGAATAGCGTTTCTAATAAATATATCTGGGAAACTGAATATTTAAAAAAGAAAAAAACTCAAATTGGGTAAAATCTTCAATTAGTTAAAAAATTAAAACTCTTGAAAGAAATAATATATTTTAATATATTTTAGTTTTTAAAATTTATTTTTGAAATCAGTTGTTATTGAGGTATATTTTCTTTCCTTCTCTTTTTGCTTTTGGGCCGTACCGAGCTGTGCTCAGGGATCACTCCTGGCAGTGCCTGGGGATTGTATTAAGTGTTGGAATTGTATAAGGGTCAATCATGTGCAAGACAAGTAACGTAACCCCTCTACTACGTCTCCATCTCTAAGGTCTCATTTTTTATAATTACATCGAAATTATTGTTTTATACTGGCTCTGCTGCTATACCAATCCATCCATCAGACAATTATACTGTTTCAAAGGGATGAAATATCTGATAAAAAATTCTAAAAAGAAAACATTCTAAAACGAAATTACCAATAAATAACCATAATATCACATCATAATATAATAAGTATAACTATAATAAAAAGACAGAAAGTATGAGAAAGGATATAGTTTGATTTTTATGAAACACTCAAAATAGGAATACCCAGAAATTCAGCATTACTTTAGCGATTACCAGAGACACTGGGAGAGGTTAATGGGAATGCTAATGATTAAGTGACTGCTAATGATTAAGAAGTATTCTCTGAGAGTGATTTAACTGCTTTGAGTTCAGTCATGAGAGTTGTACATTCTGTAGTCATACTAAAAACCCTTACATCACATACTTTAAAAAGGAAATTATATAGGAAGTTAATTATATCTTAATAAATTTTTCATTGATTAAAAATTAAAATACCACAATAAAGGATAAAACACAGCATTCTGTTATTTATTCTCTTTTAGGATCAAACTCACCTCGAATTTACTTAACTGTATAGTATGCTGTATAATACTAAAACTGTGGTCCTAAAGGGTCAGGAATGTCTGACATAGCCATAAAGGGCAAATGTAAACCTAAATCAGGTCAGACAAAAGTACTCTTTCACACACTCTGTTTTAATAACGGATTTGTACAGACATTAAACAGAGTTTCTGGAAGGAAGAACAGACAGGAACACATGCAGAGTAGCTTATCTTCTGTGCTTGCCTTTTACCTTCAAGAGAGTCAGAAGAGTCTTAGCTGTACTACAAGTTGTATCTTAGGAGAAAATGCATTAACACACCATCATACAGAAGTCAGGAGAACTGATGACTTCAAGATGCCCATTCTATTTGTCCTGAAACATTTCTAGTATTTCAAGAAACTGGGAAAAACAGAGTTCAAACCTTTCCTTCTACCTTTTTAGAAGTATTTTCCCTACAAGAAAACAGGGATGTATGTTTAGGTATTACTTTTGCCTTCATTATATTCCAGGATAAGAAAAACAGTCTTCTATTGCAACTCCTGGGGTGGCAATATTTCTTTCTGCTGCATAGGCAAGGAGGCCCCCACTTGACTTTATTTATATCACATATAATATCTGATATATTTACAATAAACTAAAATTTTACATTGTAGATAGCATGTAATCCTTAAAAATTAAAAGAGGGCCTATGTATATTACTCAGATTATTTTTAATTACATATTTATATTTATAAGCAATTTCTAGGCAAAGCTATCTCAAATTATTCCCTCTAAGAGTGACATCTTTCCCAGGATGAAAATATTTTACAATTATTATATTTCATATAACTTAGATTTACATATAACAAAACTTTCAGATAGCAGCATATATTCAATAGAGTTTCACAAGAACAGAAATAATATGTGTGATTTAGTAGGATGTTTAACACACTAAAATTACTGGTGAAATCCACTGAATTCCTCATAAGCATTTGATGATAGAAATTACATAAGCAGTTTACTTTTCAAACCTTTGTTCTCCCTTGAACACATACTTTCTTTCTCCCCCTCAATGTTTCTAAGTTTCATTCCATTAAAACTATCTTGTTTCACAAAAAACATAAAGAAATCAAGAAAGAAAAGAACCACTGAAGCCACTGATTGAATCATTAAACTTGACCATCCTGTTGTCTCATATTTCTGGTTAATCTGTTGCTACTGTTACTTTTTTTTATTTTTGTTTTTGTAAAGAACCTACACTACACTCAGGAAAAATCTCCATAAAAGGAGCTACGTAAGTGCTTTATATGCTGTACTATCTCTCTGGCCCTACATATTAACAGTTTTAAGAGAAAAAAAATATGTCAAAACAATTTCTCCAACTCAGAGTAAAAGCAGAATGAGTAAAAGCAGAATTTCAAGAATTTCAAGCAAATAAAATTCAAGTCTCATAACTTTCACCAACTAGGTTTTAGGTAAATTCACTTCTATTGGTAAGCACATATTAACTGCAATGAAATGTGCCCACCAGCACCCCTACAAAATAAAACTCTGGATATAGTTATTTTATGAGTTGAATTTTATAATTATATAAAGTAACAAAATTTATGCAATGAATGCCACTAGCTACATATTAATACAAACACAGATTTATATGAACCCCCAGAATTTAGAAGAACACACATAGATAGACTGCACATGATTGTGATTTAGTAAATGAATTAAATAAAAAGTTTATATATATATTCTCTGAATAAACTCCTTCTAGTCTGAGAAATGAGAAAGAGCACTTGGAATCAATATCATTTATCTCATGCACTATTATAGAAAATGTTTTCCTTGCTCTTCTTATCAACTTCACAAGATAACAGGTTGGAAATCAGGCTCTGAACTTGAGATATAGTGTCAATAGATTGATTGGGCTGCACTTTACTCAGCTAATGTTTCTCTAATGTCAAGTTCTACAGAAAATTTTTAGATAATAATAATACTTGCTTGATAGTAATATGTTATTTAGGGCACTTGCCTGGCCACTTCTAAGGAAAAGTCTCTTGAGTTTTCTAGGTGTGGTGTTTTTCTTTACAAAAGCAAAAATGTATCAGAGGCTTTACATTTGCTTTCCTTATAGCAAAGAAGTTATCTCTTTTCAGATGAAGAAAGCAAGCAAGTTTCTTGACTGCTCTTTGAGTAAGAAAGTTGCAGCAATTACTTAGCCTTGATACTATTGCTCTATGAGTAAGGAAAAGTAAACTGGAAATGCCAATATGGGCATCTGATATTTTGTTTTAGTGAAAAATAATATATGATTGCTTGGCTGGCATACATCTTCTTAAAACCCAAAGTGCAATATCATCAAGCTGAATATCAGATTTCAGTGTGTAAAAACCAACACAAATAGCATTGCATGAAGGTAATTGAAAGGAAGCAAACATTACTCACGTTTTGCATTTAATTATCAATAACATTTTCAAATGAAAAATATCAAAAATTATTTAAAGATTTATTTTACTTTATTTTATTTTTGCTTTTTCGGTCACACCCAGCAATGCTCAGAGGTTACTCCTGGCTCTTCACTCAGGAATTACTCCTGGCGGTGCTCGGGACCATATGGGATGCTGGGAATCGAACCCAGGTCGGCTGCGTGCAAGGCAAATGCCCTACCCGCTCTTGGATAACAAATGAGGTCATACTATGTTTCCAAAGAAATACATTTTGTCATGTTTATGGCAGTCTTTTGCTAGAGTTTAGATTCAGGGGAAATATGGGTTTTGTTGGACTACACAGACGGTGATCAGGGTCTACTGATTACTCTGCTCAGAAGTCACTCTTGGTGGTGCTTGAAGCATCACATTAGTTTCAGAAATAGAACACTGGGTTCAGTTGTAAGCAACACAAGCAGTTCAACCGTTACACAATCTCTGTGCCCCTTTGAGCTTTGAATGGATAAACATATGCTTTTATTTTTATTATCTATAGTTTTGCCTTTTCCAGAATGTGATATTATTTTGTTTTAGGCTGACTTTTTATTTGCACTAAGCACAACTTGTTAGCTATTTAAAAAATGGTGAATAAGGTTCCATTCTGTAACAATAGCACAGAATGTCATCTGTTTACTATGAAAGGAAATATTTGTTGCTTACAGATTTTGGTGATTATGAATATTAACGTTTATAACATTCACATTTCAAAGAATAAAAACCTAAGATTACAGTTGCTGAATTGTATCATAAAACTATGTTTAGTGTGTAAGGAACTACTAAACTATCTTTGAGTGTGACAGTCGTTTTGCAACTCACCATGAAGGAATTAGAATCCCTGTTGGTATACATTCTTGCCAGCAAGTAGCACTCTCAGTTTATTGAATTTTAGTCAAATAACTGTAAGCTATTATAGCTCCTTATTGTCATGATTTTATAATACTGTAATTACAAATGAATTGATGGTTTCTTTTGTTAGACACGCTTAGCAGGCCTCTGGGCTTTCTTCTGGTTCTGTGGTCAGGGATCACTTCTGGTGGTGCTTAGAAGCCCGTACTGGGTGCTGAGGATGAAAGCTGGGTCAACCCATACAAAGTGCAGTGCTAGCCTCTGTACTACCACTCAGGCCCTCTTTTCATGTTGACTCTCTATCTGTGCAATTACTTTCAATTATTTTGACTCTAAAATTATCGTTTTATTGAGTTTTAAGAGGCCATTTTTGTTTTTAAAGCTTATTTTCTTTATGCTAAAGTACTTTATCAAATGTTGGTTTTGTTAATTGCTCTCATTGATGTCTTATATTTTCATTTTATGTGACTTTAAAATAACATGAGCTTTAAGATTTTGACCAAGTTCAACTCATTGATTTTATATCTTATTTTCTCAACTGTACCTTTCATATTTCATCTAAAAACTCAAACCAAGGTTTGCTTAGATGGTTTTCATATTTTCAAGTTACATTATTTAACATCCTGTCCTTTATATATGTATATATATATGTATATACATACATATGTCCCTTTTGAAAAAAATTGTTTAAGGTTTAATGTCTATATATACTTTTGTTCTATTTTTTAGACATGGTGTGCAGCGACATCATTACTATTTGTTGAAAGATATTTCCATTGACTTACCTTTGTTCCTTTGTCAAATATGTGTTGACTTTCTGTGGGTCTATCTCTTAGTTTAAATCAATGTGTTCTATTATTGGTATGTTTTTTCTAGCTACTAATACTATAATGTTTTTAATAATGTAGTTTTATACTCAGAATTGTATTTAAGAGGTATGCATTCAACTTTGTGTATGTTTAATGATGTGTTGGTTTGTCTTGATCTTTTACTCTTTCAAATAAATTTGAGTACATTTCTCTATATCTACAGTATAGCTTCATTCTTTTATTAGGTTAGTATCACATCTACATGCTAGCTGGAAGAAATAACAATTATTTTTAGAAAACATACATTTACTAGACTGTTCATATAGAATATACATGTATATTATATATACTTTATTCTATTTTTGGTTAATAGATGTTATACCTATTACATTATATGTATTTTGTTTTGGGTATTATCATAAAATAGATTTTTAATTTTAATTTTTTTCAAAGATGTATATAACAATTAACTTTCTAATACTTTATGTTTTGTGATTTGTCTATAATAATTTAATGGTTAGAGGTGTGCTTTACTAGTATGAAATTTTGATAAAGACAATTATGCCCACTGTCAAAAAAGAAAACATTTATTTTACTTTCTATTTTTTTTTCTTTTTTTCTCCTGTACTATTGCTTTTCATTAACATTGGGTTTGATTTTAATTAGTAGCAATGAGATGATATATATTTGTCTTCTCTTAAATCTTTTGGAAAGACATTTGTTTTTAGAAACATTCTTTTTTAAGTGAACGACTCCTCATTTGCCCTGCTTTGCTGATATTTTTGTTTCCGTTTAAATCAGAAGTAAATAATATATATTTTTTGCTGTTGTTGTTATGGGGTTGTGGAGTTTGTCAGAACTCCACCCAGCAGAAGAGCTGATCACAGCCCGGCTCGCACGACTGCTTGCAGCCGTGCGGTTCATCAATAAATGCTCAAGTTTTGAGGTGACTACAAGATTATCTCACCCGCACGGCAGAGCCTGGCAAGCTACCAGTGTTGTACTTGACATGCCAAATACCAGTAACCATTATTGACCTCATTCCAATGACTTGATGAATGTTTGAGGCTCTTTATGTTCCTGGAGTGGGCAGATGCCCTTGGGCTATCTCGCATGTGCCAGGACATATTGAGATGTTACTGGCGCCTGCTTGGGTAATCAATGATCCATGGAAAGTCAAGTGATCAAGTGATGGGGTGGCACACTTGACAGTACTTGGGGCTTACACCTGACTGTCCATTCAGAGAACACTCCTGGCATTTTCTTGGGACCTTATGGGGTATTGGTATCAAATCTTTGTTAGTTGCATGCAAGACAAATGCCCTACTGACTGTGCTAGCTCTCCATCTTCAATACTGCGTTTTTCAAATGTTTTTTGAGCATCAATTATATTTATCAGATAACATTACTCCTCAGTTTATTGATCACCAAAGAGGTTCAATAAGTCTTGCAAATCTGGGAAAATTCTTTTTAGTATGCAATATCATTCATTCATTCATTCATTCATTCATTCATTTATTATCCTGCCACTCAAGGTGTTGCTGCTGTGGCTGTGGGGCCTGGCTGTGTCAGCAGGTGGCAGACAGGAGACAGGCTTGTCTACACCCATGGCTCTGACCCGTGGGCCCTGGGTGGTTGGTGATCTGACATAGAAAAGGACTGGGCCCCGGGAATGAATCCAGAACCACAGCAGAGCCTGGTAAACTACCTGTGCTGTGTTCGATATGCCAAAAAACAGTAACAATAATGGACCTCATTCCCAACGAATGGAGATGTTACTGGCTCCCGCCGAGCAAATCGATGAACAATGGGAAGACAAGTGATACAAGTGATTTGTTTATTTATTTTGGCTTTCTTGGGTCACACCTGGCGATGCTCAGTGGTTACTCCTGGCTCTTTGCTCAGGAATTACTCCTGGTGATACTTGAGGGACTATATGGGATGCTAGGGATCGAACCCGTGTCATGTGCAAGGTTACCTTACCGGCTGTGTCATCGCTCTGGCCCCTGTAATATAATTCATATATATAAATGTATATATATATATTTTTTTCTTCTGAAGTGCCTGTATTTTGTTCAAGATTTCTGCATTTTCTTCCTGTAAGATATTGCCTTACAGTTTTCCCTTATTGTTATATTTATAGTTGTTTCTTGTACTCTGGAACTGATGCCCTTAGATTAGGATCACAATCACGATCTTCCCGTTGATCCTCTATTTGCTAGAGCGGGCACCAGTAATATCTCCATATGTCCTGTCTCATGCCAGTAGAGCCAGGGGCATCGGCTTGCTACAGGAGCATAAAGAGCCTCAAACCATTATATTAGGTCATAGATTAGGATGTATACTGTTTTTATTTTGGGAAATAAATTATGAATAACTGCTATTATTTCTTTGAACCTTTTAATGATGAGTTTAATAGTCAGTTTTACCAAGTCTTCAAAGATGTGCCCATATACTTCAAGTTTTACAAAAATATTAAAGATATAAAAATCCTTTTTAACGGCTTCTGTGATACAAGCTTTATAATAATCACAAAATCAGACAAAATTATCAATAGAAAAGAAAATTTCAGACTGATATCCTTATCCTGACAACCGCTGGACTAGAGCCGTTACCGACTGGATCCCACGAGATGTCAAAAGATCACGTGGCCGCCCACCTACAAGATGGTCAGACTTCCTTGTCAAGACCCTGAAGGAACGGTTTGAGGCTCTTCATATTCCTGAATCAACCAGATGCCATTGGGCTACATTGGCATGTGATAGGGTCCAATGAAAATGTTACTGGCGCCCGCTCGAGCAAATCGTTGAATAATGGGATTCAAGTGATCAAGTGATCCTTAACAGACAAGGATACAAAAATCCTCCGCAAAATCTCAGTGGACTAAATTTTAAAATGTGTCAAAAGAATTCATACACTATGATCAAATAGGATTTATTCCAGGAAAGCAAAGATGGTTCAATATATGCACATATATTTATGTAGCATACAATGTCAATAAATAGAATGACAAAAACATGACATAGAGAAAACTTTTAAACATACAGAAAGCTTTTAAACATCTATTTATGGTAAATCTTCAAAGATGTGCCCATATACCTCCATTTTTACAAAAATATTGAAGATCTAGGAATCATTCTTAAAAGTTTCTATGATGGGCTCGGAGCGATAGCCCAGCGGGTAGGGCGTTTGCCTTGCACGCGGCCGGCCTGTGCCGGCCTGGGTTTGATCCCCGGCATCCCATATGGTCCCCCGAGCACTGCCAGGAGTGATTCCTGAGTGCAGAGCCAGGAGTAACCCCTGAGCATCGCCGGGTGTGACACCCCCAAAAAAAGTTTCTATGATGCCAACATTAGCATAATCACAAAATCAGACAGTATTATCAGTAGAAAATAAAATTGCAGACTAGTTTCATTAGCAAACAAGGAGGAAAAGATCAACAAAATCTCTTAGCAATAAAATCCGTAGAAAAATGGGAAAAGAAAGAGCATGCCTGAGATAGTAAATGCCATTTACAACACATACAGAGCCAACATCATTCTCAATGGTGAAAAATAGAAAGCCTTCATCTGAGAGCATGTAACCATCTGAGAGCATGTATGAGGCAAGGATGTTCACTTTCTTTACTATTAGTCAATATGGGTTTGGAAGTCCTCTCAGTAGGAAAGATTTAAAAAAATCCTTATAATGGATCTAAATTGGAAAAGAAAACTTTAAACTATAATGCATTGTAGATGATACACACAAAGCCTAAGACTCTACTAAGATAAGTCATAGAAACAAGAAATGGAATACTGCAAAATATCAGGAAATAAAACCCAGGAAAATCAACACAAAATTAAGTTGTATTTCAATGTGCAAATAATGTCCTATAAGAGAAAAAAAATTTAAAAAAAAGATAAGCCCATTAAAAATATCTCCTAAAGAGTGAGCATTACTACAGCACGTAGGGCATTTGTCTTGCACATGGCTGACAGGGTTCTATCTCCAGAATCCCATATGGTCACCCAAACACCACCAGGCGTAATTCCTGAGTGCAGAACCAGGAATCACCGAAGCATAATAGATAGATAGATAGATAGATAGATAGATAGATAGATAGATAGATAGATAGATAGATAGATAGATAGATAGATAGATAGATAGATAGATAGATAGATAGATAGATAGATAGATAGATAGATAGATAGATAGATAGATAGATAGATAGATAGATAGATAGATGATAGATAGATGGATGAATGGATGGATGGATGGATGGATGGATGGATGGATGGATGGATGATAGATAGATAGAGTGAATGAATGAATATCCCTGAATGGCAAACACTTAGGAATCAACTTGTCAAAGAACATGAAAGACTTGTACTTTGAAGACAGTACTAAATAAAGAGGATAATAGTAAGGGGAAAACTACTTTGTGTTCATTAATTGGAATAAATGACACATTAAAATGACCATCCTATATTAATGACTCCTAGTACTTCTGGAATATTTCGCTTTAATTCATGAGTGATACTTTCTGAGATAGGCACATCTTCAGATTATTTAATTATTTATTAATTATTGGGTGACTTTAACAAATATCAAGTCTGTTTTTCTGTGTTAAGTCTATTTTCTGTATTTTGTTAATCTATGTTTTTTGTTAATCTGTTTTTCAATCACTTGTATCTTCACTTGTCTTCCCGTTGTTCATCGATTTGCTTGAGTGGGCACCAGTAACATCTTTATATGTCCTGTCACATGCTATTGTAGCCCAAGGGCATCTGTTTGCTCCAGGAACATGAAGAGCCTCAGTCCATTCCTTCAGGTCATGGAAATGAGGTCTATAATTGTAACTGGTTTTTGGCATATCAAATACGACACAGGTAGCTTGCCATGCTCTGCTGTGGGAGTGGGATACTCTTTTAGTATCCTCTTATCTCATGCATGTATTGGTGAAATGGGGAAAGATCAGCTTTTCTGCTGGGTGGTGGAGCTCTGAAGAGCTGTGCAGTCCGGATGTTGAAAATGGTGGCACCATGGTGTGGGGTTTCTCTGGCGTCTTGCGAGGCTGTGCTGGAATGGCTGGAGGGCCAGGGTTAGAACCCGCTATCCTTCCTGAGAGCCTCATGATCAGCTGGGCTTAAGGAAGCCAGTAGTATCTCTACCCTGTGTCTCTGAGTCTCTGGATCAGAAATACCTGGGTTTGAAAAAGACGGCTGTACAGTGGGACTCTGACAAGCAGGGCTGTTTTTGGCTTTTCTGCTGGGTGGAGCTTTGACGAGCTATTCAGTCCAAATGTTGAAAATGGCGGCCCTTATGGTGTGGGGGGTTTCTCTCGCTTCTTGCGAGCTGCTACTGGCTCTCCCTGTGCCCAGGTGATCATGAGGTGCCCAGGAGGGATGGTGAGTTCTAGTCCTGGCCCACCATCTCAGCAGAGCCCCGCAAGAAGCCAGAGATGTTTTTCAATAAACTGATTAATTACATCTAAATTATAAAGTTATTTTCAGCAAGTTCATGTAATTTCTAGGTTATAGTTAAATTTTCCTGGTATCAGTATGCTATCCTCTTTCACTAAGTTTGTACTTAAAGTTTATACATTTTATAATTTTCAGAGAACAACCTTTGAGCTTTGTTGGTTTTATTCCATCTTCCTAATTTTTAATTAAATTGACTCATGCTCTGATATAATATTATTTTATACTGATTGCTTTAGATGATATTTTTTCTTCATTTTCTCAAAGTGGAAAGATTATTTTGTGACTCTTTATCCTGATCACTGTCACTGTATCACTGTCTTCCCATTCATCGTCAATTTGCTGGAGCGGGCACCAGTAACATCTCCATATGACCTGTCTCATGCAAGTAGAGCCCAAGGGAACCTGCTTGCTCCAGGAACATAAAGAGCCTCAAACCATTCCATCAGGTAATGGGAATGAGGTCTATAATTGTTACTGGTATCTGGCATATGAAATACGACATGGGTAGCTTGCCAGGCTCTGCCATGCGGGTAGCATACTCTTGTAGTCATCTCAAAATCCAGCATTTATTGATGAACCGCATGGCCGCCATCGGCAGCGCAAGCCAGGCTGTGATAGGCTGGTCTGCTGGGTAGAGTTCTGACAAGGGGGAAGTCCGCATGTGGAAAATGGAGGTCCTCATGGAGTGGGGGGGGGGGGGTCGTCTGGCTTATGAGGCTCTACTGGGGTGGCGGGCCAGGGCTAGAACCTGCCATCCCTCCCGAGCACCTCATGAGCGGCTGGGCACAGTGAGAGCCAGTAGCAGCTCTGCCCCATGTCTGTCTCTGGATCAGCATACCTGAAAATAGAGCTTTGTCCTGATATGAACTTAATCTACTTTTTCCTCTCTATCCTGAATTTACATCATTTTACTAACCTGCATCCAGCAGACCTGGGTTTGCTCCCCAGAATTACATATGGTCCCCAAAGCACCACTAGAAGTAATTTCAAAGTGCAGAGTCAGGAATAATCCCTGAGCATCACTGGGTGTGACCAAAAAGCAAAAAAAAAAAAAAAAAAAAACTGTTTAAAATGTTTTATACTTCTTTGACCTTTATTTATTTAATTTAGAAGTTATTTCCTCATATTGGGGGATGGGGACATATTTTCCAGTTTTTTTTCTATCATTGACTATGGATTATTTAGCATTGTGTTCTGATAGTATGCTTGTATAAGTTCAATTTTGCTAAATTTAAGGGTTGTGTACTTGTCACTGTAGATATATTATAGAAAAGTCAGCGTTAGCAAGTAGTTTGGTTATTTTACTTAGATAAACAATATTCTGAATTATTTTCTAAATTGATGAGAATCAAGAGAACTCCAATTTTAGCAACAGATTTGGCTACTTCTTTCAGTTCTATCCATTTATGCTCTCTATATTTTGATACTATATGCTGTGGTACATAAATGTATAGCGTCTCTTTATCTTCTTCAAGGATTAACTTCTTTATTATAAGGCCATGTCGCTTTATATTGTGATGATTTTTCTTGTTCTAGGTCTTTATTGAATAAAAATAATACAATTTACAACCTTTTTTTGGGTCAGGGAGAGACACCAAAACAGCATTTCGTGGCTCTGGGGTCACATCTGGTAATACTGTCCTACCAGGACAGCTGATTCAGTACTAGAACCAAAATTGTGTGCTAAGACACTCTAGTGGTGGTTGATACAGGCAAATACTCACATAATGGTCCTTCGGTACCTCAAGACCACAACCAATAATGTCCAGGGGCCATGTAGTTTTGGTCCCTCAGTATTTCTTTTCTATTTTCTTTCTATTTGCTTTAGCATAACTTATTTGTCTCCATCTTTCATGGTAAATAAAATCAATATTTATATTTAAAATAAATTTCTTATGGATAGAAGATATTGGGTTATATTTGTTTATGTACTGTGTAAAAATTCCCTTTAAGGTGCTTTATTAATGCCATACTTATTAAAGTGATTATTGGAAAAATTGAAATCATGCACACTATACATGTAACTAATATGTTGTATTTGTTCTTTAATTTCATCTGCTTTCTCTGACTTTAGCTAAAAATTTTATATTATTCTGCATTATAAATTTTTAGCATATTGGTTGTATTTATTCTTTTTTTAAATTAGGAGTTGACTTCATATCAGAAATGTGCTTCTTTAAGTGAGAGGAATCTATTTTTAAATACCATTGTGTGGCTTTATAGTAGTATAGAATACTCTTTAAAAATGCGTTTTATGGGTCATAGCAATAGTCCAGTGGGTAGGGCGTTTGCCTTGCATGCGACAGACCTGGGTTCGATCCTGGCATCCTCTATGGTCCCCCGAGCACCGCCAGGAGTAGCGCCTGAGCAAAGAGCCAGGAGTAACCCCTGAGCATTGCCGGGTGAGACCCAAAAAGCAAAGTTAACTAACTATATAAATAAATAAAAATTAAAATGTCCTTTTATTTTTCCCTTACATCTTAGATTTATGCTATTAACGTTTTTTAATCAATTTTATTATGATTATTTTAAAGTTATATTAAGATAACAAAAATTATAAAAATATAAAAAGCTCTTTATGTACAGCTATTTTATGTACATTTCAATTTCCTACTATATCACTTTCTATTTTTCTGAACATCGTGGCTTTTTTGAGATTGTTTACTAAATTTAAATTTTCATTTTAGTCACCATGGCTTGAAAAACTGTTATTAGTAAGGTTTCATACATGAAACATTCTATCACCATTTCCTCTACCAGAAAATTTTGACATTACAGGAAATATCTGGTGGTGAGAAACATTTTATGTTTTTGTCTGAGAAGTCTTTTTTCTTCACTTTTATTTGTTTTTGCTTATTTATTTATTGGTGATATCACATTGTGTTTCATTATTTACTCCTGTGTTGGCCCAGAGTAGGATCACTTCTAGGTAGTCAATTTTAGAACCATAAGGATGTTAGGGATTGAATTAAGGTCAGTGACAAGCAGGGCAAGCACCCTACCCGCTATGCTATCTCTCTGGCCGTTCCTTCACTTCTGTAGGTAAAGAAGATCACTGGAAACTTATGTCAGTGGGTTTTAGAGAGTTAAAAGGACTTTCTTTCCATACTTACAAATATTTCACTTCATTTTCTTCTTTATTACACTTTCCGGCAACTGTAATTCTTATATTTGTCTCAGAAGGTAGAGTCCAACCATTTTCCTCCCTCCTTCCAACACACATCCAGGCTTCTTTGATGATTTTCTGATTTCTTTCATTGTTGTTATTGTTGTTAGTTCTGAAATTTGAATTTGTGATAGACATCTTTATGTTTCTCAGACTTGTATTCATTCGGAGTTATGGATCAGTGATTTGGTGTCATTCAGTTTGGAAACTTTCAGAAAGGATTACTCAAATATTTCTTCTGCTGTATCTCTTCCTCTTCTTCTTATACCAGTCATGCATATGTAACACATCTTTTGAAATTGCTGCACATTTCTTCACTACTTTCCCTTTTTATCACTTGGAAAGATTTGAATAACATCTGCAAGTTCACTTATTCTCTCTTCTATTCTCTGAAGCCTGCTAGTTAGTCTATGAATGTATTTTAAATTTGCAGTATTTTTTTTATTCTTAGTATTTTTCTTAGTTTCCATTTCTTTGCTTAAATTACCCATTGTTCTTCCATGTTCTCTACAAGATTTTTTTGAAATATACATAATTATTTTACATTATCTAGGATAATTCAAAATTAAAACTATATGAGTGTTCAATGTTTTTTTCTTCGAACAGTCTATTTGTTTAACATATATCATATTTTCCCCAATATATATGATGTATTAGATATTGAAAGCTAAGGTAAATGAATGTTCAGTGTCAGCTTTTATGCTGGTCTGACTAGCATTTGCACTTTTCATATTAAATGTAGACTGAACTTTAGTGGATTAAAGTTCTTCTGATGGCCTTGCTTTCACAGCCTTCAAGAATATCGTCAGGTACTCTAAGAACTTTTTCTTTAGTCGTCTACACCTTGAGACTCTCTCACTGTAATTCATTGCTGTTACACTACTGGAGTCCCATTGATATAGTAGCAACATGAAGGAAAAGGAAAATTTTGCATAAATGTCTGATGATCAAGCTTACCATTTGCTATTATCCTGGGTCTTTCAATATTACAAGCTTATTGTAGCTTCACCCAACTGCCCTTCAGGTGAACCAGGAAGGCTAGCAGAGCGCAGTGGAAGATATGTCATCCTTCGCCTGATATAAGGTAAAAGTACTGTACCCTGGAGACTAGCCTTGTGTGGAAAGCACTCTGGATGCAGTCTGCTGTATCCTCTCCTCTGTCTTCAAGAATTACTGAGGGATTTTCACTTGACTCTACACTGTGGATCTTTGATAGGGTTTCTGGACTTAAAGTGCCACAGAGTGTGGCGATCCCACTAAGCCTGTAATCTCCAGAAGTTTCTCACTACTTATATAGTCCACACTCAATTTCTAGTAAGCCACCACAAAGGCCATGTTAAGTGTTTCCAATAATTTATGACTCAAAAACTGATTCCACATGCGAGCAGGTCTGAGCTAGGCCACTCCACACTTCAGGGGATGATTTGCCCTACAATCTCAGCTATCAAATAGGTAAGGAGAAGTTTTTGAGTTTTAGTGTGCCCAGTTTTTTCCTATAATAACAGTAGGAAAGACTTTAAAAGCTTTACATGTTTGCACTAAAATTGGAAATTGGGTGAGGATTTTCCCAAATCTCTATGACACAGATTCCAGAGGCTGCGACTTCTATGCACTGAGCCCAGCAGCTCCGTTTTCTGGTATCTTTTGCATATCAGCACATCCCATATACCTGCTAAATCGGAGAACTCCCCTTTCACTAATTAAATATACTTTTTTATGGGTCATTATGATTTGATTTATGACATGTGTGTAATTGTCAGAATTACTGTGGGTAATTAAAATATGAATTGAATGCTGCCAGAGGCTTCAGTCTCTCTTAGTGCCCTCATTAAAAGTCAGGAGCTGGCCAAATTATAAATAGACTGGTTTGCACAAGTTCCCAGCAAAACCTAATTATGAAACTTATCCTTATTCTATCAGAACTCACTCCATTAGTCATGCTAATTCCAAAAAATGATTAAGTTATTTTATGTGCTGGAATTGTAGAATTAATAATAACGAGGTGGGTAATAGTAATTAGACAATACTATGAAATTTTAATATCTCATGTTGCTCTGGGTTATGTTGAATCTCTTCCTGATCCCACAACCCTTACCAGGTACTCACACACTCACTCGGAACTTTGGAGAGTTCAATACAGAGCTTTATGATTTTACCAGAATTAGAGCAACTTCTTAAGTGAGAAATAAAACCAAGACTTTATAAATTCTGAACAAAGTATTAACTTCAAATGAGTCAGATAACTTTGGTCCTTATCATGAAGACAATGCTTTCTCTTCAGAAGAGGCAAGAGTTACAAGAACAAACCAGTTCTTTATGGCAGCACAAGCAGTGGAAATTTAAAGCTTGAAGGAACCATAGATGTTTATATCACATCTTCTATTTAGTTTTACAGATAGGGAACTAAGTCTAGAGTAATTATGTGACTATCCTTGAATAAGAGAGTCAGGTTCTAAACTTCTTGTCAACCCTCTGAACTTTCATATTTCAAGCTGCCAACTTATGGAGAAATTTCTGAAACTCAGACGTCTCTCTGCATAAGACTGAGTGAAAGAAGACTCAGACATTTCTCTGCATAAGACTGGAGTGAAAGAACACTGAATGTTGGTCTACATGAAGCTTCCTGAATACAGAAAAGATCATGAACTTTAGATGGTGAATCAGTCTGATCCTGATCAACAGCACCGCTCTCTCTGAAACAGATACCAGGCTGCATATTCAAAAGATCCTCAATAGCTTAATGACTCCATCAGCTAACTTCAAGATGCAAAAGACAAAGAAATTAAAAGGAAGAAATCATGAAGGAATTCAAAAAAGGGGAAGTGGAAGGGGAAGGACAAATGAAAGAAGGAAAGCAGATCTATTATATAAAATCTATCTATAAAAGATAGATCTAAGATTTATGAATTGTAAATTTACCTTAGTCTATGAGGTTTCAATGTTTCATACCTTAGACTATGAGGTTTCACAACCTAGTTTGGTTATGATAAGAATCATGCAAGTCTTTTGTGAAGGGAATTGGGTGAAATATGAGGGGAAGATATTGAAATATAGAATTTGAGAGAGTGGAAGGAGTAGAGGGAAATACAAAGGAATAAGGAAATTTGTGTTCTTGTAACTGACTGACTAGCTTTATTTTAACTGTTGGAAAAAATCTCTTTTCTATTCTATTCTTTTGTGAATGGCATGACACTCTGTGCTGCTAGAGAATGTTATCTGAAATGAAAGAGCACAAAGCTTGGACTCTGCCTAGAATGAGGCAGCTCTCCCCAACCCTGCCTGTATTGTTATGAGTGGTTAGTCTTTAAAGGGGACCAGCTGGTATCTTTAGGCAAATGTGGCAAATTAAAAAAAAGGATCTCAGATTATTTAGAAGGTTTTTAGAAAGATGACATGTAGGAAGACGAACTGGACATTGGGGGACCAAAGGGAGTGAAGAGGTCTGGTCTTGGGGAGGAAGCTGCTAAATCTCACATTATTTGTCTGCAAACTATTCCTGGAAAGGTGCCAATTTTAATACATTGTGGAGAGAAGACTTGACAGTAAGGATTCTGGAGTGACAATAAAAGGAAGAGTGACACATTCAAGAAAACAGGGCTTTGTAGGATAGAAGACAAGCCTGGCCAAAACAGTTATTAAAATACCGACCCTTTGCCAGATGTTAGAATCGGTGAATGTTAAAGTATTTGTGTTGTGTGTGTGTTTGGGGGGAGCAATACTGGATTATACACAGCAGAATATTTTTATTTGGTGAACATAAAAATAGTCTTATCAATGTTGTTTTATTAAGTGAAATTAAGCAAGCGTGCAAGTTTCCTAGATGGTAAGCAATGCTTTCATCTTCCAGCCAAGATTCTGTGTCTCTTATGTATTCCTCTGCTTTGTACTGCTGAAAACTGCTCAGAATGGATGTATTGACGGGAAGGCAAGGTTACGGGGAAAATTTCCTCCTCTATTTAAAAGGCTGATTGGTTTTTTAGCGGATTGTCTTTTTTGTCTTCAGTGTTGCCAAGGGACCAATGAGACAGGAAAGCAATGTCTGGTCCAATCAGAGGGGGATTAAGAGATTGCTGAAGATTTCCAGGGGTACACTTCACTCTCATGTCGACAAGGCCTTGGAGACCTCTGTTACTGATTCCTCCATAAGGGACTCCATACCTCATGGGGTTCCATTTTCTTCTTTTATATTGATCCCAAGGGTTCTGCTGAATAATTCGAGTGCACAGAATCCTTTGTGCATCACCACAGGAGAATCACACACCGTCACTTGGTGCTAAGTACCGTTAGAAGTTTGTCTTCTTGTTCCATCATAGGATTTCCCTACAACACTTTTTAGCTTACAGGATGAATATGACACAATCACCTCCAAACATAGATGTGTCTCTTCAAGAGGCACTCTGAGGAAATGCCTTTGAAAATTGCATTTGTTGGCTCACTGAAGTCAAATATAGCCACTTCTCTTGCCTGAAATCCAAACAGGGTGAATGCCAGTCAGGGATTCCAACCAGCTGGTGGAATTGGCCTAAACAATCTGACAAAAGGGATCCCTTTCCTCAACAGCAGCTTCTCCAGCTCTTTCTCTCTCCCCTTTTTGCTTGAGAACAGAGTTTTACACTTGTCCTTCAAACAAATAACTAGAGGGTGAGAATTATTCAGAAAGCTCATGTTCGACACCCCATCTGTTCATTTCTGACAGCAATATATAATGTAAGGCTATAAAAACTTGAAAAATAATGTAACATAAAAAGGGATTGACTCAGCTCCAAGAGGCCATAAATGGTAACAAATACCTCTGGATGATTTATTTCATGCTGTAATCTTTACAGTAAGTCATCTTTCAGACATTTCCTTGTGACAGGTTTTAATAATATTAATGCCCAGAGCAATCCAAATCATCGGCAATAGACGTATTTATCAAGCTGCCAATCCGAGTAAATGAAATTCTATAAGCAATAATGTAACGTGTTTAAAGGAAGCTAATAAAACAAGTCAGCAGAGAAATATTACTTCAAAGTATTCTCTCCCTCTAATCCAGTCCTGTATGTTATACAGCCAAAATGCAAATCTTTCCATACTTGATTTATTGCTCCAAAAATACCAATGACCTTTTCTCAAGCTTCTGTATATTCACTCTCACACATTTATAAAGTCTGTAGTGCATCCTGCCAGAATCATTGAACACTGGAGTGCTTAGCATTTATTGTTGTTTGCTTTGCTTTTGTACAGGTACTTGATTGGCAGCTGAAGTGAGTAACATCTAAGTTCCCAAATTTTATTAAAATGTAACAAATATCAAGCACTGAAAGGAATAATTCCTGAGTACAAAGGCTGGAGTTAACCCTGAGCATAGTCTGGTGTGGCTCCAAAATCAACACACACACACACAAAATGGAACAAACATCAGAATCACAAACCAATCTTTAAAAGTTCCACTATTTTAAGATCTGGAGAATGAACTCCCATGAGCAAAGTCCCATATATTATAAATTAGCAGGTGAGTTTATCTCTAAAGAAATGCATTTTGCATTTGGGCTTTGGTTTTAATTCATTGGGTTTGGTTTGGTTGGGTTTGGTTTTAATTCATTATCTGACACTTGAGCAGAACACAGTATTCTATTTAAGCATTTGGCATTTCAAACACAGTTCAAGATGTGCCTCCTACAGGAAGAACTCCCTATTCATTTCATAAATTCTCAAATCTCTTACACAACACCTGACCTATGACATAACACAGCATTCTAATTAATAAATCCATAAAGTATTATGCATATCAAAGCACTTACCAAATAGTAGATGAAAATATTCAGTGAACTGATCTATTGGATTCAACTACAATTGATTGTTTCCCCCTCACATTATCCAACACAGTGGTTTGATAATTATAATGGTCACATATGTTTGCTACGCATTCTGTTTGCATTCACTGTATGGTCATAATATATGCATTTGATATGATAATGTTTACAATTGGCATACTATTAGTAAATGTATTTCATTATTACCATGGTGACTGGTGTGTTTATTTGGAATAATCTACCATTTGGGTGTCTATAACATCAACATCATCTGCCCATATCTGTCCTATTCCGTGGCCAAATTTGTTACCAAGAACTCCACTTCCTGGATGTATTGAATGAGTCAGGAAATTTGATTTGAGCTGAGTCAGTTAAACACTCTTTCTTGAGTAAGACAAAGGAATTCTTTTTTTTTAATTTTTTTTTTAATTTTTAATTTTTTTTTATTTTTACAATTACAAAGATATATAATTTAAAAGTTCATATTTGTGTTTTGGTCATACAGTGTTCCAGCACCCATCCCTCCACCAGTGCCCATCTCCCACCACCAACGTCCCCAGTTCCCTCCCCCTCCCCCAGCACTCCTCCATGGCAGGTTCTTTATTTCTTTCCCTTTCTCTCTCTTTCTCTTTTCCTTCCCCTCCAGACTATGGATTACAGAACATACATTAAAGGGTTGTCATGTGTATCTTTTTGCCTCTCTTTAATGCTCAGTTCTAGGTTGGCATTAGTACCCTCGACAATTGTTAGCACACTGTTCCATTTTTCTGTCTTACCTAGCCTCTGACTCCCACACGTTTGTGATAATTTCCACCTTTGACAAGACCTCCTGATATATATTTCACTTGACCTTGGATATTGGTATCATAATATGTACATATATATTTATGTTATGCAGATAAATGCAGTCATTCTGTATCTGTCTCTCTCCTTCTGGCTAATTTCGCTCAACATAATCTTCTCCATGTCCATCCATTTATAGGCAAATTTCATAACTTTATTTTCCTAACAGCTGCATAGTATTCCATTGTGTAGATATACCAAAGCTTTTTTATCCAGTCATCGATTTTCGGGCACTCTGGTTGCTTCCAGATTCTGGCTATTGTGAATAATGCTGCTAGGTTTGTAAGTTCCAGAGCTAGGATGACTTCAAGTTGAAACAGGCAGGAGTTCCATACAGTTTTTGTGAAAAGTGTGAAACTTATTCAACATCTACCATAATGAGAGGACTCTGTACAGTGGTTCAGGGCACTTACTTTTGTGCATTAGGGTCATTAGGAAAATGTGTCTCTCTCCTGATAGTATCTCTGGAGAGTAATTCTTTATTAGATATTTTCTTGTCTTCCTTTAGTATAAAAGGGTTTTTGCTGTTTGCAACTAAAATTGGACACTAATTTAAATGTTTCTATTTTATTTATAAATCAGCTGTATAAAAGTCAGATAGAGCAGTTAATCAAATACAAAATAAATTGCATATTGGTATTTCAGGGGTCATGAGTTGTATTTTGGAGTGCAATGGAAACAATAAAAAATTACTAGGAACATATAAGGAGAAAACCTCATTTTGGGTATTTACATAGGCTGAGGGAAATGGGGTCAGAGTTCTAAGAATCTTGTGAGAAGCACAGTTGACATGATGAAGGGTGTTACTAACGATTTTTTATCTCATTTCAGAAGCATTGAGGGAAAATAATATTGACATAATATCTTCTCTGGTATATCATTTTAAGTGCTGTTTAGGAATAAGATAAGAAGGAATCAGAGCAGATGTGTAGCAAACAGGTCAGAGGCCATTTTTCATGATGCGAAATACATTCACTTGATGAGAATACATTCACTTGGATTAAGAATAGAATAAGAGAAGGGAAAAGATTCAAACATAAAATGTGAGAATAAACCAATCACTCAGCTTTGTCATTAGATTCCTTTAACCTTTACCCACATATAGCCCAGGTGTTACTGTTGACAGACCCCGCATGGTGCACTGTTTGCTTTATTGTTTGCATGCTTTCGTCTCTTTTTTTTTCACCTGCCTTGAAGTGTGCTTTTGAATTCAGTTAAAAATAAGCAAGTTTTAAAGCTTATACCTGGGAAAAGTTTTAGGTTTGCAATTTTATTCCATGATTTGGCATTAAAAATATTAATCTCAATCCCAGTTCACTTTTTTTATTTCTTTATTTCCTCTTACTCTCTTCCAAGTCTAGTGCTCCCGTCATTAGCTTCTAGTGCATGCACTATGGTTCTCAGTGTGAAAACAACTCAGACAGGGAGTTGGCATAGATCATTGGCTGGGGTACAACTTGAAGAAGGCTCCTGTTCCCTTAGCCTTATTATAAGTATGAATGTTTACTTATTCATACTTCTATACTCTTTAGCAATTCTTTATACTTTTCCTACTGTATTTTCTTACTTGGAATAAAAAAGTACTTAAAAAATCATTACAAGAATAAGGAATTGAAATAGCAAAATACAAAGAGACCAAAGCAGGGAGAAAGATAACCTGAGAGAGGATATCCTGTGACCACTCTACTGATGTGGAAGTAGAGACAAGAATATCTAGTGTAACATTAAAGGAGTTCTTACTTAAGAGCCATTTCCCTACTAACCCACAGCCCAAGAAGCAAAAGGTTTCAAGGTTATAAAATTGACTTTACAAAACCCTCTGGTAGAAGGAATATGTTCAGGGTTCATAAATGTTATTGGCTTATGCAGATTAAAGGAAGATGTTTTGTTTTTTTTTTCTGTTACCCAAAAATCGTTATAATTTAAAGCTCTGTAGCAAAAACTTTTGACTTTAGAAAACATGTTACTGTAAACTCACCCAGGATCCTTTCTGCTGTTTTAATTCTTTAATAAATTCACCCTTTTTCTCTACAAATTGGCTGCCAAACAAAAGCAACAATACAAATCCAGATTCCATTCAGAAAGGTTGTAGCCTTATGCCACGAAATTCATTGATTTATTTTTCCCTACATTTTCTAGACTAGCTTAAGGGACAATGATAGAAATCAATTACTTTTGGTCAGGTATAGATATTGAGTTGGAGACTCACAGACATTGAGTGAGAGACTCACAGACATGGGGCAGAGCTTCTACCGGCTCTCCCTGTGCTCAGCAACTCACGAGGCACCCGGGAGGGATGGCGGGTTCTAGCCCTGGCCCGCCACCCCAGCAGAGCCTCGCAACAAGCCAGACAACCCCCCACTCCATAGGGGCCACCATTTTCCACATCCGACTTCCCTCTCGTCAGAACTCCACCCAGCAGATGAGCCTATCACAGCCCGGATCATTGACACCCACCCGGCAGCAGTCTTTTTTCAAGTCTGGCCCAAGTATGCTGATCCAGAGACTCACAGACACAGGGCAGAGCTGCTACAGGCTCTCCCTGTGCCCAGCCGCTCACAAGGCATCCGGGAGGGATGGCAGGTCCTAGCCCTGGCCTGCCACCCCAGCAGAGCCTTGCAACAAGCCAGACGACCCTCCCACCCATGATGGCTGCCATTTTCTACATCGGACTTCCCTCTCGTCAAACTCCACCCAGCAGATGAGCCTATCACAACCCGGCTTGCGTGGCCACTTTGCGGCCACACGGTTCATCAATAAATGCTGTATTTAGAGGTGACTACAAGAGTATGCCACCCTCACGGCAAGCCTGGCAAGCTAACGTGTCGTATTTAATATGCCAAATACCAGTAACAATTATAGACCTCATTCCCATGACCTAATATAATGGTTTGAGGCTCTTTATGTTCCTGGAGCAAGCAAATGCCCTTGGGCTCTACTATCATGAGACAGGACATATGGATATGTTACTGGTGCCCACTCGAGCAAATTGATGATGAAAGGGAAGACAGTGATACAGTGATAGATATTGAGTACTGTCTGGAAGACTGAGTTCATTTATAGGCACACAGATATATTACAGTCTTAGCTCTACAAATCCTCTTTAGTTGTCCTTCAAATTATCCTTAAAATTTTATGTATGCATATTTATGCATATGTTTTTTTTCACAAAAAAGTTAGAGAATTTTAGTGAGGGAAAATAAACATAATACCCAAGTGTCTTGAGAGCTGAATATCTATGCTTTTGGCAAAAACAGAAATCAGGAATATTTCAAAAAAAACAGGTATATTGAGATTTACCCCCAAACAGTGTAAAAATCAGGGAGCAGTCTGCAAAATGAAAGAAAATATTTCAATTTAAGCAAATATGGCTTATCATGATGTTTTTTCACAAAGAATTAAGAACTAGAAATACAAATTTGCTCTTTGTAATAAAATGCAAATTTAAAGGTATTGATCATAGTAATTTCATAACTGTGAACATTTTTATGTTGGAAGAGCAATTACTAAGCTATGCCTATGGATTAAAACAAAATTCAGAATCCATGTTTGTAAAATTGCTATTTCAATCTCCTAAATTTTCCTACATTTTTAATTTCCCTTCCATATATCTATATACAAAAATATGCATATCTTGATTTACTTTATTGATTCTTACTTAGTAATGCCAAAATATCTCTCCAAGGTAATATAAAATTAAAAGTTATATGTGCTAATCATTCTACATATATACATATATATATAATATATATTATATATGCAATTTTTTCTTCAACATATAGACTGAACATTTTAGGAAAAATATATGAAAAGGACTGCTTCTGTCACATTTTTAAATTGATCTATTTCTGTATTTTTAAAATTACTTTTCTATAATTTTTACTTGCCTTTCTCCACCTGTAGCTTAATGAAGATACAATATAATAATATAGATTTCATTAGGAAGGATCAGAAGCAGAGAGATATACTTTATCTGAACTGAAGCTGGAATTCTGAATTAGAAATGGCAGTCTCTGGAAGAATGGTGGAGACTTGATTAAAAAGCAATGGTCAGCCTCAGAGTACAATTCAGTGCAGAGATGTCAGTATCTCATGGCCAGTGAAAGCACCTGTGTCCATGCCATCCTTTCTGAGAGCACCAATGGACTCCCGATTATGGGGGTAGAGGAAACTCCAGTTGAAAACAAAAGTAAGGGATTACTTCTTGCCTTCACACAAGGATTATCCATAGAACTACAAGTAACACTGTACTAATTTAGAGAACACAAATCTGTATCATTTAGACAAAAATAAATTTCTACATGTTTGAAGGAATATGATGATTTCTTAGAGAGAGCTGGATTTGTAAACAAAAAAGAATGGTGATGACTTGGCTTTTCCTGGGGCTCAGAAGAGAGCAGAATAGGTTTCTAGGGACTCAGATTATTTGGTTTACTTTCTAGTGCTATCTGCAACAATATTTTATATGAAATAAATGAATTATCTGTTTCTTTTTTAATTTAGCAGCAGAAAAGATCTCAGGGAAAATAAATAAATAAGAAATATTTAATCCCTATCATGTAATCCCAGGATATGGAAACTCACTTCTCTTAAATACCTCCCTCTGGCATAATTGACTTTTCATGTGCATTTTAATAATGATATTTCAGCAGGTTGCATGAAATTTTTTCTTCTGTTGTTGTTGTTGTAAATTATGGTTTGCAAAAGGAAGTGTTATAAATCTAATTACATTTTCACGTATATTAACAAGTCAGCACAATCTTCCAGCATGTTTACCAAGCAATTCCAATATTTACAGCTGACCTAATTGGTTGTGGGGTAGAAGCAGTGAACAGTATTTTATTGTCCTGATAGCTGTGCATGTGCTGAAGACAGCTGCTGAGGTGTAAAGCGCCCCAACAGCACTGAAGTATTGCCTGCCTTGTGTTTGCCTTTATTAGCTTTAGTGCAAGATAGAAAGCAGACAAAAAAAAAGGGCAGTGGGTGCTGGTTTGGGTGCTCGTGTGGGTGCTGGGAAAGAGAGCAAGAGGTGGTGGAGGAGTCTACTGAGAGCACCTTTTTCAACCCCTTTGGGCATAAAAGATTTTTCTCAATTAATCTCTCAATTCTCAGGCTTTCGTGTATTCAAAAAACTAACTTGGTCTTGGCAAGTTTGAATGAAACGGGATGATTATAATAACCAATGAGATATTGGGTAAACCTCCTTGTACTTGACACTGAGTGAAGATAGTATCAACTTTGACCCCGCTGTCATGATACCAAATTATGTGTGGCCAAAAAATAAATAAACAAAAAAAGGAGACAAAGAAAACGAAACTAAGACAGATGCAGTACCAGGAGTATAAGAAATGCCTTTCTGAAAAAGACAGATATAGAATGACTGCATTTAATTGAATGGTATAAATACAATATATATATATATATAAATGTATATATATAAATGTATATATATATATATATATATATATATATATATATAAGGTATGATGCCAATACTCAAGGTCAGGCAAAACAGGGATCAGAAGGTCTTGTCAAAAGTGGAATCTACCACAAATGTGTGGGAGTCAGAAGTTAGGTAAGTCAGAGAAGGGAACAGTGAGCTAATAATTGTTGAAAGTGATAATACCAGCCTAGAACTGAGCATTGAATATAAGCAAAAAGATACACAGGATAACCTCTAAATGTATGTATTGTAATCCACAATGTATAAGCGAAGGAGAGAGAGACACACACACAGAGAGAGAGAGAGAGAGAGAGAGAGAGAGAGAGAGAAAGAAAAAGAGATAAAGAGCCTGCCATAGAGGCAGGCTAGGGAGAGGGCATTGGTGGTGGAAAATTGGCACTGATGGAGGGATGGGTGCTGGAAAACTGTATGAATGAAACATGAACATCTTTGTAATTCTATATCTCACGGTGGTATAATAAAATATTTAAAATTGCCTTTCTCTTTATCAAACTTTTTTATAGATTCCTTTATCAAGCTAACAAAGTCATGACAATGTTCATAGCTTTTTGTTATAGGAGGTTTTGATTTAAGAAAAACAGAACTCAAATGATTAGAACTAGTGTTCACTTATTTCACAAACATATATTTAACTATTAAATACTCTTTTGGGGTAGTCTGAGATCTCTGTTTCTATTTATAATATGCTTATTCCATGAAAAAAAGACAGCAAGGATAAAATGAAATATTCAACCGCAATTTTTACGAGACAGTTCTTTGAAGATTAGGAGATAATAGTTCCTGAAACTAGAAAACCTGCTGATGAGCTAGATATTATATGTTGACAAACATCAAGCCCAGGGTTAGAGTGATAGTACAGCAGGTAAACTGTGTCCCTCCCAGTTTTAATTCCAATCCCCAAATACAGTCTTCTCCAGTGATCCCTGAGAAGAGGCAGGAGTAAGCACTGAACACTGCTGGATGTGATTAAAAATAAAATTCAAGCTCATTGTTAAACAAGCTGTAAGTAATGCATACTGTTTTGAATATGTGAATATAATATTACAAACAAACCAACAAAAAATCACAAATATCACATAAGCACATACTAAACCCCTTTGGGCATAAAAGAGTTTTCTCAATTATTCTCTCAATTCTCTCAATTCTCAACAAAAAAAATCACAAATATCACATAAGCACATACTAAACGCTTACCTCAGATACTGTATTCTTTCCCACAAGAAGACCTATTTATTTCTAACAACTCAACCTCGTTTATATTGCCACCATTTATACAAAAATTTGCCTTGAAGTATTTTATAGTTGAAAGTATCTTTTTCCCTCAACACACACAGCACAACCTCAAAGCAATAGAGAAAAGCACCCTATTTTTTAGTACTATATGGGACCAGTATTTCTCATTGATACTATTAATTCTGTTATTAAACCAATTGTGATAACGAATTAAGTTGATGACACATAAAAAAATTTACCCACACACGAAACATTTATGAAAGTGGATGTCACTGCCTAGGTAGAAACATGATTTTGATTAGCCATTTTTAACACTTAAATTCCTGTAAACATATCTTGCTTCTAAATGAAGAAGTTAAGGTTAGTTAAGTACCATCAGTAGAGATGAGTAGCCATCTCTATTCAACTCATTATGTCAGCTCTTAAAGCAAATAAAGGGACCCCTTACTGAGATGCAGGACTGATTGGCCTAGTCTGGGATGGACGAGGCTCTCTAGACAAATTTTTCTTTTAAATACTTGCTTTAGACCATTTCATTTACCAGAGGCTACGAGGAATTAAAAGCATAGAAAAGAGACTTCCCCTGGATTGAGAAATCCTCTCCCCAAGTCCCTCTAAAACCCCAAAATGCATAGATGCTAATGTGTGCTTGCAATACTACTTCTTCATCCCACCAGCTCCAAGAGTTCTTGTGTAGTATATATTTCCTCAAATATATCTATTTTATACCTTATATAGAAAAAGAAATCTTAGACACTACTGCATTACCAGTGAAGTAGCATCCTAAGGTCACAGGCATTGGTAAACCAATAGATTATAGAGAGTACTACTTGCTAAAAAATAACAAAATTGAACAGATCTTAGAGACCTGACATCTGAAGCTCAAACCACAGCACCCACAGATATTTGGAACGAAGGGGAAATGAAACATTTCACTTCTTTGGCAGACAGGTGAATGAGTCAAGGAAAATCACTGAGCTAAAATAAATCCTTACACCTCATTGATGAACTCAAAGCAATGTTCCATAGAGTGGCTATGAAATGAAGGCAATCATTGAAAGAAAAATACAGCAAAGTTAAAGAGGAACTCATCCAAGTTAGCAAAATATCTATACAAATGGAATTTAAGGAGTTAAAAATGTAATAGCAAGTCACAGCAACAGAATTCAATTTATAGAGGACCATATCAGGGATATTGAAAACAGAATACTAGTCCTCACCAGTAATGAAGTGAAAGAAGAAAGGAAAGTATATGAATGGAAGAGAATATAAGATTCTTGGTAGATAATATCAAGAAAAATAATCGAGCCACAGGAATACCAGAAGGAGAAGAAAAAGGTGAAGTGGAAGATCTGGTCAATAAAAAAATAATTAAGAACTTTCCTGAGATATCTTGTGATTCCTGCACAGATTCAAGAGGCCCAACGAGTACCAAATAAAACAGACTCAAACAAAATAATGCCATGATACACAGTAATCAAAATGGGTAAAATAAAAAGATACAGATACACTACTTAAAGCAACAAGTGAGAAGAAAACCATCAAATATAAGGGAAACAACCTAAGAACCACAACAGACTTTCCACATGATATCTTATAAGCCAGGAAGGAGTGGAATGATGTTTCTAATTGCTAACTGATAAAATCTTCTAGCCTAGAGTCCACTACCCTGCAAGGCAATCATTTAGACTTTAGAGAGGTTTAAGAACCTTTGCAAACAAACAAGAGATTAAAGCATTTGAAATAACTAAACTGATCCTGCAATAATTACTGAAAATCTGCCTATTACAAAATAGACCTTTGCAAAAAAAAAACCCATATTATAAACATTCAAGCACACACGCAGAGTAAAATAGCCTTTTATGACAATGTTCTCTCTGAACGTCAATGAACTAAACTCCCTATAAAATGGCTTAGAGTCTCTTGATGGATCAGGAAAGAAAATCCATCCATGCATTAACTATAAGAAACACATCCAAATTCTCAGGATAAACGCAGACACAGAGTAAAAAGGATGAAAAACAATCATACAAACCAATGGAAGACAAGGAAAAAAACTGGGACAACCATACTTATATCAGACCAAATTCCACTCAGATTAAAGAAAATAATGAGAGAATGATGGACACCACTTATTGATTAAGGGGACAACAGATAAAAAATACTAACTGTCATCAATATTTATGCACCAATGAAACAGCAAAGTTCATAAAGCTTCTGCTTACAAATCAGAAGAGACATATTGACGGAAGCACAATAATAGTGGGAGATTTCAAGACACCACTTTCCCCACTAGACAGATTAACTGGACAGAATATCAGTAAAAAGATAAGAGCCCTAAACGAGGAGCTGAAAGAACTGGGATTGATGGACATATAAGGCCTCTACATTCCACAGAAAAAAAATATATTCCTCTCTAATGCAAATGGAGCGTTTTCCAGGATGCATTGTATATTAAGGCACAATTCAAGCATACATAAATATACAAATATATTACTTTCGCAGACAATGCCATGAAAGTAGAAATTAATCACAGAAAGAATGGGGAAATTTCTAAAACTTCGTAGCTACCAGAATCTATGGGATGCAGCAAAAGCTCTATTAAGGGGGAAATTCATGGCGATGCATGCCTGGATTAAGAAAGAAGAAAAATTCCAAATCAACAACCTAAACACTGGCTAGAGTGAATACAGAGATTATGGTATTTGCCTCTAAAGTGGCCGATCAGGTTCAATCCTTGGTGAATGTTCCCCTGAGCACCTCTATGGGTAATTTCTGAGTGCAGACCTAGGATAGCCCCTGGTCATTGCTGAATGTGACCAAAAAATCCTAAATAAATTAATAAATATTTTTTTCTTTAACAATAAGAAACAAAACCATCTACACAAACATCTCAAAAGTCTGGATAGAAACAGCTAATCCAAAAAGTAGCAGAAGGAATGAAATAATAAAAACTATAGCAGAAATCAAAAACATGGAAACCAATAAAACAATTCAAAGGGTAAATGAAATCAGGAGCTGGTTCTTTTGAAGACATAAACAAGACAGCTAAACTTTTAACTACACTCGTGAGGGGAAAAAGAGAAAATGTTGGAATAAATCACATTAGAGATGAAAGGGGAGGAATTACAATGGAAACTTCAGAAATTAAAAATATCATGAAAGATTGCTATGGACAACTTCATGCTCTGAAGCTGGAGCACCTAGAAGAAATGGATAGATTTTTAGAGTCAAGTAATTTCCCACAGCTAAATGAGGATGGAGTAGAAAGCCTAAACAGGCCAATCATAAATAAGGAAATTAAAACAGTAGTTAAGAATCTTCCAAGAACAGAAATCCCTGTTCAGATGGATTCACTGGTGAGTTTTATCAAAGCTTCTAAGAAAATTTACTCCCTATACTCCTTTAGATCTTCCAAAGATATTGAAGACAGGAATCCTTCCTAACATCTACAAAGCTAATATTACACTAATACCCAAAGCATGCTGAGGTATCACTGTATCACTGTCTTCCCGTTCATTATCGATTTGCTTGAGCAGGCACCAATAACATCTCCATATGACCTGTTTCATGCAAGTAGAGCCCAAGGGCACCTGCTTGATCCAGGAACATAAAGAGCCTCAAACCATTCCATCAGGTCATGGGAATGAGGTCTATAATTGTTACTGGTATCTGGCATATCAAATACAACACGAGTAGCTTGCCAGGCTCTGCCGTCTGGTAACATATTCTTGTAGTCATCTCAAAATCCAGCATTTATTGATGAACCGTGCGGCCACGAGCCGGGCTGTGATAGGCTGATCTATCACATGCTGAGGTACTTCCAGAAAAGAAAAATTTCAGACCAACCTCTCTGATGAATATAGATGCAAAAATCCTTAAAATCATAAGTCGGGCTGTGATAGGCTGGTCTATCACATGCTGAGGTACTTCCAGAAAAGAAAATTTCAGACCAACCTCTCTGATGAATATAGATGCAAAAATCCTTAAAATCATAACAATCCTACAATATATTAAAAAATATACAATCTAGGGCTGCCCCTGACCCCGGGCTCCAGGAGAAACGGCTCCAGCTTTGAGGAGGGTCCCCACCCGCACTCCATCGGGCGCAGGAACTCCCTCTGACGCCATCCAGCCCCGACGCCCAGCAGATCCCCTGCGCTCTTCCCACCAGGTGCTCCCGGCGGCGGCTGCCCCTGACCCCCGGCTCCAGGAGAAACGGCTCCAGCTTTGAGGAGGGTCCCCACCCGCACCCATCGGGCGCAGGAACTCCCTCTGACGCCATCCAGCCCCGACGCCCAGCAGATCCCCGCGCTCTTCCCACCAGGTGCGCTCCCGGCGGCTGCCCCTGACCCCGGGCTCCAGGAGAAACGGCTCCAGCTTTGAGGAGGGTCCCCACCCGCACCCATCGGCGCAGGAACTCCCACTGCAAGACCTCCACCCTGACCCCCTGACACCTGAACCACCCACAGACACCTCAAAATTCAAACCGCGCGGACGCTTAGCGCGCCCCAATTATATTCTCTCTATCTGACATAACATTAAGCTTTGTCCCCTACACTCTTTGCTATACGTCCCTAGCTGCAAAAGTAATTCAGAAACCTACTAACTTTACTGGCTAGTCACCCAGAACACTCATTTTCAACCTACGATAGTCATTATGGTAAAACAGCGCAAAAGTCCTTCAAGCTCTACGATTGAAGTTATTAATACCGATGAGTCCAGCAATAACGATGAGCTATATAACCTCTCTGAAAAGGAATTTCGTAAGCAACTGTTAAAGATGTACAAGGAAATAAAAGAAACAATGGAATACAAACTCAGTAAAGTACAAGAGGAATTGAGAGCAGAATTGAGTAAATTTCAGACCAAAGTACAAGCAGAAATGACAGATATTAAAAATGAGGTAAGTGAACTGAAAAACACAGGAGAAGGCCTCCAAAGCAGAGTAACAGCTACTGAAGAAAGAATTAGTGATCTCGAAGACGAGGTTCAGAAATTCTGTAGACAACACCAGAAGATGGAAAAAAAGACTCACAATCAACGAGCAGACTACCAGAGAAAATCGGGATGAAGCCAAAAGGAACAACATACGCATCATTGGGGTGCCAGAAGGTCAAGAAGAAAACCCTGATGAAGAAGATACTGTCAAAGCCATCATCGCTGAAAAATTTCCCGAACTGAAGAAAGCATGCTCCCAGATACAGGAGGTCCGAAGGATACCAGCTAAAAGAAACCCCAATAAGAATACTCCAAGACACATCCTTATTAAAATGACAAAAACGATAGACAGAGATAGAATACTGAAAGCAGCAAGATCAAAAGAAGGAAATCACATACAAAGGAGCATCCCTGAGATTTACAGCAGACTTCTCAGATGAAACACTCCAAGCCCGAAAACAATGGTGGGATATAGTGAAAAGACTCAATGAACTCCAGGCCTCACCAAGAATTCTTTACCCAGCTAGACTTACTTTCAGATGCGCAAGGAAAGATACACAACTTCATGGATAAACAACAACTCAAGAAATTCATAGACTCAAAACCAACTCTAAAAAGAAGGATTGAAGGGTCTATTGTAAAATAAGACAACCCAAAACCACAACAACGTTAAACAGAAAGATGGCACAAAATCCAATGACAATAATCTCGCTCAACGCCAACGGTCTAAATGCACCAATTAAGAGACACAGGGTGGCAAAATGGATTAAAAAACTGAATCCAACATTCTGCTGCCTACAAGAAACACATCTGAATAACCAGAGCAAACATAGACTCAAAGTCAAAGGCTGGAAGACCATTCTCCACGCAAACAACCCCTCCAAAAAAGGCGGGTGTGGCCATACTCGGATCTGACAATATAGATTTCAGGCTGAAAAAGATCAAAAGGGACAATGAAGGCCATTTCTTAATAATTAAGGGTGTATGTTTACCAGGAAGAAATCACACTGCTAAACATATATGCGCCAAACGAGGGGTCAGCAAAATACGTGAAACGACTATTAATAGACCTCAAAGAAGACATTAACAGTAGCACAATAATAGTCGGAGATTTCAACACTGCCTTATCGACTATGGATAGATCGACGAGGCTGAAACTCACCAGGGAAATACTGGACCTGAAGGAAGAAATAGAAGAAAGAGAGCTGGTTGATATATACAGGGCTTTTCATCCCAAAAAAAGCTGAATACACTTTTTTTTTCCAGTGCACATGGAACATACTCCAAGATAGACCATATACTGAGCCACAAAGCATACCTCAACAAAATAAAAAAGATTGAAATTGTGTCGACTATCTTTTCAGATCACGATGCACTGAAAATAGTAGTGAACCATACACAGAAGCAGGGAGCCAAACCAAACACCTGGAAACTAAACAGCTCACTGCTGAACAACAAATGGGTCATAGAAGAAATCAAACAGGAAATCAAAAGATTCTTAGAAACAAATGACAATGAAGATACCAACTATCAGAACTTGTGGGACACAGCAAAAGCTGTATTAAGAGGAAAGTTCATAGCTCTGCAAGCATTCATCAGAAAAGAAGAAAGGGCCCATATAAATAACCTGACCTCACAGCTGAAAATATTAGAAAAAGAGCAACAAGGGAAGCCCAACCCAGGCAGAAGGAAGGAAATAGTGAAACTTAGGGAGGAAATCAACGACCTGGAAACCAAAAAAACAATCCGGAAGATTAATGAAACCAAGAGCTGGTTTTTTGAAAAATTAAACAAGATCGACAAGCCACTGGCAAGACTTGTAAGGACAGGGAAAGAGAGAACCCAAATAAACAGAATCAGAAATGAAAATGGTGACATCACAACAGAAAAAACAGAAATACAAAAGATCATCAGAGGTTATTTTGAGAACCTGTATGCCACAAAACATGAGAACCTAGAAGAAATGGATAAATTCCTGAAGTCCTATAACCTCCCACGATTGAAACAAGAAGACCTCCAATACCTAAATAAGCCTATCACCATCGGGGAAATTGAAACAGTAATTAAAAGTCTGCCCAAACACAAAAGCCCAGGTCCAGATGGGTTCACTGGCGAATTCTACCAAACCTTTAAGGAGGACCTACTGCCAGTCCTGTTCAAGCTCTTCCAGGAAATAGAAGAAACAGAAACACTCCCAAACAGCTTCTACGAGGCGCATATCACCCTGATACCCAAAGCAGGGAGAGACAATACAAAGAAGGAAAATTACAGACCAATCTCCTTGATGAACACAGATGCTAAGATCTTCAACAAAATACTAGCAAACAGAATCCAAAGACTCATCAAAAAGATCATACATCATGACCAAGTAGGATTCATCCCGGGAATGCAAGGATGGTTCAACATTCGCAAATCAATCAACATAATACATCACATCAATAAGAGAAAAAATAAAAACCATATGGTCCTATCGATAGATGCAGAAAAAGCATTTGACAAGATCCAGCACCCATTCATGATTAAAACCCTCCAGAAAATGGGAATTGAAGGAAGCTTCCTCAAGATAGTCAAAGTCATCTACCAAAAGCCCACAGCGAGTATCATTCTCAATGGGGAAAAATTGAAAGCCTTCCCTTAAGATCAGGAACACGACAAGGTTGCCCTCTCTCACCTCTTTTATTCAATATAGTACTGGAGGTACTCGCCATAGCAATCAGAGAAGAAAAGGACATTAAGGGCACCCAGATAGGCAAGGAAGAAATCAAGCTATCATTATTTGCAGATGACATGATATTATATCTAGAGAACCCTAAACTCTCGACCCAAAAACTCTTAGAAACAATAGATAGGTATAGTAGAGTGGCAGGGTACAAAATCAATACCCAAAAGTCGGTGGCTTTCCTATACACAAATAACGAAAGAGAAGAAAGGGATATTAAGAAATTGATTCCATTCACAATTGTGCCACAGAAAATCAAATACCTAGGAATCAGCTTAACCAAGTGTGTAAAGGATCTATACAAAGAGAACTACAAGACACTGCTTCAAGAAATAAAAGAGGACACGAGGAAATGGAAACACACTCCCTGCTCATGGATGGGGGAGAATTAACATTGTTAAGATGGTAATACTCCCTAGAGCGCTGTACAGATTCAATGCGGTTCCTATAAGGATTCCCATGACATTCTTTAAAGAAATTGACCAAACACTTCTGAAATTCATATGGAATAATAAGCCCCCACGGATAGCTAAAGCAATCCTTGGGAAGAAGAAGATGGGAGGCATCACCTTTCCCAACCTCAAACTGTACTACAAAGCAGCAGTAATTAAAACAGCGTGGTACTGGAATAAAAACAGACCGGTGGACCTATGGAATAGAGTTGAGTATCCTGACACCCACCCTCAAAGACATGATCAGTTAATCTTTGATAAAGGTGCAAAGAGTCCAAACTGGAGTAAGGAAAGCCTCTTCAACAAGTGGTGCTGGGAAAACTGGACAGCTACATGTAAAAAAATGAATTTGGACCTGTGTCTAACACCTTGCACAAAAATCAGTTCAAAATGGATTAAAGATCTCAATGTCAGACCTGAATCCATAAAGTATGTTGAAGAAAATATAGGAAAAACCCTCCACGACATCGATGCTAAAGACATCTTCAAAGGTGAAGCACCATTAGCAAAGCAACTAGAAGAAAATATAAATATATGGGACTACATGAAACTGAAGAGCTTCTGCACCTCGAAAGAAACAGTGACCAAGATAGAAAGACAGTCGACGGAATGGGAAAGAATATTCACCCAATACCCATCTGATAAGGGGTTAATATCCAGGATATATCAGGCACTGGTACAGCTATATAAAAAAAACAGCCAACCCCATTAGAAAATGGGGAGAGGAGATGAACAGAAACTTTGACAAGGAAGAAACCCGAATGGCCAAAAGGCATATGAAAAAATGCTCATCATCACTAATCATCAGAGAGATGCAAATCAAAACAACAATGAGATATCACCTCACACCACAGAGAATGGCCCATATCCAAAAGGGTAAAAGCAACAAGTGCTGGCGTGGATGTGGGGAAAAGGGGACTCTCATACACTGTTGGTGGGAATGTCGACTTGTACAACCTTTTTGGAAAACAATATGGACATTCCTCCAAAGACTAGAAATTGAGCTCCCCTTTGACCCAGCCATACCGCTCCTGGGAATATACCCTGGAAAGCCAAAACGCACAGCGGAAACACAATCCGCACTTTTATTTTCATAGCAGCACTGTTCACAATAGCCAAAACCTGGAAACAACCAGTATGCCCGAGAACTGATGACTGGATAAAGAAACTGTGGTACATCTACACGATGGAATACTATGCAGCTGTCAGAAAAAATGAAGTTATGAAATTTTGCTATAAATGGATGGATATGGAAAGAATCATGTTGAGTGAAATTAGTCAGAAGGAAAGGGAGAGACATAGAATGACTGCATTTATTTGCATGGCATAAATATACTAGGTGATCTTACCAAAAGTGGAAATTACCACAAGCGGGTGGGAGTCAGAGGTTGGTTTAGATAGAGAAAGGAACATGAGTGAATAAATGTCTAAAGTTCTGATGCTAACATAGAACTGAGCATTAAGGACAGACAAAAAATGCAAATGATGGCTTCTAAGTGTATCGTAGTGCAACCCACAATGTGTGGGAGAAGGAGGAGAGAGAGAGGGAGAGGAGAGGAGATAAAGAACCTGCCATTTAGGCGGGATGTGGGGGGGGGGGGGAATTGGGGACATTGGTGGTGGGAAATGGGCACTGGTGGAGGGCGGGGTTCTGGAACACTGTGTGACCGAAACCCCCAAGTGTGAACAACGTTGTAATTGTATATCTCACGGTGGTATAATAAAATGTTTAAAAAAAAAAAAAAAAAAAAAAAAAAAAAAAAAAAAAAAAAAAAAAAAAAAAAAAAAATGAGTAACTATAAAAAAAAAAAAAAAAAAAAAAATATACAATCTAATCAGTGTGATTCATCCCAGGGATGCAAGTATGGTTCAACATATGCAAATCAATTAATGTAATATACCGTATCAATAAAAGGAAAGATTAAAAAAACTGTCATCATATCAATTGATTCAGAGAAGGCCTTTGACAAGATCTAACACTCATTCATGATTTAAACAACAACAACAACAAACCTCAACAAAATAGGAGTGGAGGGAACCTTCCTCAAGATAATAATGGCCATCTGTAGCAACTCTACAGTTAGTATCATTCTTAGTGGTAAAAATACTGAAACAATTCCCTCTGAGATCCAGCACAAGACAAGGATTTCCACTATATCAACTTTTATTCAACATAGTATCAGAAGACCTGGATACAACAATTAGGAAGGAAAAACAAATTAAAAAAAAGATCCAAATTGGAAAATAACTCAGATTATTAGAATTTGCAGACGACATACTAATATACACTGAATACACTAAAAAGTCCACATAACAAGCTTCTACAAACTAAGCTAATAGAACAATAATGTCAGCTATAAAGTCGATACAAAAAAAATCAGTTGCCTTCTTATATAGAAAGAAACAATCAGAGGATAAGTGATAAAAGAGCCTAATTCTGTTTAAAATAATATCCCAAAATGTCAAGTGTATAAGAATCAGCTTTAAAGAGATATAGGTGATCTTTAAATTTAACTTCACATCATATACATAAAAGAATACCTAGAAAAAGGAAAACTATTTCATTTTCATATATTGCAAGAATGAGTATTACTAAAATGACTATACTACTTAAGCTATTATATCACTTGTATCACTTGTCTTCCTGTAATTCATCGATTTACTCATGCGGGCACCAGTAACATCTCCATATGTCCTGTTACATGTTAGTGTAGCCCAAAGGCATCTGCTTGCTCCAGGAATATGTATAGCCTCAAACCAATCCTTCAGGTCAAGGCTATGAGGTTTATAACTGTTACTGGTTTTTGAAATATAAAAATAACACGGGTAGCTTGCCAGGCTCTGCCGTATGGGAGAATGATCATTACACTGTATAAATGTGAAAAATCCTGGGAAGGACCTGGTCCTAACTTCCATTATTGTCTAAGAATGCCGCACAGCTGTGGAGCAGCCATGCACCAGCTCAGCTGTGGGTCTGGAATATCTCTTTCCGGTTGCTGGGTATGGTGGCTGGGAGCTCGCAGCTATGCCCTCAGACATGGAGGTGGAGGAATGGGAGGAGGAGCCCAAATGTCCACTCCAAGTCCTGCTAGTGTGCCCCCCCACACACACATGTTGCATGTGAGTGAACCCTAGGTGCTATGTTGGACTCGGCCAGGGGCTGGCTGAGCCATTTACCACCCTCTGGAACTCCAAGGGCTGCTCCACATGGGGCCGAGCAGCGCAGCTCTGGGTCTGAAGGGGTTGGTCTGTAGTGTCTCTCTTCCAGTATTGCCAGCATAGCTGTGGGTCTGGAGTATCTCTCTTCTGATTGCTGGGTGTGATGGCTGGTAGCTTACAGCTACGACCTCTGACATGAAGGTGGAGGAATGGGAAGAGGACCCAAATCCCGCCTCCAAATCCAACCAACATGGCCACCCACATGTGTGACGTGTGAGTGAACCCTAGGAGCTATGTTGGACTTGGTCAGGGGCTTCACTCAGTACCATAGCTAAGAAATGGAATCAACTTAGGTGTTCAATGACAGACGTGTGGATTATGAAGATGTGTTATGTATATGCAATGGGATACTGTAGAGCTGCAAGGAACATGCAATTTGCTGCAATGTGGTTGGAACTGGAAAATATCATGTTGAGTGGAATAAGCCAGAGAAAGAAAAACACAAGATGATCTCACTTGTGTGTGGTATGAAAATACTGAATAAGGAAATGTATTATAGTTAAAGGGTATAGATGCCTAGGTCACCCTTGATCCCAGTTTTTAGAGAGGAGAAAGAAAGAGAAAGAAAGAAATCTAGGAGGAAATAAGAGGATGGGAAGTAATGGGTGAATGGGCATTAGGGTATCACAGTATACTGGTGATAAGGGTGAGTGGTATGTACATATATCCAAAACACATACTCAGAAAAACTGTAAACATGAGATCTAGACTGCAACCACTAAAGCTTTGTAAAGTTGACAAAAGGGGAAGGTTAGGGGTTGGTGTGGGGACAGAATATAGGATCACTGATGAAGGCAGTCGATAGCAGTGGTGGAATTTGTGTTGAAATATCATAAGCCTAAAACTTAACTATCAATATCTTTTCAAACAAATGTTCTATAAATAAAAAGACAAAATCCCAAATAATACCAAAACATTTCATTGTTTTTCTTTTATAGTTGTACCATCAAATAATATAAAAATTCAGTGAAATAATTGACTAAAATTATATTATTTTTCATGGATTTTGATGATCCATGGCTTGTTAATCCTTACTTATCACAGATAAGAGAAGAAAAAGAATAAACGATACCATCAATATGGCTGGGGCACTAAATGTACTATTGCATGGGTGTTCTTATAATCTCAAGATGGTTTTCAAATTGTAATAATGTTTTGAAAAACATTACATTAACATTTATATAATTTATTCACATATATAGACAAAAGCATAGGACTGATAGACAGACAAGGTGAATTTTTTTATTCACCATGATTTACAAATTGTTGATAAAACTCTTAAACATTCAATATTCCAACTTCAAATGTGCTAGCAGTCTTGGTATCTCTCCCCGAAGTGACCTAAGTTTCCCTCCCAGGCCTCATCCTTCCTCCTTAGCAAACACAAATTTTTTTGAATTTTCTTTGTATCATTTGAGTCCCTTCTTAAACTAGTATTCACTCTTCCACGAGGGTTTTAGGTACCTCACCTCTATATCACGTAAATGACCGAGAGCATTGATAGCACACTTCCTTGTGATGTTTGAGATGTTATGTCTAACTCCACTCCATCACACATGCTCATGTCTAGTTATACTAGTTGGTACTTGGAGGACTCCATGCTTTCTTCAGGCCTTCTTCATGTTGAATCCTTTATAGGAGCTTAAAGTCCTATCCTATTTATCCATCTTTTGCCTTTGAGCTCCTACAAGAATAAAGGTAGCTCCTGATAGAATATTGTCTCATTTGCCCTCTGACATATTTTAGGAAGTGATATCACAATTTCTGTATCTAAAGTAGGACCTAAATTAATATTGTCTCATTTGCCCTCTAACATATTTTAGGAAGTAAAGCCACAATTTCTGTATCTAAAAATGCATCAAGTACAGTACCCTGATGTAAAGTACTCAATAAATACCTATTTACCAACTATCATAAAGGGAACAATGTTATAAATAACATTGTTATTTATACTTTGTAACTGGGTTGTAATAATTAAAATTGAAGAAAATATAAATTTTTGAAGTTCTATACATAACTACAAAATGGATCTTAAATAGTTTCGTAGATTATCTCATTTGATTGAATAAAATTCAGAATTTGAAGACATGGAAAATGAAAGACTATAATTTAGAAAATGTTATACTTCAATGTATTTTGTGGCTCAGAGTTTTCTTCACCTCTGGCAGAGATACAATAAAACCTCCAAAACCAAGGTATCACTTTCCCCAACCTCAAGCTCTACTACAGAACAGTTGTAATTAAGACAGTGTGGTATTGGTATAGAGACAGACCCATAGACCTATGGAATAGAATTGAGTATCCTGAAACACACTCACAAATATACAACCACTTAATCTTCGATAAAGGAGCAAAAAATATTAAGTGGAGCAAAGAAAGCCTCTTCAACAAATGGTGCTGGGAAAACTGGGCAGCTACATGTAAAAAATGAACTTAGACCTCCTTCTAACGCCATGCACAAAAGTCAGATCAAAATGGATTCTAGATCTCGATATCAGACATGAATCTATAAGGTACATTGAAGAAAACATAGGAGAAACGCTCTATGACATCGAAACGAAAAGTATCTTTAAAGACGACACACCACTGACCAAGCAAATGGAAGCAAAGATAAACAAATGGGATTATATAAAATTGAAAAGCTTCTGCACCTCAAAAGAAACGGTGACCAAGATACAAAGACAATCCACAGAGTGGGAAAGGATATTCACCCAATACCCATCTGACAAGGGGTTAATATCCAGAATATATCAGGCACTGGTAGCACTCCACAAGAAGAAACAGCCAGCCCATCAAAAAATGGGGAGAAGAAATGAACATAAGCTTCCAAA
Organism: Cryptotis parvus; assembly: GCA_021461705.1. Classification (NCBI taxonomy): domain Eukaryota; kingdom Metazoa; phylum Chordata; class Mammalia; order Eulipotyphla; family Soricidae; genus Cryptotis; species Cryptotis parvus. The sequence goes on from JAJIBD010021684.1 coordinate 81,581, forward strand.
AAGAAGAAATTCGAATGGCCAAAAGGCATATGAAAAAGTGCTCTTCATCTTTAATCATCAGGGAGATGCAAATCAAAACAACAATGAGGTACCATCTCACCCCACAGAGACTGGCACACATCCAAAACAGCAAGAACAACCGGTGCTGGCGTGGATGTGGGGGAAAAGGGACTCTCATCCACTGCTGGTGGGAGTGCCGACTGGTCCAGCCCTTTTGGAAAACAATATGGGCATTCCTCCGAAAGCTAGATATTGAGCTCCCATTTGATCCAGCAATAGCACTCCTGGGAATATACCCTAGAGACCGAAAAACACATAGCAGAAACACTATCTGTACTTCTTTATTCATCTCTGCGCTATTCACTTGATCACTTGATCACTTGATCACTTGAATCCGTTACTCATCGATTTGCTCGAGCGGGCGCCAGTAACATTTCCATTGGACCCTATCACGTGCCAATGTAGCCCAATGGCATCTGGTTGATTCAGGAATATGAAGAGCCTCAAACCGTTCCTTCAGGGTCTTAACAAGGAAGTCTGACCATCTTGTAGGTGGGCGGCCACGTGATCTTTTGACATCCCGTGGGATCCAGTCGGTAACGGCTCTAGTCCAGCGGTTGTCTCCAAATCGCATTACATGTCCAGCCCATCTGATTTTCGATGCCTTGGCAAACGAGACAGCGTCCCTGATTCTGGAATAGCGACGGAGGTCAGAACTCCGATTCCTTCTCTCACTTGAGTGAGACGTGATATTCCAAGCATAGCTCTTTCGATGCCTCTCTGGGAGACCCGAATAGCATTCTCATCCTGCTTTCGTAGGGCCCAGGTCTCTGAGGCGTATGTTAATGCAGGGAGAACGGTGGAGTCGAAGAGATGTGCCCGGAGCCGGAGGTTCTTTGTCCTTTTAGCTATTTCTTCGATGCCTTTGAAGGCATTCCATGCCGCTCTCTTCCTCCTGCGCAGCTCAGGTTTTAGGTCATTCATCATGTTGACTTCTCGACCTAGGTACACATAACTGCTGCATTCAGAGATGTCTGTTCCATTGAGAGAGAATGGGGCCTCTGGAACTAGTTCATTTCTCATGAACATAGTTTTCTTCAGATTCAGCTGTAGACCTACCTTTCCACATTCTCGGTCAAAGTCAGCCAGCATTTGTGCCGCTTGGCTAATGTTTGGTGTTATTAGAACGATGTCATCAGCGAAGCGGAGGTGGTGTAGTTGCCGACCATCTATCTTCACTCCCATTCCTTCCCATTCTAATTGCGCTATTCACTATAGCTAGAATCTGGAAACAACCTAAATGCCCGAGAACAGAGGACTGGCTAAAGAAACTGTGGTTCATCTACACTATGGAATACTATGCGGCTGTCAGAAAGGATGAAATTATGAAATTTACCTGCAAATGGATGGACATGGAGTCTATCATGCTGAGTGAAATTAGTCAGAAGGAAAAGGACAGATATAGAATGACTGCATTCACTAATAGGATATAGATACCAGTATTTTAATAAATATGGGAAATGGTAATGGCAGATTAAAACTCACCACTGAATATACACAAAGAGACTTAAGTGACAAACTCTAAATATCTGCAGGGCTAGCCACAATGTGTAAAACAAGAGGGAGAGAGATGCAGAGACAGAGAGAGATAGAGAGAGAAAGAGAGGAAACTGGGGTACCTGCTATTAAGGCGGGTGGGGGACGGGAGGGGGAGGGGTACATTGGTGGTGAAAATGGGGCACTGGTGGAAGGATGGGTGCTGGAATACTGTATTACCAAGAACCAATTATGAACACCTTTGTAAGTGTATGTTTCACGGTGGTATAATAAAAAATTAAAAAAAAAAACCTCCAAAACCAGATCCCATCTATCCAGAATACCCAATCATACTGTAGCATGACTCATCATATATTAAAAGAAAGATATCCATATCAAAGAGCATAAACAAGTAAGACACAACTTGTAAGCAGCTGACCTGAGTTTACTCCCTGACCCTTCATATGGTTCCCAAAGCATGTTCAAAGATCAATTCAGAGCAGAACCAGTAGTAGTCTCTTGAGCACCACTGGGTGAGGCCCTAAATCCTCTCCCCCTCCAAAATGAAAGAGAACAGTTATAGGGAAAAAAAGGAAGATTTGCTTTATAAAATCTATATTCTCAAAAGCCTCTTTACATTCAGAAAATGTTATACTCTTATAGTTATAATAACAATAGTAAAGAACATTTAATATGTATTTACTCTGCAAATTAGATACTTTAAGTGTATGTTTCTATTTAATGGTTCCAAAAAATTCAACCAAGTATTCATTACTTCCATACCCATTTAACATATTAAAACTGAGACACTAAGAGGTAAAATAACTGTCCAAAAGGACTTCGTTTCAGAATTTGAGGTTATATTAGTCAATACCTGGAGATAATGACAGTTCTAGTTTTGATATGTATTTACCTATAGATACTCACAAGTATTAATTATTAAATATCTTCTTGGTAAAGTATACCTACTAAACTCTATTTAACACATATTGCAGATTCGTTCACAATAAATTTTGCTTAGAAATTTTAGATTAACTATCTATTTGAAATCAACATATTTCCCTCTGTTTTTAATCCTAACATTATTTCTAATCAAAGTTTTCATGTACTAAAGAGATATCGGTCAAAAGGAGTAGAGGCAGGGATAATTTTTTTAATTTATTTTGGGGATTAAAAACAGAAGCAATATTCTCTTGTCTTGTTTTGGTAATAGGGAATGGATTGATACAATATCCAAGGTCAAGTGAAACATATATCAGGAGGTCTTGTCAGAGGTGGAAATTATCACAAACGTGTGGGAGTCAGAGGCTAGGTAAGACAGAAAATGGAACAGTGTGCTAACAATTGTTGAGGGTACTAATGCCAACCTAGAACTGAGCATTAAATAGAGGCAAAAAGATACACATGACAACCCTTTAATGTATGTTCTGTAATCCATAGTCTGAGAGGGAAGGAGAAGAGAAAGAGAGAGAAATGGAAAGAAATAAAGAACCTGCCATGGAGGAGGGCTGGGGGAGGGGGAGGGAACCGGGGACGTTGGTGGTGGGAGATGGGCACTGGTGGCGGGATGGGTGCTGGAACACTGTATGACCAAAACCCAAATATGAACTTGTTAATTGTATATCTTTGTAATTGTACAAAAAAATTAAAAAATAAAAAAGTAAGAGTGCTTAAAACATGACCCACAAGGTACTAAGTAGAAAACACTGACACACACACACACACACACACACACATAATGTTATTTGATATACCTATGTTTTTGATGTTTTTGATGGAAGGAATTATACTGGGTGAAATATGAATTAATTTATATTGGTTGGGAATAATGCTCTTGGTCAATATATTAGCTGATAAGCAAATATGTAGATTTAGGTAAAAATTTTATAATTTAGTGACTCTCAGAAAGCCATGGGAGATCAGGCTTGTCTGAGACTCTTACCTGTTAGCAGTGGTAGCAGTGGTGAGGTCTCCACTCTGACTTGAAATTACCTCTTGATTGACTTGAAGAGAGTCCTGTGTTGTAGCAGAGGAGACATTTATCCTGTTGAGTCTGTGTTTTGATAAGTCTAAGCCTACAGGAGCAAAACAAGCCCTAATGAGTTGAGCACTGTGAACCCTTCATAAGAGATCTTTAAACCTTTCATAAGAAATCTTTAAATGGATCTAGCTCCTTTTGCCTAGGGCCTTGTCTAGAGAGTGTTTAGCTTATCTTAGTTCTAAGATATTCAATTGTAGAAAGCAATTTTCATTCCTTTTACAGAATTAGTGTGGGTAAAAAGGTGAGGTTTGCAATACCACATGGCATGCTTAAAATATATACCCATTGAGTTTCTTTTGCACCTTTCCAGGACATCACACTTCTTATTGCACTCAAGAATAAGGCATAGCCATGTGGTATTGGCTACTGAAAGATTTTAAGAAAGGAACATTATACAAATCTGTTTTCACTTCTGTTCCTCTTAACTTAGCGTAAATTTCATTTTCCTTAAATATTGCTTCCTCTGCTTAATTCTCCTTTAATCCTCCCTTCATTCCTAATTTCAGTTTCCAGGAATCTTGATCTTGGATGCATTCTGACTCAGAAAAAAAAAGAAAGAAAAGAAAAGAAACATGTGCATTGCCTGATTTGGAAATAATATAAAAGTATATTTTTCTCATCTCTAATTTAGGACTAGTATCAGGGCTTCAACAAGTGATTGCAAGAATTCCTTAAGGAATGTGAAAAATGTAACAGCCTAATAGGCAAACATGAAGCCCCTTTGAGACAAGGAATAAGTGACATCATACACTGGAAAGTTTAGCTTAGGGACCAAAAGAGTAATGTCATACACTGGAGAGGACTGGTCAGTGCAGGGAAAGGACAGGTGTCATCATCCACTGGGAAGGTCATCAGGAGAACACAAAATGTGACAACATACATTGGAACTAAAAAAAGACTAAAACATCAGGGAAGGCCCTAGAACTACTTGTATCACTTGGTCACTTTTCTTCCCGTTTTCATTGATTTGCTCGAGTGGGTGCCAGTAATGTTTCCATTCGTTTGGAATGAGGTCCATTATTGTTACTGTTTTTGGCATATCGAATACACCACGGGTAGCTTGCCAGGCTCTGCCGTGGTTCTGGATTTATCCAAGTCTACTGTCAGTGTAGAAGCATTCTCATCTCTTTTTCTCCTCCTCTGTGGATAGAGTTCAGTTCTTCTCTTTTTTTTCTTTATGGGCTCAGCATTATCCACTTTCATAAACCTAATATATGTGATTAGATATGGCAAGATTACCTGGCGAGTTAACAAGGAGACGGACACAAATAAGCCATAATGGTGGTTACTCTCTCCAGACCACCACTCAAGTAAAGAAAATGGACACAGCTTTGCTTCCTGTGTCTATTTAAGAATCACTTCTGTAACTTTACTTACTACCCAGATAGTGAATACACATGTGACAAGCCTCTAAACCTTCATATTACAAAATTTTCAACAATGGCAGAGTCACAAAACAACTTTGTATACCAAAATGAAATCCTTTCTGAAAGTTATTTTATTTTATTTTTAGTAAATTTCAATCCATGGAAAAGAGTCAATTGAGAGAGACAGCCTTTTAACTATGCTATTAGGTAGTGATTGCATCACATAGTTGCCCCAAGAGCCAGGTTTGGAATGAGACTGGCCCCCACGAGTGACTCCGAAGCTTTAGCTTAGAAATGGCTTTCAGGTTGGTTTTCAGGTTGACCGATGTTTTCTTATTTTTCATTATCTTTTGGCCTTAGGGAATATTTTAGACTCTAACAACTGATTATAAATCTGAATGGGTACTAGAGGATTAAAACTCCCAGTTTTTAAGGTCTAGTTAGTTTAATGCATGAAATAGCAGCTGACTTACTGAATGTAAAAGAGAGCAAGCCTGAATCTAGCTTAGAAACAATGAAAAGTTTCAGGAAATCTGTTTCCTTAACATCTAACTCTCCAGTCAACATTTGCTAGGTATTAAAAAGAAATGAGGGTGATTGAAAAGAGGTATAAAAGTAGTGAGTAAGTGATATGTTAGAAACTCTGGACAGTTTTGCTACAGCTTTAAACCTTTTGGTATGTCACTCTTAATAAAATCTCTTTCAAGACACTAATTACTTGTATCATTTTTTGGAATTTTCATCATTGTGGATGCATGTACATGTGGGTGGATTTGGACAAAAGCGAAAGAGAAGCCCATAAGAATGAGGATGTGTAGTACTGCCAGACCCCAGGATCCCCAGAACTAACTTTCTGCCTATCCCCTAAAACCTAAAACTGTACTCTATACCTAATCATAAAATGGAAAGTTTAATCTTTATTATTTATATAATTTTGCTTTAGAAATATAATTATAAATATAATTTTGGTTCACACTCATCAATGATCACGGTTATTCTGGCTATATACTCAAGAATTACTCCTGACAGTGCTCATGGCACCGTATGGGAAGCCAGGTATCAACCCAGGTCCACTGCATGCAAGACAAAATGCCCTGTTCGCTGTACTATAGCTCCTGTCTCAAATTGGGAAGCTTAGACTTATTGCTTTTTTTTTAATCCCTCTTCCCTGCCCTGGTCTTTTTACAAACTTTTAGAGAAATTTCCTACCCTTTAGGTGTGCTTTCACTGAAAATAAAAAACATTTTAATGAGGACTCAGATATCTCTTAGGTGGTTGGAGCATTAGGATTTTGTAAACAGCTATCCCAGAAATGGTTTCTGATTGCCAACTCTCTCCACTCTATCAGAATCAGAGATTCTTTTTTTTTTTTTGCTTTTTTGGGTCACACCCGGCAATGCTCAGGGGTTCCTCCTGGCTCTGCACTCAGGAATTACTCCTGGCGGTGCTCGGGGACCATATGGGATGCCGGGATTGAACCCTGGCCGGCATGAGCCAGCCGCGTGCAAGGCAAACGCCCTACCGCTGGGCTATCGCTCCGGCCCCAGAATCAGAGATTCTTAAGAACCTCTCACTGTGTTGGTAAGGATAACTATTCTAAAACACCAGGACACCAAGATTTCAGAAATGACATAGCAATATCCAGACCTGCCAAATTTCTCACAACCTAATAGGAAGAAATTGGTGGAAACAAGTAACTTAATAAATAAATAAAGAAGTTAAATAAAGTATTAAGTGAATGTGTAAGCATACCCTTCATTTTTCTGACAGTGGAATTGTAAACTATTGAAATCTAATTAAAAGTCATTAAGTTTTCTATTTTGTCATACTTGATAATGTTCCAAGTCTTTTATTTATTTATTTATAATTTATTTTTGCAAGTGTTAGTGAGGAAGGAAATCACATCCGGCATCTCTCAGACTTATTCCTGGCTCTGTGCTCTTAGACAAACTTCTAGGTTGGCCCTGAGCAGAGCAAGTACTTCACGTTATTTACTATCACTCTGGTCCCCAAATTATTTTTTGAAATATAATTCTCTGGACTGAATCCCAAATATGATCATGCCTACAAAACTTTAAGACCAAACAGTCTTCTACAGTGATGTCTTGGACACCCTTTGGCAAATTCAGGATGAAATCCATTCCCTGTAACTAGACTCATGAGTATTTTGTGATACTCTGCTCCCATCTTCTGGTGAATTGAAGTCAAGACTAGCAGAAATCTGGCGACAGATTAATGAGATGGTAACTGAGGAGCAAATTGACAGAAGGAATGTCTCTGAGAATAACAAAATATTTTAAAGAATACAACAACTACAGTGAAGTTATAAAACATTAGATTGTAGCAACAATTCTTACAAATTTATTTCCTTGAAGTTATGAAATTCATGTCATAGAATACCATTTCACATTTAGACAAATATGAAGGCAGGTATTTTCTCACTACACAAAATCTTTCATATTTATATAGAGAAGCTTCCTTGTCTACACCTTTGTGTAATTAATTATTTTATAAAGCATTTTAGCTTTATACAATGGGTTGGAACTCTGCATATATTTAAGTGCACAGAATCTATTTGAAGATTTTTTTTTATTTGCAAGTAGCTACTGTAAATTCTGTATTTACAAGTAGCTACTGTGAGAAACCATGATAAACCGTCTTATGCTATAACTTACATGTATAAGAAAATGATATTTTAAATAGAATATATTCTCGGTACTTTTAAAGTCCTATTTAACAGGATGCTTTCCTTATTTAGTAAACATCACACATTGCCAATGATCAGAGTTATAGTGTGAAAAAAAACGAGTATAAATGGCAAACTTTGCAGCCCAGATAGGGTCTTGAACTATATATTTATAATGTTTTACAGATTCAAGAATTAAAATTCAAAGTCTAGAAACCATAGTATTTCAGAAAATTATATAGGAATACTTTTTTCCCTACGCCCAAATTGTCTTTGGCTTTCAAAGGGGGAAATTGATTCATATGAAATAAATAGACGAATAAGACCATTTTTAGTTCTGGGTAGAAGACATCGCTTCAGTAAAACTGCTAATAACAACTTTAAAATGCACACACATTTTAGTGTTCTAGATAAATGGCTACAGACATAAAGCAAATAAAGAGCAAACATTTAAGCTTATATACAATCTTAGTAAGGACTGCAAGTGTCTGTGACATGAGTCACAAAGTACTCCCCCAACCCCATCTCCTATGTAGATCTTCCAGTCCCTCCATTTACAGGTGTCTCTGGGAGACACAAGTAGCCAAATATTTTAATATCTAAGCAAGCAGTGTGTTAATATGGGCTAAGACTCAGGTTCACACAGCTGAGAGGGTGACAGGGGCTAGGGGGTCAGGTCTAATAGACTGTGGGTAGGAAACAGTTCAATGAGATGATGAGATGACGAAGTACTACATACGTGGTGCACTGGAGGCACGGGAAATCGCTGATGAGCGTCGGCCAAACACTGCAAAGAAAAAAGAAGAGAGCCCAAATTGTTTTCATTCCAGTTTTCTCTAAGGCAGGTATGCTACATCACGAAAGCAATGTGCTCTCGAGTTGCACATAAGAGAGCACTATGCCAAGTACCCTCTTAAAAATAAAAAAGTCATGCTAAACTTCATATTTTGTATTCCTTTATCCAAAATAAACTGTGGGTCAGTTAGTTTTCAATTCTGTTTCATTGATTGAGGGTTCTACCTCTAGTACCATACTGTTTTAGTTACTACTGCTTTGTTGTATAATTGGAAGTTGAGGAGAAAAGTGATGCCGTCATTCTTCTCTTCCCAAGGATTGCTTTGGCTACTTGGTGGGGGGAGGGATACTGTCCCAAGGAATTTAGGAGTGTTACGTCTGTTTATTTGAAAAAAAATGTCATGGGTATTCTAATAGGAGCTGTACTTAATCTGTATAATTATGGGGACAGTATTGCCATTATAATGTTGTTAATACTCAATCCTAGGATCCATTTCCATTTCCTTGCATCAATTTTTAAAATATTCTTTAAGAAGTTCTTAAAACTAAAATTTTTACTTTTACATAGAAAATTTTTAGTTTTAAAAAAGTTAACTATAACTAAATTCTTTAAGAAAACTAAGATTCTTTTTGTTTTCTTCGTACAGGTTTTCACTTGCTTAAGGCAAGTCGAGGAAAGCCTCCTCAAAATTTGCCTACAAATGGATGGACATGGAGAAGATTATGTTGAGCGAAATTAGCCAGAAGGAGAGAGACAGATACAGAATGACTGCATTTATCTGCATAACATAAATATATAGGTACATATTATGATACCAATATCCAAGGTCAAGTGAAACATATATCAGGAGGTCCTGTCAAAGGTGGAAATTATCACAAACGTGTGGGATTCAGAGGCTAGGTAAGACAGAAATGGTACTGTGTGCTAACAATTGTTGAGGGTACTAATGCCAACCTAGAACTGAGCATTAAATAGAGGCAAGAGGATACACATGACGGCCCCTTTGATGTATGTTCTGTAATCCATAGTCTGGAGGGGAAGGAAGAGAGAAAGAGAGAGAAATGGAAAGAAATCAAGAACCTGCCATGGAGCAGGGCTGGGGGGGGGAGGGAACCGGGGACGTTGGTGGTGGGAGATGGGCACTGGTGGCGGGATGGGTGCTGCAACACTGTTTGACCAAAACCCAAATATGAACTTTTTAATTGTATATCTTTGTAATTGTAAAAATAAAAAAAATTTTTAAAAAAAAAGAAGAAGTATTGGGTAAGCTATTTGGCCACATGTAAAATAATAAACACAGAACTTTTTCTAACACCACACACAAAAGTCAAATCAAATTTGATTAAAAACAGAAAAAATAGATATCAGACCAGAATCCACTAGATGCAAAGATGAAAATATTGGAAGAATTCTATGACATTAAGGCTAGAGGCATCTTTAAGAATTAAGTCACTTGGGGCCATAGCGATAGCACAGTGGGTAGGGCGTTTGCCTTGCACGTGGCCGGCCCATGCCGGCCGGGGTCGATCCCCGGCATCTCATATGGTCCCCTGAGCACCGCCAGGAGTGATTCCTGAGTGCAGAGCCAGGAGAAACCCCTGAACATTGCCGGGTGTGACACAAAAAGTAAAAAAAAAACAAAGAATTAAGCCACAATTTGTAAGAGAAGGAAGGGAGCAGTGAGAGACAAAGAGACACAGACATAGAGAAACAGAGACAGAGACAGAGAGAGACAGAGAGTAAGAAACAGAGAGTCAAAATGCCTGCCATAGAGGCAGACTGGGGGAAAAGGGAGGGAATCAGGTGACTCTTGTAGTAGGAAATGTGCACTGGTGGAGGGATGGGTGCTGGAGCACAGTATGACTGAAACCTAATTATGAACAGTTTTGTAATTGTATATCTCACAGTGGTATAATAAAATTTAAAAAACAAAATAAAGTAAAAAGAATTAAGAACCATTGGCCAAGAAGGTTGAAATAATGATAAATGGGACTATGTTAATTTAAGAAGCTTTTGCAACTCAAAATAAGTTACCAGAATACAAAGATAGCCTATAGACTTAGAAAAACTTCTTGCACACCACTCATTTGATTAACGGATAATATCCAAATGTATATATATATATATATGCATACATATATATACATATATATATAAAGCACTAGTGAAAATCTAAGAAAAAAAAGCAAAAACCTTCAAATCCATTCAAAAATAGGATGAAGAAATGAACACAAACTTGCTCATAGGGCAAATACAAATGACCAAAAGGTCACTTGATCACTTGACATCCTGTTATTTGTCGATTTGCTCGAGTGAGCGCCAGTAACATTTTCATTTGTCCCTGTCATGTGCCAGTTTAGCCAAAAGGTACATGGAAAAATATTGTGTGTATATCACTAATCATCAGGAAAATGCAAATCACAAAATGATACCACTTACAGCAGAGAGATTGGTGCTCACTCAAAAGATCAACAACTGGTTGTGGCATGATTATGCAGAAAAGGGACCCTCATACCAGTGTTGGTGGGAATGTACTGTTGGCTCAACTTTTTACAAAGTCAATATGGTCATAGCTCAAAAAACTAGCAATTGAGCTTCTATACAAGGCAGCAATTCCACTCCTCAGAATATACCCCAAGGGTCCAAAAGCACAATGCAGAAAAGACTTCTGTGATCCAAACAACTCAAGTGCTTAAGAACTGATAACTGTATAAAAAATCGTGGACACTGGTGAAGGTGTTGGAATATTGTATACCTGGAACTTAATAATAAATAATTTTATAACTCAGTGATTCCGGGTGACTAAAATGCTTTTTAAAATATTAGGAAAGAGGGGCCAGAGCGACAGCCCAACAGGTAGGGTGTTTGCCTTGCATGTGGCCAGCCCGTGCCAGCCAGGGTTCGATCCCGGCATCCCATATGGTCCCATGAGCACCGCCAGGAGTAATTCCTGAGTGCAGACCCAGGAGAAACCCCTGATCTGGGTGTAACCCAAAAAACAATATATATATATATATATATATATATATATATATATATATATATATTGTTTTTTTGGGTTACAAAACATATATATATATATATATATATATATATATATATAAATCAGCATGTTGCTTTTAGTAGAATACAGTCCTATTTCTCAGCTCGGGGGCTGTGACTCAGATGACTCAGATTTCCATCTGGAGGAAAGACAAGTGAAGAAACAAACTTTTTAAAGCTCATCTCAAAGGCTTTAACCTGGAGCAGTGTGCTGGGAAAGTCAATGTCCAACTTTCAAGTTGTGCTTGCAAAACAGTAGTGGTTTTAGTGGTAATCAATTGAATGAAAATGTGAGAGAAGCAAAAGTAAATTATATGCCTGAGATTATTATACTGAGCCAGGAAATGAGACAGCTAATTTGAAGATCATGTCAAACCTCAAAGACTGGTCTCAAAAACCTTTCCTTCAAATGAGGCCCCACATTTAAATGGATAGTACTGCGGAACATTGTAACTTGTCAGAATGTTGCAAATCATAACAGCCAGTTGGGGTGCACTATAAATTAGGCATTATGCCAACAGAAACAGAGAATTTAACAGAACAGTCAAGGAAAGTATAAAGAGCGCTGAAATGATACCCCAGTATGGGTATGCATATCCTCAAAACTGTATCTTCTGAAAACATGAGAAGTTTCATATTCCAAGTAAAGAGATTTAAGCTCAGAAGTCCCACCAAAGTATAACCAATACTAGTGCCCAGAATTGGTCTGTTATTTAGCTTTCAATGACAACAATAGTGAAAAACTGCAATACTTGCAAACAAACAGCAACATATATACCATACACAGTGGTGAGGAAAATGAAAATATTACAATGAGGAACAGTTCTGTGCACAGTTCCGAGCTAGCCCCCAAACAAAAAAGAGGATGGCAAAAGAAACTCTGCAAAGGTCTACCAGGTGGTGCTCAGAGGCTACCAAGGGATCTCTAAGGGCAATATTGGAGAGGGTGAGTGTTAGGCATGTGGTGCCAGGGATGAGTGTTATGGGATGCCAGGGATGAGTGAGAGGGGGTGAGTGTTAGGCATGTGGTACTCAGGATCTCACCCATGCTAGTCATATGCTTTATCACTTGAGCTATTTCCCTGGTGATGCAACTCGTTTTCCTGACTTGTGAGATGTTGATGTAGATAATTGGTGAGGTTTCTTCCGGGTCAAATATACTGATCCCAATGTCTTTTATCACCAGAGGGGAAATATCTGTCTATTCTACCAATTTTTTAGGGAAGTTCAAATGGTCATTATTCTTTAAAAGATGAAAGCTCTCCTCTTATTTTTGCTAAGCCCTAGCAGTTAGACTAAAGACAGTTATAAAGTGCAATTACCTGAGAAAATTAGTCTTTGGCTTCTGATTTTGCAGTTGCATTTTACAATCATATCTGGAGAAGTCACATCTTTGTGACAGTTGACACAGTACAAATAGGCTCTAGACAATGAAAACAAATCAAGGATGACTTCAACATAAGGAGGAATGGTGCAGCCACAGTCTGCCTGCCATTACAATGTAGTTGCTTTAAGGCTTTTGATCCTTCTCTCCACCCAATTTGCTTAAGATCTTAGGCTCACACCCACCACCTGATCCAGGAGAACAAAACTATTACCTTCTCACTTCTTTTGGAGTTTCAGCAATGAAGAACCCTAATGTGTTCTTACGCAGCTTAACCTGTACAGGTGGATTTAACATCAGGCGACTAGAAATAGAAAATAAAAATACAGTAATTTTCCCTCAGATTTCTTTGATTTCTGGATGCAAGGCAATATTTGTTTAATGCCATCATCACATATGACTATAAGTTGAAGATTCATAGAATTCAATTTCCTTTCTCTGCCAAACACAGTAGAAAATGTAAATTGTTTGTACTTATTTATTTGATAGATGCTAGATCTGAGGGTAGCCAAATGCCAGCATAACTGATGGGCTGCATTCATAGCTGAGTTACAAGTGAGATTTTAGATTGTGTCCTTAATCTCAAATGTTCAAATCATCCCAGATGCTTAAAAATGTGTTCATTGCAGCTATCAATGCCAAAGAAGTTAAGGCCATACAAGTTGTTCATTTATAGTCATACTGGTTGTGAACCTTAAGCATTTTCACTTAACATTCAATTACATCTAGTTAGCAAATTTGATTTAAAACTTTCTTTTTATTGTCTAGGCATATCTTGATATTGTATGTTTTGAATTTAATTTCTTTCCAGTTAGATTAGAAGATGATTTTAAGAGCAAGACTTACTACCTCTATATTACTTGAACATTTTGATTTTCTATTTTCTTATGACTACTTTAAAAATATCATTAGGAAAATAGCATGTGAGTGGAATAAGGCAGATGGACAAACACAGTATGATATCACTTATCTGACTTATCTATGGAATATATTAAATAATAGCATGAGGAAATGCAATGTAATAAAGGTGGCTGGTGGATGCCTAGCTCAGTCACTAACCTGGAGTATAGGAAGAGAGAGAAGGAAAGCAATCTAGGAAGAGAGGAAGCAAATAAGAAAGAGAGGAATTTACATGATAATCCTAAATATCTGGAGAGAAAGCCACAATGTGTAAGAAAAGACAGAGAGAGAATGAGAGAGAGAGAGAGAAGAAAAGGAAAAGTGCTTGCAGGCTGGGGAATGGGGGGAGGGATTTGGGGCCATTGGTGGTGGGAATAGGGCACTGGTGGAGAGGAGGATGCTGGAACAATGTATGACTGACTCCCAATCATGAACATTTTTGAAATTGTATATTGCACAGTGGTATAATAAAATTTTAAGTGAAATAAAATAAAATAGAAATAGAAGAAAAGAAAAGAAAAGAAAAGAAAAGAAAAGAAAAGAAAAGAAAAGAAAAGAAAAGGAAAGGAAAAGGAAAGGAAAGGAAAAGAAAAGAAAAGAGAGGTAACATGGGAATAGAATTTTGGGACCTTGGCTATATGGGTGATGTGGAGCGTGATATAGCTATATAACCAAGGAACAGACTCAAAACCATTGAAAACGTATCTGAATACAGCCTCAGACTTTAAAATGCGCCTGTCAAGGTGGAAGGCACATGGGGGAATGTAAAGGAACTCTGCAGGAGAGAAGTCGACAGTGATCATTAGATTGGTACCAAAATACACTATACCTGAAACTCACCTGTCAATAACTGTAAACTATGGTTCTATAATAAAAATAAAAAATATATCACCTGAGAAATCTCAGTCATGATCCTTCTTCATGCAATGATGCAATTCCAATGATTTGAGTTTTGTCCTATTCATTTCTCAGAATCTTAAAATTCTATTTCCTCTAATGCAAACCTACCATACAGTGAGGATTTCTAATCCTGTAACTTTCACTTTGTGCACGATGCCAAAACTCCTTTTCTCTTTAATGTGTTTATTTTTGTATTTTTTTGAGCCGCTCACAGTGGTGCTTAGGAGCCACCTCTGGCTCTATACTCATGGATGACTCTTGTTGAGTCATCTTTTTCTCAGGAAAAAATGCAGTGTTGGAGGAGATCAAACTAGAGTCAGCCTCACGCTAGGTAAGTGCTTTAATCACTCTCTATTTCTCTAGTTCACCTTTCCTTTTTGGAAACTCATTTGTACATTTGAAAAGAGGTCATTTTAATTTTGGCAAGACTATTCTTTTGTTGAAGGATACCAAAGTAACTTGCAAATGTTAAAATCTTACAAAAATGAAAGGGAGGACAGAACTAAAACTCTTTGATCACATGTACAGTAAAATATGCAGAATAGTTGTGCTCAAGTATATTGCTGCCCACTATGTTGGATGGTATAAGTAGGTATATATTGACTAACTGATATGAATGAGTGAAATGATTGCTTTTAAACAGAATATTTGGTCACATATACTTCAAATTGTATTGGTTGATGTACCGTATTCAGCAAACATTCTAAACCGTATTTTCATGTATTTTGTTTTTCTTTATTTTATTCTTTTTGGGGGTTGAGGAGAGGATAAAATGTACTTCCCAATTAGTGCTCAGGTGTTCCCGAGACTTTAGTGAGGGTTCTAAGCCAACCAGGCCAGAGGTTCAATTCAAGGACTCACGGATGCCATGCTGCTTGGGTTCTGTGGTGTCAGGGATCCCCTAGCCACCCTGGTGATGCTGCAGGCTTCCAAGTATGACCCTGGCATTGCTCAGGGCACCATGTGGTTCTAGGAATCTAACTGGAGTCAGGCGGATGCTAAGCATGTGTCCTAACCATGCTGCACTAATTCTCTTCTAGCCTCTATATATTCTATTCTATTTTGTAAGGGAAGGTGGTCATATTAATTGCTTTAATGCATTTAGTTATACACATACTGTAATGATAATAACTCTGGTTCCATGATACAAGAGTTTCTTATAAAGATGTATTCCAGAATATCACTATTACTTGGTATCTCCCTCACAAAGCAGATCTTGTTGCTTTATTAGGGAATAAATATGAGTTTATTCATATTTATGAGTAAATATGAGTAAATATTAATATGAATAAATATGAGTAAACTCATATTTATTTATGAGTTACTAAATCAGCAAACTCATCTGACTTCGGTCAAATTTAGCTTAAATTCTCATTCTTTTCTAGGTGTTTTTCAGACTTTAGAGTTTATTCAATGTATCAATGAGAAGAGAGCATACAAGGTGAGGAAAGGTAGATGTTCACCCATTTTTCAGTATACTAATCTAATGTTCAGCCTTTGTAATCCCCAATTTTCCTTTTGCCTATAGTGTTGAGGTAGATTCAGTGTAAGCTGGTAATCAAAGGGACAGCCTCCAGAGCAGGCTGAGTTTAGATTCTGATTCTGCCACTCAGCATGGTATAAAAACTGGGAACAATTATTTAAACTTCAAGAACTTTAAATTTTTCCTTTGTGAAATGGGACTAGCAATTATATCCACATGCATAGTTAAGAGGGATCGAGAGTTAATTTATATAAATAAACTACAGCGGTGTTATCCTATAAAATATTACTATCATCAGTGTCTTTGCAAAGTTGAATTTAAGTGCTTTAATTTACTTGGATTTTGGTAAAGAAACAAGATCCTCTTTCACTGAATGCATGCATTTATGTATGTGTGTATATGTGTTTGTGTGTGTGTTTGTGTGTGTGTGTGTACATGCACACCAGGGCCCAGGTGTGCATGTGCTAGGTAATAAAAAACACCAATGGTTTTGAACATGTGAAAATTAGTTGTTTTAGCAGATAGCCACATTTTCTGTTCTATACCACCCTCAATAATTCTATTGAAGTTTACAGAAACCTAAGCTGTATTGTTATAATGGATCTTGAAAGCTTTATATCCAGTGGTTTCTACATGCCACTGACTTACAAGGTCAGTGTATCAGGTGACCTTAGAATAATTTCTCAAGTCTTGCAGATGTTGATTTTTCAAAACCAATTGTGAGGTTTTGGAATCCATATGTCCTTAAAAGTTTGCAAATAATTCTGAAGCACAATCTGTTTTTTGAAAGCCAATAATACTAAAATTTGATGAGTATAAATCTCAAATTGCTAATAGTCCTCCTTACTGATTATTAGGATGTTTTGTTATTTTTAACAAAACATAAATTTCTGTAGAGATTTGGATTCTGAGATTTTTCTGAATTGTTAAATAAAATGCATTAAATTAGATGAAATTATTAAGTCCTCCTTAATGACTTGCTTTATGAGAGACTCCACTGATTTGTTTTTTTTTTTACTTGACATCTTTCATAATCTGTCTTACTTTCCATTTTTCCAACCTCCATAAAATTGCATTA
The DNA here is from genome assembly GCA_021461705.1 of Cryptotis parvus. Taxonomy (NCBI): domain Eukaryota; kingdom Metazoa; phylum Chordata; class Mammalia; order Eulipotyphla; family Soricidae; genus Cryptotis; species Cryptotis parvus. Next base: position 98,794 of record JAJIBD010021684.1, read on the forward strand.
TTCATAGTAAATAGTTGAATCTGAACCTTTTCTATAGTTCTAGGATTCACTGAAATTCCAATTTTAGGGCTGGAAAGGGCAGGGGCTCTTAAGATGTACTTAAACTGACCTCTTTTTATAATGAATACTTGATCAAGGTAACAGTAAATCAAGATCAGGATTAGAATCTATTCTACTGATTTAAATTTAATTAGATTTTCACTAAAATCATACAACTATCATCACAATAATATTGTTATTTGCTCCTTGTCTTTATTAAGAAGAGCTTTTAATGTTATTGTTGCTTGTCTTTTGGTTTGGGGCTGCACCCAGCTGTGCTCAAGGATTATTCCTGTTTCTGCATTCAGGAATCACTCCTGGCATTTTCAGAAGACCATATAGAATGTTGAGGATTGAACCTGGATCAGCCCAGTACACGACAAGTACCTTACCCACTTATATATCCAGCCCCTCCTTTGTATTATTCTCAAGAATTTTTTTTCTATATTATTCTCTGACCCAGATTTTTTTAAAGTTAATATAATAGTTTTATTGATTTTTTGTTTGTTTTGTATTATCCAATATGGGTTCACACACATATATTGGATAACATAAAAATAATTATATATAATTATTTTTTATCAATTCACTTGATCACCTGACATCTCGTTATTCATCAATTTGCTCGAGTGGGTGCCTGTAACATTTCCATCATTTTATAATTATTTTATTATATATATATATATACATGCATACATACATATATATATAGGTTGGATATATATGGTTGGATATATATATATATCCAACCAAACAGTAGCTGTTCTTGCCCAGTATCTTTGCCCAGTATCTGGTCAAAGTTCCATTTTACAGATTTGTTTTAAAAAAACAGTTTTTGTGAAAAATTTTACAACAAATATCCATAATCAAAACTTTTCAGGTAAGGTAATATTTTAAGGAGAGAAAATCTAAATACATGATTGTTTCTTTTCTCTAATGCTTCTGGGAAAAATTAGAACAGAGACATAGGCACAAAGGCAAGAGGTGTAGCCTCCAACTAGAGTAACCAGCCAACCTCAATCGCTGAGTCTCTGAGTCTGACCTAAATTACTAGAGACAGGACTAAACACAGACTCCCAAGGAATGGCAAATTGCTTGCATTGACTATATTTTTTGAAAAGTCTTTATTATAAATATTTCATCACCCTCCTACTTTTAAAAATTCTATATTATAAAGATTTTTACCCCACTTCACTAAATAAAAAGCCTATTGATACCTGGGTCCATAAAACATGGATTTATGTTCGATGGCTATGAGGATTATGTGCATCTTTACAAAGCAGATCCTGAAAGGAAAGCAAATAACTGTGAAATCAGAAAGCATATCGGGGTGTGAATTCAGTCACATGACTAACGCTTTGTACTGCCAGATGGAATTCACCAGCACTTCAGCAGAATTAAGAGTCCCCAAAGGTGGACTTTTCACTATCCAGGAAACTCATGTAACTCATAACATAACTCCTGTAACACACCATCCTCTGCAATTCATAGTGTGTGAACTGAACAGAGAAGAATTTTTCCAACATAGACTGCAAAGCTTATACGTGGCAGAAAAATCACACATTCTTATGAATTAAGATTTATTATGATTGATAAACCCTAAAGTGAAACCTGTATGAACATTAGAACACTATGGCATGAAATATTTGGAAAATATTTCTCTTCACTTACCGGGAAACTTCCGGAAAACTCATTCCAGCAAAATCATCAGAGAGACGTTGTGTCAAGATTGTGTTACGCAGGCCATTATAGAAGTGATTTTTGCCAGGGATATTTAAGAGTAACCTGGAAGGCACAACATGCCAATGAAGATTTTTACATTGATATGCATAGAATGCTATCGTTAAATTTGTCTATTCTGATAATCAGTAAACCAAAATCCATTGCTCTTAGATTATGGAAAGATAATTTGCCCTGGAGTTTGACTAGAGATATGCCAAAGGAAAACAAATGTCAATCACTCACCTCAACTATTGTTACCACGGAGTTTTGAATGAAATAGCATTTAATTTCTTTCAATGTGGCATTCAATACCTCACTGGAAATTACATTATTCCTAATATCAGAAAAAATACTGATTTTTGAGCTAGTTATCAGGAAGTGGTGAGTTGTATAAAATTTTAATTGTTCCTCTTAATATATAGTTGCCTATTATTGATGATAAATGTTTCATTTTCTACTAACATGAAATATGCCACAAAGGAAAAAAAGAACTCATGCTTCAGTGCTAAATCTTAGCAATGTGCTCAAGAGCCAATGTAACAAGTGGAATGAGTATAAAATTCAAGACAGTAAGTTCCTGGAGAAATGAGAAATATGAATGGTGAAACCTATCTGTCGAAGAGCTTAAGTAGAGCATCGATAGAATAAAGGTCTTGGGTAACTGTCTCTGATGTTTGTGTAATATGTCCAATAGGATTTTTGTTATATACTATTTGCAGGCTACTGCCTCCACTACATTGCTGTGATATAGACCCCTTTAAAGGTCACAATAGCAGATGAAATTCTAGAATTTCTATAACTCATGAAACATGGGCTGCAGAATTTAGTCAGTTAAAATTACTCCGAAGATTGTCATCTTATGCTTTCAGCAAAACAAAATAAAACAAGCATACAAACACAAGCTCCTACCCTGAATAAAAGGAGTAACCAGATATTATTTGCACCAAAGTTCCTCAGCATGCAAATAGCTTCAAACTCTTGAAAATAGTCCAAAGGTTTTTAATATGAATACTCAGAAAACTTACATATATCAATTCAGTTATTGAAACAATCAGGTTAGGAAATTGGTTATTATTTTATAGTGAAGAGATAGAAAAGTTAAATGCCTAATCAGAGAAAAGGGGAATCAAAACACTGGAGTCTGTTTTGGAGACTGTTTCAGAGATAAAACCCTAAAACTAAAACAGTAGTTTATGACGGCGTGAAACTCCAGAGAGAAGAGCACAGAATTAAATATCATAACATGAAATTCTATTTGAAAATTTGAAAGTGAATTTTATATTTATTCTCTGAAATAAATATTTATTTATTTATCACCCCACCCCATCTATTCTCTCTCTCTCTCTCTCTCTCTCTCTTTTTTTTTTTGGTATGGTGGCCTTAAATCTCTTTCAATTTCTGTGTTCCAAAAGTCATTCAGAATGAATATTGACAGATAAGTATCTTCAGTAAGACCCATCTTTGGACTTAAAAATAAAAGAGGAAAACATACAAAAATGGGTTGGTTTCACACCTCTACCATTCCTAATTCATGAAATAAGAGCTTTGTATAAAATTCAGGTTTTCTAGCCATGAAGATGAAAATCAAAATTATTATAGGACGCAATACAGTAGTTTTCCATTACCAAGCACTTGATATATAGACAAAGAGAATTTCCTAGTCATTTCTTGAGTACCAAACAGGACTATAAGTGATGGGCAACGTATGTGCACTGTCACAGCAACTTAATTCATTCCCTGCTGTCTGGGAATGGATTTCACTTTTGTTATTTTTTTTTTTCCCCTTTTGGTTTCAGAAAAGGCACACAGAGGTACTCAGGATTTACTCCTGGGTTTTCAGTCAGTGACCACTTCTGGAGGGGTATAGGGCACCATTTAGGGTGATAGGAAACAAATCAAGGTTGGCTGTGTACAAAGCAAGTCCGCTAACAGCACTACTATCACTCAGCCCCTGATGATTATATGTTATGATCTGTACATGGTTTCTTCTCACATTCTCAGAAGTAATTAGGAAAGAATTCTGTGTACTTCAATCAGCAATATACTTGATGTATATATCAAGAAATCATATATGTGTATATATATATTATTTCTACTGCTTTTGATCCCCAGTGCAACATATGGTATATATGTGTTATACCATATATAGTGTATACATATAAACACCACATATGAATATATATGTATATATGTATGTGTGTATATATATTTCTGTTGCTTTTGATCCCCAGTACCACATATAATCCCCTGAGATGCACCAAGAGTGACAAATCAGTGTAGATTCAAGAGTAAGCCCTGGGCACAGCCATGTGTGGTCCCCAAAATAAAATAAACAAACCCAGAGTGGTATTAAATTATAAAAAATTAAATTGCTAAGCTAGTATATAAATACCATAAACAATAACACTGTTGTGATCATGTTACATAAACCATGTATTTAAAATAACTCTTAAAGGTAATACCAGATAGAGAGGAAATTATATAAAAAGTTGAATTTATTAAACAAAAAATAAAATAAAAATATAAGTAAAAACCAATGGGGGTAAATTAAATGAATAGAAAGTTCTCTCTTTGTAAAACTTTGGACAATGATATATAACTTTTAGTCCAAACTGAGGGTTAAGACCTTTTCTCAAACTTTTTATGGCAATTGCATTGAGAAAAACACTTTGTTGCCATAATATTTCTCCTCAAGAGTCCCTTTTAGTCACTTAGTTTTTCTAAGGAAAATTACCAAAGAACCTAATGTAGGTGATTGTGAGTTATTTCCAATGTCCAGAGGCAAGAGCACAGTGATAAAATTACAGGACAGATGATTTTAGCTACTTCTATTAAGCCTACCAGCCATTAACTTACTATAGAGTCAAATTTGCTTCACTGACCCATTACTTGGAATATGATTATATCCCAAGTAGAAATTGGGATATAATCATATCCCAATGAGTATAAATTCACATATTTGAAGTGTATAATGCATAGTATGTACTCAATATGGTGGTCACCATTATTATTGGTCCTCATGTTCCCAACATAAATTGGGAAATCTGATTTTACTAATTGTAGGAGTGTAGTATTTTAGTTTGATGACTATAATAATTTAATATTGATCAATTATTTTTCACTGAACTATCTATGTGTTCATTGAATTTTCCACTCTTAATATAACCTTTACTTAAATTACTACTTTCAAGCTGTGAAAGTGCTTCATATTTATTAATATATCAGCATTCATAATATCAGGGACTCGAGGCGGAAGTGGAATGTGGAATTATAATCTCTGTTTTGCAGATAAATATTTTTAAGCAAAAATAAAATCATGAACTTCTTAGGTAAGTATAATCCTTGGTACCACACTCTCAGCTTTTCAACTCTACCACCAAGTTGTCAACAATCACTTCCTGTCTCTTTCTTGCTTTTATCACTTTTTTTTCTCCTTCTGATCCTAGCATGTGAGGACATGAGGATAGAGCCAAGATTCAACAACAGTTTACATTACCTTTGAACTTTGCTTAATAAATAGCGATGTCAGAAGAGTACACAATCCTGGCACCAGACAGCCTTGGGCGATAAATCCAAGTTTTAGTTCAGCAAAGCAGAGGATGTTGTCACCTGTGCTCCAGTTCCAGCTGGGAATCTTTGACAGAAAACTCTGTTTCATGGGTTTCATGGCAGAAAGTAACCAAATATTAAGAATAAATACACCTCAAGAAAGTTCTTTCTGATAAGCTTTTTAAATTTTATTTACTCTATGACTAGTAAATATGTATGATCAATTAAATCAAAATATTTTGAAGTGCAAAATTCAACTGGTTTGTAGCTCTAATTTTATGCAAATCTGCTAGCTTTTTTTTGTTTTTCATTAAGTTTTGCAATTATTAAAACATAACTAGCATAGCACTAGATTAATTTCAGATGCAATACTTATTCAAGATTTGTTTAAAGTGTCAAGCACCACAGTAAATCTAGTTAACATCCATTACGTCAATCATTGTAATATTTTTTCTCATGATGAGCATTTTTAACATATAATCACTTAGCAATTTATAGGTCTATGACAGAGTATTAGCTGTAGTCACTAGCTATACACTGACTCTAGAATTTCATATTTTAAACTTATTAATATTTAATAATTTAATAATAAATTTAATAATAAATTTGATAATTAAACTGGGAGCTTATACTTCTTGACCACATTTACCTAATTACCCCCATAATCCAAAAGTCTCTGATGGCATTAATCTTTTATCCATAACCCTCAAGTTGACACATGATGTCATAAGTAACAAATTTTAATTATTTTTCATGACTGGAAAGTATTTGTTTCTATACATTTTGTATGCATGTGTACATACATCTATATTTATATTTGCATCTCTCTATATATGTATATCCTTATACATGCACTATATTTGTTCTATGTGTTGGTGTTCATGTCTTATACAGTGCTCATGTCTTGATTATTGTTAAGTAATGTTGCAACGAATATGAAAAGATAACTTTTAAACTTAGTTTTTATTTTCTTCAAATAAATACTCAGGTGTAAAACTTTTGCATTTTATGGTAATTTTATTTATTTATTTTTAATTTGAAGTAACTTCATGGTCTTTTCAAGTGCCTGCACTAATTTATATTCCATCAACATTGTACAAAAGTTTCCCTTTTCTCTCCATCTTTACTAGCATACATTTTTTTATTCTTTTTATTTGCTATTAATCAAGTCATGTGACTTTTCAGAGAGGTGTGAGCTAATAATATATCATTGTGGTTTTAATTTGCATTTCCCTTCTGTACGGTGAAGTTGACTTTTAGTTTACCATTTCACTGGCCATTTGTATGTCATCTTTGAAAAATGTATATGTGAGCCATTTTCTCCATTTAAAATCATGTATATGGGGGCGGAGCGATAGTCCAGAGGGTAGGGCATTTGCCCTGCATGTGGCCAACCGGGTTCGATTCATGGCATCCCATATGGTCCCCAAGCACTGCCCAAGAGTAATTCCTGAGTGCAGAGCCGGAGTAACTCCTGAGCATTGCGGGTGTGACCCAAAAAAGCAAAATTAAAAAAAATCATGTATATGTATATATAAAACATATATATTCTCCACTTTAAATCATGTATACATACTTTTACTATTGAGTTATAGAATTTCTTTATATAGTTTAAATTTAACCCCTTATCAGGTCTTTTATTTACAAATATTTTTCTTGTTCATTTGGGTACATTTTCATTTTGCTGATTGCTTCTAATAATATCAACAGTCTATCAATATGAATTCTTACAATTCAAATGCTCACACTATCTTTCCCTCTATTATGTGTTCTCCAATTTCTTATATAAATGCTTATATGTTTCAACATATCTTTCACCTCCTTGGTTTAATTTATCATAGGTATTTAGTCTTAATTTAAGCAAATGAAGTTACTTAAGTTCTCTTTCTGTTATTTTTATATTAATGTATTGAAATGCAACCTGTTTTTATATACTGATCTTGATTTCTGCAGTTTAACTTAAATTGTTTACTAGTTTCGCAGATATTTAGTCTTGCAGGTTGAATCAGGGTTGACTGTATGCAAGATAAAAGCCTCAGCCCCTTCACTATCTTTTCATCCTTGAACTCTCTGCTAATAACTTCCTTTCTTGCATACCAGAAGTTTTGGTATGCTGTATTTCCATTTTTATTTGCCTCAAGGTGTTTTTCATTTTGTGCAAGGGTTCCAAATAATAATACCGGGGCCTAGTAACATCTACTGGTGATACTCTGTTGTGTGGTGCATGTGGGTGATGTTGTGTAGTTCAAGGAAGTGGTGCTGAGGATTAACAGCATTACCTATTGGTGTTTAGGAACACTAAAGTTTTATCTAGCAATGCTTAGGAAGCCATATAGTAGTATGATCTAAAGTTATACCTACTATTTACTCCATATATTTTACATATATCCCTACACATAGTATATTGTTTCTTTTTCTATGATTCATTCTTTGATACATTGAATCTTTTCAATGGACACTATTTCATATCTACTTTGGAATATTCTAATTTTTCTTTTAATGTTTTATTTCATATCGTTATTGGTGCAAAAAGATACTTGATATGGTTTTAGCATTATTACATTCATTATGACTCATTTTATGGGATAATATATAAATTTTGCTGGAAGAATTTTATGTGAACTAGACAAGAATGTCCTTTTTGATTAAATCATATATATGGGTATATATATATACATATATATACACATATATAAACACAACTGGTCTAATGTGTTATTTAAGTTTACCATGTCCTTGTGAATTTTCTGTCTGAATGACTATGTATTAATATAAGTGAGTTATTAAACTCAACTATAATTATTATATAACTCTCTCTTTGCCCTTCTATTTTAATTTTATTTAATAAATTTAGATATTAGTGTTTTGATTACAAAATATTTATAAACGTTATATTTATATATGTGTTATATTGTCTCTTTTATATTATAGTCTTCTTTGTAATGCAATAATTCTCTTAAGCCTATTTATCTAATATTAGTATAAATATCCCAAGATAGCTGGTTTTGGTTTCCAGTTGCCTCTTTTACCTTTCACTAGCCCATCTCTTTAGCCACTGAGTGTTCTTACAATTAAAGTGCATTCTCTTAAAGTCAGAATACAGATACGTCTCTTTTTATTTTCAAATAACTTCAGACTCAATATCTTGTTTTGAATAAGTTATTTTGAATCTTTCATTGTAAAATAATTATTCATGACTATGTATTCATTGTAAGTTGTTCGTTTTCTCCCTGGCTATTTTCTAAGTATGCCATACTTTTTTATTTTGTTTTCTTCATTTATCATTTGAAGACTTCTTGAGGTGTTACATTTAGGTTCAATTTTCTTTTTTTGCCTATCAACTATAGGATTTTCTTTGTTGTTATCATGGAGCTTATCTAAAACTATATTAACTGCACTTTGCATTATGTTTTTAACAACTTATGTTCTATACTATCTTGGAAAGTTTTGTTACTAAGATGTTCATGATAGGGTTTATGTCATACAATGTTTCTACACCAATCCTTTCACCAGTATACATTTCCCACCATTAAAGTACTCACTTTCTCTCCTGCCAACACTAATCACCCAGAGTTATTTTATGGAAGGCACTTCTTTCTCCTCTCTCTCTCTCTCCTTTTTCTCTTGCCTTCTGAACACTATGATTTGCAATATAGGCATTGAAGGATTATCATAATTATCATATGTATATATGTCATATATACACATATATACATGTATACATATATACATATATATATATATATATCCCTTCACCTATTTTCAGCATTCAGTTCTTATACTCAGTGCAATACAGACACTGAATGATTATCATAAGGATTATATACATATCTTCACCTATTTCTCAGTTCTTGTACAAAATGATCATTTCCTACTATCATTGTTGTGGTGGTGTTTTCTCTATCTTAACTGCCCAGTCTCCAACCCCACTTGTGGCAAACTTCCAACCATGGATCAGTCCTTCTGGCCCTTGTTTATAGTGTCCTTGGCATTAGTTTCATTTTACGTTATTTTTTACATAGTTTATGTTTGATAAATTTCTAAAACTGCACATTAGATTCAGTCTTCCCCTCCCAACATGAATTATTTTTTGTTGTGAAAATTTATATTTTTATTAAATCATTATTTACATAATTTTTGATTTACAGTGCTATTAATATTGGAATTACAACACAACAAACATCACCAGTGTACCCATTTCCTCCTCCCATAAATTTTATCTTTCTGCCTATCCCTTAATAAATCACTGCAGTTATAATTATTTTACTACATTATCTTTAAGCTTTTATATTAAGGTCGTGAATGCCCAAAATATCATAATAATCGATCTAAATTTTACTATGTATTTATCTCTAACAGTGTGGTTTACTCTTTTGTGTGAGCTTTGTTCATTTCTGATTTGTATCCTTCCTTCAAATTTTAAAAATTCCCTTTACCATATCTTGTAATTATGTTCCATAATAAAGTTTTTTCTTGCATGAAAAAATGTTTCTCATTAATCATGAATAAAAATATCTCAAGGTATGTTTACCAAAGCCTTTTATATGAAGACCCATTAAAATAATAAACTAAGTTTATCCAGCTCCAGGATCCTTAAAAGAAGTAGATTGGAAAGACTAGAATATTATAATACCTTATTATGGGAATGAAGTATCTGTATGATGACTCTGGTCTTAGGGTAATAGTTCTTGATACATAGCACCCTAGATAAACAACAAATATGCCCATCAGTAATATGCCAAAACAAGAGCTTTATGTATAATTATGTTCATTGATGTTTATGTGTGAACAACATATTAAAAGAGGGGAAACAAGGCATAGTAGAAGTGAGGAGATAGAGTACAAAGGTGCTTGCCTTGTACACAACTGACTGAGATGATCCCAGGCACCGCATATTCTCTCACAAAGCAATGTCAGGAGTTACCCCGAGTAAAAAGCAAGCAGTAAATCATCACTGTATCACTGTCTTCCTGTTCATCATCGATTTGCTTGAGCGGGCCCCAGTAACATCTCCATATGTCCTGTCTCATGCTGTGGAGCCCAAGGACATCTGCTTGCACTAGGAACATACAGAGCCTCAATCTATTCCGGAATGAGGTCTATAATTGTTACTGGTATTTGGCATATCAAATACAACACGGGTAGCTTGCCAGGCTCTGCCGTGTAGGTTAGGAAAAATGAAGTTATAAAATTTGCCTATAAATGGATGGACATCACTGTATCACTGTATCACTGTCTTCCCGTTCATCATCGATTTGCATGAGTGGGCACCAGTAACATCTCCATATGTCCTGTCTCATACAAGTAGAGCCCAAGGGCACCTGCTTGCTCCAGGAACATAAAGAGCCTCAAACCATTTCATCCAGTCATGGGAATGAGGTCTATAATTGTTACTGGTATTTGGCATAACAAATACGACACGGGTAGCTTGCCAGGCTCTGCCGTGTGGGTGGCATACTCTTGTAGTTATCTCGAAATCCAGCATTATTGATGAACCGCGCGTGCGAGCTGGGCTGTAATAGGCTGGTCTGCTTATGGATGGACATGGAGAAGATTATGTTGAGTGAAATTAGCCAGAAGGAGAGAGACAGATACAGAATGACTGCATTTATTTGCATAACATAAATATATATGTACATATTATGATACCAATATCCAAGGTCAAGTGAAACATATATCAGGAGGTCTTGTCAAAGGTGGAAATTATCACAAACATGTGGAAGTCAGAGGCTAGGTAAGACAGAAAATGGGACAGTGTGCTAACAATTGTCGAGGGTACTAATGCCAACCTAGAACTGAGCATTAAATAGAGGCAAAAAAGATACACATGACAACCCTTTAATTTATGTTCTGTAATCCATAGTCTGGAAGGGAAGGAAAAGAGAAAGAGAGAGAAAGGGAAAGAAATAAAGAACCTGCCATGGAGGAGGTCTGGAGGAGGGGGGAGGGAACCGGGGATGTTGGTGGTGGGAGATGGGCACTGGTAGAGGGATGGGTGCCGGAACACTGTATGACTAAAACCCAAATATGAACTTTTTAATTGTATATCTTTTGTAATTGTAAAAATAGAAAAATAAAAAAAAAAAAAGAAAATGGGGGGTTATTGTGGTGGGCAAGTCTCATCCGGCTGCTTCCGCCCAAAGATGATGGGCCAACATACAAAGTCCATCTGTCCTCCTGGGAACCTCATGGTCAGCTGGCTAGGGGAGAGCTGAATGCCAGCCTGTCCCTGTTGTATCTGAGGCTCTGCATGCTATGGCTAGTCGTCCAGGGGGCAGTTCCTGGGCAGGGCCACTGGGCTCCTGAACAAGATAGAGAGGGGAAGGGATGGCCCCAGCTCCATTTCATAAATGCCCAGTGACTTCCATTTGTGGGAGCCACCTACCTGGGCTCGAACTGGGCTACTCTCTTAATCTGGTCTTGAAATCGGTGTCTCTCCTGGGCAGGTTATGATGTGCTGCAGCGTCCGGACAGCGAAGATGGCAGCTATTGTGGTGGGCAAGTCTCATCTGGCTGCTTCCGGGGCCCTCCAGAGGTGATAGGCCCACTCCCAAAACCCATCTGTCCTCCTGGGAGCCTCATGGTCAGCTGAACTAGGGGAGAGCTGAATGCCTGGAAATTTAACTCTCTTCAAAATTTTCTCAAAAGTTATATTGTCCGGGATGCCACTGGGGTCCCGGACAGTATCAGGACTGAAGTTCTCTTCTACCTCTGAGGCCAACGGGGGAATGGATGAAAACTCAGGAGTCTGGCGCAGTTCCAAAAGGGCTTTTAATAGTACAAAAGCTCTACCACCACAATCCAATATAGTGAAAACTCTAGCTCTGGTCAGAACTCAGACCATACAAGAGAGCTCAAGTCTCCCACCAAAGAGAGAGGAGTCCTGCCCAAAGAAGGGGAAGAGGGAGAAAAAGAGAGCAAGGGGCCTCAAGTCAGTCCCCTTATATACACTTTCAAAAGTAATCCTTTCTGTGGACAGGGAGGGTCCTGTCAACAAAGAACCCTAAATAACTTGTATAAGGGTGGTGCCACACCCTATTACAGGCATAAACAAAGGATTATGCCAAGGACTAATCCCTTCTTCTGAGATTATCTCTTATATAAAACACTAGAGAGAGAGAGAGAGAGGAGGCTGATATAAAGGAATACATCTTAATTTCATGGGCTTCATGTAATCTAAATGTTACCCAGCAAGGTCCTTATTTATTATCTGCACCAGGGTGATTCTGAGTATCTTGTTCTCCATATACTGAAAGGGTCACACTTGCCTGCTTGAGGGCAAACTAGTATTATCCTTCCTATAATCTTAAATGATGGTCTTCCCATGACCTAATATAATGTTTTGAGGCTCTTTATGTTCCTCGAGCAAGCAGGTGCACTTAGGTTCTACTAGCTTGAGACAGGACATATGGAGATATTACTGGTGCCCGCTCTAGCAAATAGATGATGAACGGGAAGATAGTGATAGTGAATCAATCACAACTACTCATATTGAACTACACACAATGTTTCACCAAACTGCTGGAGGAAAAGCTCACTATGGAAATTCTCCAAACCGCATTCAACAAATCATAAAAGGCATCTTTTATTTTTAGGGGATTTACTAAAAGTACATTAGGAATGTCAGGCACAGTGGTCCTCTATAAAGTTACCAGATTCTTGTATGTGTATTTATTTAATTTAATTAACTATTATCATGAGGCAGCCTACTACAGAGAGTATGCTACCCACACAGCAGAGCCTGGCAGAGCCTGGCAAACTACCAGTGTCATATTTGATATGCCAAAAACCAATAACAGTTATAAACCTCATTCTCATGACCTGAACGAATGGTTTGAGGCTCTTAGTGTTCCTAGTGGGAGCAGATGCCCTTGGGCTACACTAGCATGTAACAGGAAGTATGGAGATGTTACTGGTGCCTGTGCGAGCAGATTGATGAACAATGGGAAGACAAGAACTATTATCCTATGAAACTTTAGAAAAAATATATGGAGAAACATATAGGTTCTCAGAAATCTCTATTTTCATTACTTTCTAAAAAAAATTCTTGTTCAGTTTTAATTCTGAAAGTCTTTGCAGCAAATCTAGAATGTAATAAATCTAATTTTCTGATATATGACAATTTCTGTTTAGCTTTATGTACTAGACTTTATAAAAGAGAAAATCCGCTTAATGAAGCACATAAAACACAGTGCTAGTGTTTTTTTTTTTTTTTTTGGTTTTAGTGCTACACTTGAGGTGCTCAGGATTATCTCCTGCTCTATGCTTAGAAAATGCTAAAACTATCACATGTGGTGCCAGAGACTGACCTCAACAAAAGAGCCATACAGACTCTACAGTATCTCCAACCCACACCATGCCAGTTACTTACCTCATAATATTTGAATTATCTTCTTCATGTGAGTCCCTGCTCAAAGGATTGGCTAAAATCAAGCATGCTTCTCCCGACTTCCACCTATTCTTCAACAATAAAAGTAACCATCATGTTAAATACATCAGAAGTGTTCTTGTTTCCCATTGGGGTTTTGTTTATGGTTTTAACATAAAATGAGGAAGAGAAGAATTTTGGGAAAGCATTTCGATAAGGATGTCCTTACATGAGATTTATGGTGCTGGAATGACATATATGTATAGAGTGTTGAAGTGATAGCCCTGGATGTAAGGTCTCTAAAAATAGATAAAAAGATTTTTTAAATATATGAAACACATAGTATTCTATATTAATTTATAAGCACAAATTGATATTTAGTGCTACTTTATAGGCTCTTTTAAAGCAACTGCCTGCAGGTGTTTTTCAGAGAGAATAGAGATACTGGGAAACTGGCTCAAAGCAAACAACCATTCAATATCTGTATTATACATCATAAGTTTTGGAGAAATTATAGAAATAAACATTATAATTTCAAGCTGCTACTTCAATTGTTTTTGTATTGGGCCACACCCAGCAGTGCTCAGGTCTTATTCCTGACTCTGAACTTAGGAATCACTCCTAAGAGGCTTGGGGGGACTATATTTGCACACCCATGGTGTGCTGTGCCTCTCTTGGTCTCTCTTTTTTTCATTTTTATAGGCATTGTCAGTAGCTAGTTACCTGGGATCTCTTCCTGGAAGATCTCAGTTCCCTGGCCAACTATTCTCAGGTTGGTGATACTCAGGGACTGCCAGGACGAGGGACATACCTAACACTAACAGTTTGAAGAGTAAACGGGGGACACATTTACAGATCTAAAAGGTCACTAGGACCAAACCTGTGGTGCTGAAAGATGTCAGGGGTATTAGTTATGATATTCAGGAGTTTATTCAGGATTGACTCAGGGCCTCCTGAATGCTAGTCCTGTGCTTTACCACTTGAGTTATCTCCCTTGGCCTACTTCAACTCTTTGTTTCTTTATAAATTTTTGATTTTAGGAAAATGGAATGTATTTTATTCATATGCTGTTGTGAAACCTAGAGTTTGAGTGGAAACAGACTTTGATAATACATGAAAACTAGACGGTTGGCTATTACTCATTAGGTTTAGCCCCAACTTTAATGAGTTTTACTATTTTATTCATTCATTCATTCATTCATTCATTCATTTGTTTATTTATTTATTTTGTTTTTTTTGGGTCACACCCTGCAATGCTCAGGGGTTTCTCCTGGCTCTGCACTCAGGAATTACTCCTGATGGTGCTCAGGGATGCCGGGATCGAACCCGGGCGGAATGGGCCGGCTGTGTGCAAGGCAACCGCTCTACCCGCGGGGCTATCACTCCGGCCCCAGTTTTACTGTTTTATTCCTGTTTCTAAGAAATCTGTCTTCTTGTGAGAATTCTGGATGGCAAGACCAACATAATTGGGCTATGCACAACTTTCCCATATATTTTATATTGAAAAAATATCACCAATGTAGACAGAAAATTTGGTGAAATAAACAATTAAAATATAAGTGCAAATTAATATGGAGACCTGCTTGAAATATTTAGAAATATTTCAAAAAGTATTTGTAGATCAAATACTATTTTTTCTCTCTATAATTTTTTTTTAAAGTCAAGGCAGTCATATTTTCCTCATTTTAGGGTCTTAAGTAAGAAATCTTTGAGGAAAAACATTTTAGCATCTTAAACATTGCAGTTTAGATGAACTGCAAGAGCTAGACTTTACCGAAACCCGCTTTTAGATCCTCCCTTTTCAATGCAGATCCAGAAACAAACGTTGTATAGGCTGAGTAGCACTTGAATATAGCTTCTAGTTCCAAGGAAGGAGGGATTCTAGACAAAGAATGAAATTAAAATGTAAAGCACGTTAAAGGGTTTACTTTGGTTTAGAGATTGTTGTATCTAAATCTAATGTCTTTAAAATATCCACTCTCCATTACTCACCTCCAATTTTCTATTTGGTGATGCTGACATGACTAAACCTAATTTTCCGAATAGATCTGAATCTGAAGTCTAATCCATCATAGTGATATGAAAATACATGCTACGTTAATGTATATAAAAGTTAAATTCCTAAGGATCAAATAGTTTGATATAAAGTAAAATAATAAGTTGTGATTCTACTTTATAGAACAATGAGTTTAATAACATAGCACCTAAATCATAAATTAAAAATAGTTAAGATGTTGTATTGCTGTATCTCCTACCCTAATAAATTTTGATACATCTTAATTACTGGTAGAAAAAATCATAAAACATCTAGTTTGATATTTATAAAACCTATAAATAATATCTACTATATTTCTTTATTTTTTTATTTGTACTTATAAAACAAAATTTTTATACTTGTGTATAACGTGGTAATTATGTATATATATACTACAAAAGGATTCTTCTCACTAATTAACACATTCATCACCATTGTGGACACATGTTTTCATAAATTTACTTTGACTAATATAATTTTTCGAAGCTAACAAATATTTATTAAACTGATAATTCAATAAAAATAAGTCCTAATATATTATAAAATAGTTGTATATATTGCATAGTAAAACTATGTTTAGTATTAGTGCTTTAAATTTATTTTTAAAAATCTAAGTTTTTAAGGAGCACAAAAAATACTAAAAAGATGGGTAGGAAAATAAAATAAAATTGTTAGCTGTTCATCAACCATAGAGTAATCACAATGTTTACCATAAATCTCATATATGAGATCCCAAAGTCACGGTTGGTGGAACATACAAAAGCATTAAGAAGTAGAGTATTCAATTAAAAATAAATTGAAGTGATCTTATACTTTACACAGGTATACTTTTGTATAACATCAAAGTGATGTGTCAATTCTAGTTGACTTAACTCCTACACTATGGGGACCAGAGAGAGAGCATGGCAGGCAAGTTTTCCTTGAATGCTGCCAACCAAGGTTCCATTTCTGACACTGCATAGAGCTAAGATTAATCCATGAGCATAGCAGGATGTCATCACAAAGCAGCAACAACAAACGACAATATGGGGACAAGAATACATACATTTCAAGCATTAAATTAAGAGCCATAGGCCAGACAGGCAAGATACACTTACTCTCCTAGAAAAACAATTTCGGTGCTGATTTGTCCAGACTTAAGACGGAGAAAATTCCCTAGAAAAGCAGCCACACTGTCAACAGTGATGTTTCCACAGACCACAATGAACCTGAGTGACAAGAACACGCGAGGTGGCTTATCTGAGAAAGAACCATCTTTCTATATTAATCTAAGGATGAACGATTCATTAAATTTAATTCTAAGTACATTTGGTTTCTGAATCACTGACGTTTTAAAAATACCAACACCTATCACTGCATCTTCAATATACATGATCTCTGATTTCACTGCAAACTTTTCCAGAATACAACAAAAGCTATAAGAATCTATGGTTCTCATAATAACTTCTTATAACTAGAAATTATATGTTGATAACTATAACTATAATATAGTATGTGACCATTAAACAATTATTTTAAATATCTTTTTGTCTTATAACACTATTAATAATGTTTTCTTATGAATATAATTCCAATCTCATACCTATTACTGGTGTCTCAAAGAGGACCTCACACGCCTCTCATCCCTCTCAACAGTCCTCCAAATCAATTTTAAGTGTCATTTTGGCAAGATTGGCACAATATTTTTAAGCTTAGGAATAACTAACTGAGGATTAAGTAGTTATTTGATTTTTTTTTGCACTGCTAAACACTATGATTGAAGTAATACTGTATTTTTGAGGTAGCAGTAGTAGATATATCTTTATCTGTCACATCTAAAATGATCTAGAAGTGTAGTTTTTAAGAGGAGTCCAAAAGAGAAAGTCATACTAGACAGGTGCGAAAAATGCACTTTGACAATCAAAAACAGCTGTCGTGGTATGGGACTAGAGAAATAGTACAGCAAGTTTGGCACTTGCCTGACTTGCAGCCAACCTGGGTTTGACTCCCAGCACCCCATACAATCAGTCCCTGACGCCTTGCCTGGAGTGATCCCTGAGTACAGAGTCAGGAGTAAGTTCTGAGCCTCTGGGTAAAGAAAAGAAAGAAAGAAAGAAAGAAAGAAAGAAAGAAAGAAAGAAAGAAAGAAAGAAAGAAAGAAAGAAAGAAAGAACGAAAGAAAGAAAGAAAGAAAGAAAGAAAGAAAGAAAGAAAGAAAGAAAGAAAGAAAGAAAGAAAGAAAGAAAGAAAGAAAGAAAGAAAGAAAGAAAGAAAGAAAGAAAGAAAGAAAGAAAGAAAGAAAGAAAGAGAGAGAGAAATAAAGAGAGAAAAGAAAGAGAGAAAGAAAGAGAGGAAGAGAAAGAGGAAGAGAGAGAAAGAAAGAGGAAGAGAGAAAGAAAGAGAGAGAAGGAAAGAAGGAAGGAAGGAAGGAAGGATGAAAAGCAGGATTTCCTTATATATGATCTATTTTATGATCTATATAAGTGTCAAGTTATTACGTTTTCCTTAAACTCTTATTTTAAAAATCCCTTTAGACACTCTGTAGTAGCATTCGTGCATACAACATGCCAGATCATATCCTGCATCAGAATATTTGCTTCCCTCTACCTTTGCACTATGACACCCCTCATCTTTCACCGCCAGTCATAAGCTTCCATTGACAACCAGTTCTCAGTTTCTGTCTTTGGGTGTTTGTTGTTGGTTTAGACACATTCAGAGATACAGGAAACATTGTGTATTAAAGCCAGGTCTCCCACAGACAGAGCAATCATGTCATCCATTTGGTTAAGCTAGCTCTTTGCTATTCCTTAGACTATGTATTTTTTTTTTGCAGGGGAGGTTCTTCCAAGGAGTGTTCCACAGAAATATGGTCTCCACTAGTCACTAGTGATTCTAAGCTGAAATAGAAGTTCAATGCAAGGTCCCAAATACAAGTAGCTGTAAGGGTTCTGAAGGTTTCACATTGCCCCAGTCACCCAGGAGGTGCTTTGGCACTTCCAGGGCTGAACCTGGTAATGTTTAGAAGAGCTTGTGATACTGAGGATCTGTCTGGGGCTGGCAATAAGTTAGGCTGAATGCTCTCTCTCTCTCTCTGTATTTTAAATATATATATATGATATACACATATATACATATATTTATGTATTATGCATTTATAGACTACATATATGTGTATATGTTACTTAAATATCACATTCATATATATGTATATATATATATATATACACACACACACATCACTTGTATCATTTGTCTTCCATTGTTCATCGATTTGCTTGAGCAGGCACCAGTAACATCTCCATACATCCTGTCACATGCTAGTGTAGCCCAAGAGCATCTGCTCACTCGAGGAACATAAAAGCCTCAACTCATTCCATCAGATCACGGGAATGAGGCCTATAATTGTTACTGGTAGTGGAATATCAAATACAACACTGGTAACTGCCAGGCTTTGCCGTGCAGGTGGAATACTCTTGTAGCCGCCTCCCATCTTTCTGCTGGGTAGAGATCTGATGAGCTGGGAAGTCTGGATGTGGAAAATGGCGACCCTCATGGTATGGGGTTTCTTCTGGCTTCTTGAGAGGCTCTGTTGGGATGGTGGGCCAGGACTAGGACCTGCCTTCCCTCCTGGGTGCCTTGTGATCAGCTGGGCATAGGGAGAGCCAGTAGCAGCTCTGCCCCATGTTTGTGAGTCTCTGGATCAAGCATACCTGGGCTGGGCTTGAAAAGACTGCTGCCAAAACCCAAATATGAACTTTTTAATTGTATATCTTTGTAATTGTAAAAATAAAAAAAAAAAAAAAAAGAAGAAAAAAAATAAAATATGCACTGTATGGCTTTAAACCCAAAAAATTGCTTTCAAATAAAGTTTCTCAAGATAAAAAAAAAAAAAAAAAAAGAAAAAGACTGCTGTAGGGTGGGACTCTGATGAGCAGGACTTGTGATCAGCTCTTCTGCTGAGTGGTGCTCTGATGGCTGGGGGATTCCGGATGTGGAATATATATTTTCCACATATATACATATATGCATATATATTATACACACTGATATATATAATATATATACCCAGTCAATATATCAATATCGTATATCAATATACATATATCCAACATTGGGTTCTGGGCCATAGCAAGTGGAACTCAAGACTACAGCTATGAATTCAGAGATCACTCCAGATTAAAGTAAGGGAACATTTGGGGCAGTGAATTAAACCCATGTTGACTGTGTGCAAGGCATGTGTTATATTCACTGTAAGATTTCTTCAATCCCCTGACTCTATATATTTAAAAAAAGCAATTTCCCTTCAATATTAATTTAGAATATAATATATAGAAGTTATTCATCTTTTTAGATGTGGAAAAAATGAAAACTGAGGAAAAACTGAGCCACAGAAATTGGGTTAAACAATTTTAACTCCTTTCCTCAAAATAAGGCTGTGGAACCAACAGAATAGGTGATCTATAGAGTATTGTAGGAAAGACTGAAATTGCTTCTCAGGTTAACAACATTCTGATAGTGAACGGAATCTGTGTGGTTTAAAAGTTTGACCTGAGGGGTCCTGAGCGATAGTCTAGTGGGGAGGACCTTTGCCTTGCATGCAAGCTGACCTGGGTTCCATCTCCTGCATGCCCTATGATCCCCTGAGCACTACCAGGAGTAATTCCTGAGAGCAGAGCCAGGAGTAACCTCTGAGTACCGCCAGGTGTGATGCCCCCCAAAAAAAAAGTAAAAAAAAAAGTTTAGCCTAAGATAGCTGAATTGAATTACTTTTACATTTAAGCCATGGCTTTAATTTGATCTGTTATGCAAAGTTCTAGTGGAAGTTTAACCACATGATTAAATGAATAAGACAATGTGTTAGTGCACAGAATATGAAACAATTGTCCAAAAATGATATCTGACATTATCTATAATCTTGAGTTACTATTTTATAATAAAATATATAGTAGTTTGTATCAAGAAATAAATATTATCTTCTCTTGGTGTCCTAGCAAAACCTACATTATTGAATTAAAAACATTGAGAGTATATTCACCTAGATCTGACAGTAGGTG
The DNA here is from genome assembly GCA_021461705.1 of Cryptotis parvus. NCBI lineage: Eukaryota > Metazoa > Chordata > Mammalia > Eulipotyphla > Soricidae > Cryptotis > Cryptotis parvus. The sequence goes on from JAJIBD010021684.1 coordinate 119,540, forward strand.
TTTAAAAAAGGAATATACATGACTATCTCAATTGGTAAACCCAAAATAATATCCCAAACTGTAGAAATTTTAATTACAGTGCTACTTACTTCTTCCCTTTAAGAACTTCATAGGACCTGATATATTTCCTCCTGTTGGCTAAAATTTCTACCATTTCCGGGACGTAGTTGGCAAATAGGACCTAGACAATCAGTACATAAAATCTAAGCTTTGTTTGCAAATACATTTTTAAATTCGAAATTACAGACTTCTGAGATTACAAATTTTGAGAAAGTATATATATAAAATTTTTATATATTCTTATTTTTATATAAGTCATATATGTGTGTATGTATTCATATATATGTGTATATATATGGCCTATATAAGAATATTAAGGCTTTCCCTTATCTAGAGGGTTATGACTAAGAAAAACCATTTTACTTCTTGCATTTTGCCCATTCATTGATGTGAAAACTTAATAGATTTACCGAATTCAAGTGAATGAAAGTGAAGATAGCCAGGAAGGCATTGTGCCTGTCCATCTTTCCCCAGCATCACTTCTATTTCTCCTTCTGACTATTTGACATAGAATGAGGCTAGAGCAAAAAAGATTGACATGAAGCAATGTGTAGGGGATAAAAGTGAAGTTAAGAACACTGGTAGGATTTTGACACACTGAAGCTAAAGATGCTATGTGAAAAGAGGGTTCTATCTGTCTTTTCAGAATCAAGATCCATGCTCTTATTTGAGTGTTTCTTTCTCTTTGAAAGAAAGACTAGCTGATGGGTAAAAGATGAAGGGAGATGGGTTGCTAAAGGCAACGTAGAAGTTAACCACACATGTTTGGTTTTATTTGTCTAATACATCTAATACCTGCAATGTAACTTAGAAAATCTGGGCTCTAGATGTCTTTGAATTTTAATATGATACTTGTGATGAATAATTGAACATTAATTTTCAAATGAATATTGCTTTAGTCACTATCATTATATACCTGTATTGAGTATGCTAAGATTTTTATTTACCAAACTCCCCAGTGTGAAGAATATGATGAACGTTCGTCCCTAGAGAAGTTTTAGCTACCACATCTCCATACCCAACGGTGGTGGTGGTTGCAACGATCAGGTAAACACACTCAAAATATGATACAGTCTGTGAATTTCTACCTTTGAGCCAAGGATCGCCAAAATTTTCTACCTGTTATAAGAGAATACGAAAAAGCATTTATGAATAGAATGTAAAGTTTACAAACAATATGCAAGACATTGGATTAGTCTAATTCAACCCAAAGGTCAGCTTGAATTATTCCCAAAGTGCTATGTATGGTTTTCAAACTGGTAACAGGATTATGACGACTTATTTTCTGTCATTATGATTATTGCTGAAGTCTGGGGTTTTGAAATTTCTGCCCTACATCTGGACTGCTATTAGAAGGACACCTTATTGCATACTGGAGCAATGGATCTCTGAAGCTTCTTATACTCAGCAATTATTGTCTATTTTTATTTGTTGTCTAATCATAGTTACCAGTTAAGAAAATAAATAATAAACATTTAATTTCTGTGAGCTGATTTTTCTCATGTGCACTAGCATATACACTAATACATGAGTGCTAGTGTAAGAAATGGTAAAAATATAAAAGTTTTCCAAGTTATTCTCTTACCTCCACAAAATATTTTTGGCATACAGCAAGTAAGGTGCTTTGGTTCCCCCATGGTCCCATGATCACTGCCAGGTGTAATCTCTGAGCAGAGAGCCATGAGTAAGCCCTGAACACCATTGAGTATGGCCCCCAAATTAAAAAACATTAGAATATTAAGCTCATTTGACAATATTTCAAGGACACTCAATTTATTGAATTAAATTTTATATTATTTGTGCAATAATGTTATGTTTTATAGCTATAATATATAGAAGAAATAATAAATTCATAAATATTACAATATGGTTATTTTAAGAGATATATTTATCAGTTGTCTCTATAATCTTACAGTCTTATAATAATCTTTTCTTATATATTTCTGCCACTTGTCAATTCATTCTGCTGTGTAAGAGTATCTTAAAACATTGCAGAGTTTTACATTAATATTTTTATCATAGTGAGGTACACTGTGATATCTCACTATGATTCAATAAAAATTTAAAAATGAACATTTTTAAAATTTAAAGTATTTTTGTAAATATGGTAGGCTTTCTTAAATTTAGTTTGTTTGAGAAAGATGCCTTGTAACTGTTGCTCCTACAGCTATTTTATCTCATAACTACTGTATACTGATACCTTCTGTTTTCAACCACAAGATATTATTTTTAACAAAACTAAAAAGAAAAGGCGCCTTATTTATTACAATCTGTCTATACTCATCTTTAACACTACTAACTTTTAGATGAGAGACAGATTCAATACGTTAGGATGTGCATTAGGGACTGAGAGAGATAGAATAGGGAGCAAGGCACTGGCCTTGCACAGACTTCCAGAGGCTTTAACCCTGCCTCTGCATAGGTTTCCCTGAACACCATCAGGAGTGATCCCTGAGCACAGAGCCGAAGCTCTGAGGACTGCTGGGTACTATCATAAAACAAAACAAAAATGATGCATGGAGGAAAACAATCTCAGCATTTGTTTTAGTTTGGCATTTAAAATACCCTTCACATAAAATCTACTTTTTCTTTACTTTTCTTTTGCAACAAATTTCTGACACCACACTCTTTCAAGACCACCAACAGCCAAAGGCTAGTTCCTTCCTGTAATTAATCTGGACCAGTAGGGTAGATATAGCCTCCACCAAGGTTGGTTAAATCTCTCAAACCTCTTGATCTGCCTTTCTAAGCATGTAAATATATTCTCTTACTAGATTATTTGCTTAATGGAATTTAATGGGAGTCTCACCAACATCTGGAATGTTCCAAATTTGGATGAGCATGATTTAGGTGTATGATTCTTAGGCACCTGAATGCTATTACTCTCCTTGGGTTTATATTTGTTTGAGATTTCCCTGGCAATTTGTACTTGATATTTAGCACCTTTTCTGGATAAATTAAAGATAGAAAGTTTTGTTTTTGCTTTTTTTTTTTTTTGCTTTTTTTGGGCCACAGCCGGTAATGCTCAGGGACTTACTCCCGGCAGTGCTTCGGGGACCATATGGGATGCCAGTGATCACACCCTGGTTGATCGTGTGCAAGTCAAATGCCCTACCCACTGTACTATGGCTCCAGTCCTGAAAGTTTTTTGTCTGTTAGAGTTAGTTTTGTCTTTGTTATCTTTTCAACCAATTTTGACTGATGAAAAAGACTTGTGCTGTAGTTGTTTAGTTCTTCTCAAAAGCCCCTGTAGACATTTAACATCACATTTCAATTTCTGTATTTTCTAATGCATGATTCTTTTACTTTGAAGTCTAGGAATTATTGTTGAAATCCATTTACCATATTGCTTATTAAGTGGAATATGACTAGTTTTTCTTACAGGCAAACTCAGCAACTACAAGAGAAATTTATTATAGAAAAATAAGGAAAGTCCCCAAACTCCCTGAACAATTCAGCAGCTTCTCCCCTATAACACTCCAGCTTTCCTAAGCGTAAAATTATTTCATTGGCTTTATTTATCTCACTCTTTTTATTCACTGAAGAAATTTATACTGAAGAAAATATAGTGATAAATTTTCCCTAGTGCTCATATTTTTTAGTGAATAAGTACATTATTTCCTTTCCTAAGAGTGGGGTTTGAAAATTGGAAGAAGAAACACAGATATTTTGAGGGTAGGCAAAACAATTTGTGAGAAATATGAGGATGGTCAGAATCTAGAAAGGGACATTAAGAAGGATAAACTGCACAGAGTTTATAGTGATTGACATAGGAGTTCAGAAGGTCTACCTCTATTTTTCAAAGAATGGGCATTCGTGCTGACAGGCAACATTATAGAGTGTGATGCAATGCTTACCAGGTGTATGAATCCTGCAGCAGTGAAGCAGGTACTGAGAATGATAGCTATCAGTTTAGAAAACTTCACCGAGTTACTAGAAAGATAAAAAAGCACTTGGGTTCTGATAGGTTCCAGGACAGTATAAATAGCTCTAATTTTAGAATCTCGATCCTTAGTGTGATTCATGGACAAGAAGTAACATCACCACCATGACTTGTAATCTATTGGAAGTGCCCTGGGCCCAAGCTACCTAACCACAATGACATTAGAGCTCTGCTTGATCATAGTTAACATAAGTAGAGACCTATTTGCACTACACAGCACTAAAACACAGACATTCGTGATCATTTCCACCTTTGACAAGCCCTCCTGTTCCATTTTTCGCCTGACTTTGGATATTGGTATCATAATATGTACATACACACACACACACATATATATATTTATGTCATGTAAATAAATGCAGTCATTCTATATTTGTCTCTCTCTTTCCTGGCTAATTTCACTCATGAGTCAGAAGCTAGGTAAGACAGAGAATGGAACAGTGCGCTAATAATTGTCAAAAGTGCTGATACCAACCTAGAACTGAGCATTAAATACAGGCAAAAAGATACACATGCAACCTCTTAATGTATGTATTGTAATTCACAATGTGGAAGGGAAGCAAAAGAGAAAGAGAGAGAGAGAAAGAGAAAAAAATTAAGAAACTTGCCACAGAGGCAGGCTAGGAGGGGGAGGGAATCGGGGACATTGGTGTTGGGAAATGGGGACTGGTGGAGGATGGGTGCTGGAACACTGTATGACCAAAACCCAAATATGAACATCTTATGAACATCTTTGTAACTGTACATCTCACGGTGGTATAATAAAATATTTTAAAAATAAAATTAAAAAAAACAGACATTCATAAAAACCCCTTATTAAAAAGATGAAGATTTACAGTGGATCATTATAAACTATATGAAGTAGATTGTTATCATTCAATAGAAAAAAAAACAGTGACATAGAAATCCAGAGTTGGGTCTTTCAAAATGAAATTTCTTGACAATATTATAAAAAGAATTTTATATCTAGATTTGTATTTTTAGTGAAGAGAATCAAAATTCCCTCCCTCCTAAATAAAGTCCTAGAGTTTAGTAGAAATCTCTGTGGTTTCTGTTGGGGAATAAGAGAAACCATATTTGTTCCTAACTTCTTCATAAGACATGAACACTTAGCAGTGAAATCCACTAGACTTGTAGTATGGGATATATGTAGTGAGATAAGATGCAGAGAAATTTCCAGTGGGCTACATTAGGGCAATGTGCTAAAAGCTTTAAGAGCATTGCTCCTCAAAGCACCTAGGGATTTTATTGTCAGTTTTGAAGTACTTAGGTGGTTCTGACTCTGATCAAATGTTCACATCTCATACTGGATAACTCATACTCAGAGGTGTTATTTTGCATGCCATCTAAGAGAAAAAACGTCTTTTAAAAACAAAATTTGCAAAAGACCAAAGCCTCTACATTTCTTTGACTTTGAAAGTATGGTTAGAGTAGGGAAAAGGGTAGGGGAAGGTGGATGTAGGGTCCAAAACTAAAGCATAATAAAACTTAAACCTTATATAGTTTTATATTAAGAAGAAACAACGTCTTTAAAATAATTGTAAACTTTCTACTCAATATATGATGTTATAATCATGGGAGAAAGTGACTAAGTATTGTTGGAGTTTATAAGATTTCACAATATTTGCAACGAAAATTCTGGAGAGAAAACATGTTTAGTTGAGTGATTAATAAACGTTTCAAGCTTCTAATTTGAATCTACAAGTAAGTAGCACTTCCAGCTAGATTGGTATCAAGACTTACCTGGTCTTGATAGTCCCCAGAATTTGCAGAATTTGAGGGAGTTCTAGCAGTCGCAGTGCTCGTAAAAATCTTAAACCTACAAAGCCATTGAGAGGACAAAGCTACTGAAAGAAAAGTTGCAATTGCAGGGAGTTGACTGAGCTACAAAACAATTGGAATTGTTTAGTTTTCTTACCCTCCTGTCATACTCAAATATAAACATTTAAACTCATGAACTGTAGGTTAAATCCTGGATCTTACATTTAATAACTGTTGTAACCTGTAGCAAGCCTCTTCTCTTTTCATGCAATCTATAAAATAGGGCTTGTAATAGTAGCCACAGTAGAGGACTATGGAGTGCAGACATAGCGCAGGGCTATAAAGCACAGATACAGCAGCATGTCTTCCAATAGTAAGTAATACTCCTATGTTAATTTTCATATTATAAAGAATTGAGGCAAATCAATTGAAAATGCCTAACTTCACTTGAACTCCTAACTTTAGTATTTATATCATATCTGTCAGTTTTAATGCAATGCTCTGCTATATATGGATTGATAATAATAAGGGATATTTTAGGTATTAAACATATAAAATCAAATACATACAAATTAAAGTCACACAAGCCAATGCACCATCAGTACATTGCTTTTCCTTGAAGTACAGCTATCCCTGCCTGGGTTTGATGGTTTTTAGCTTTTTTTTAAAAAAAATTTTTATTATACCACCGTGAAACATACAATTACAAAGGTGTTCATAATTGGTTCTTGGTAATACAGTATACCTGCACCCATCCCTCCACCAGTGCCCCATTTCCACCACCAATGTACCCTAACCCATACCGCCCCCCCCATGCTGCCTTAATAGCAGACAGCTCCGTTTCCACTCTTTCTCTCTCTGTCTCTCTCTCTCTGTCTCTGCATCTCTCTCCCTCTTATTTTACACATTGTGGCTAGCCCTGCAGATATTTAGAGTTTATCACTTAAGTCTCTTTGTGTATATTCAATGGTGAGTTTTAATCTGCCATTACCATTTCCCACATTTAGTAAAACACTGGTATCTGTTTATATCCTATTAATGAATGCAGTCATTCTATATCTGTCCTTTTCCTTCTGACTAATTTCACTCAGCATGATAGTCTCCATGTCCATCCATTTGCAGGTAAATTTCATAATTTCATCTTTTCTGACAGCCGCATAGTATTCCATAGTGTAGATGAACCACAGTTTCTTTAGCCAGTCCTCTGTTCTCGGGCATTTAGGTTGTTTCCAGATTCTAGCTATAGTGAATAGTGCAGAGATGAATAAAGAAGTACAGATAGTGTTTCTGCTATGCGTTTTCCGGTCTCTAGGGTATATCCCCAGGAGTGCTATTGCTGGATCAAATGGGAGCTCAATATCTAGTTTTCGGAGGAATGCCCATATTGTTTTCCAAAAGGACTGAACCAGTCGGAACTCCCTCCAACAGTGGATCAGAGTCCCTTTTTCCCCACATCCACGCCAGCACCAGTTGTTTTTGCTGATTTTGGATGTGTGCCAGTCTCTGTGGTGTGAGATGGTACCTCATTGTTGTTTTGATTTGCATCTCCCTGATGATTAAAGATGAAGAGCACTTTTTCATATGCCTTTTTGGCCATTCGAATTTCTTCTTTTTGGAAGCTTCTGTTCATTTCTTCTCCCCCATTTTTTGATGGGCTGGCTGTTTTTTTCTTGTGAAGGGCTACCAGTGCCTGATATATCCTGGATATTAACCCCTTGTCAGATGGGTATTGGGTGAATATCCTTTCCCACTCTGTGGATTGTCTTTGTATCTTGGTCACCGCTTTCTTTTGAGGTGCAGAAGCTTTTTAGTTTTATATAATCCCATTTGTTTATCTTTGCCTCCATTTGCTTGGTCAGTGGTGTGTCGTCTTTAAAGATACTTTTCGTTTCGATGTCGTAGAGCGTTTCTCCTATGTTTTCTTCGATGTACCTTATAGATTCATGTCTGATATCGGAGATCTAGAATCCATTTTGATCTGACTTTTGTGCATGGCGTTAGAAGGAGGTCTAAATTCATTTTTTTACACATAGCTGCCCAGTTTTCCCAGCACCATTTGTTGAAGAGGCTTTCTTTGCTACACTTAATATTTTTTGCTCCTTTATCGAAGATTAAGTGGTTGTATATTTGAGAATGTGTTTCAGGATACTCAGTTCTATTCCATAGGTCTACAGATCTGTCTCTATACCAATACCACACTGTCTTAATTACAACTGCTCTGTAGTAGAGCTTGAGGTTGGGGAAAGTGATACCTCCCATCTTATTTTTCCCAAGGATTGCTTTAGCTATTCGTGGGGTTTTATTATTCCATACAAATTTTAGAAGTGTTTGTTCAATTTCTTTGAAGAACATCATGGGTATCTTTATAGGGACCACATTGAATCTGTATAAAGCTCTAGGGAGTATTACCATTTTGATAATGTTAATCCTTCCGATCCATGAGCAGGGAATATGTCTCCATTTCCTCAGGTCTTCTTTTATTTCCTGAAGTAACGTTTTGTAGTTTTCTTTGTAGAGATCCTTTACATTCTTTGTCAAACTGATTCTTAGGTATTTGATTTTCTGCGGCGCAATTGTGAATGGGATAGTTTCTTTAATGTCCCTTTCTTCTCTTTCGCTGTTTGCATATAGGAAGGCCATTGACTTTTTGGGTATTGATTTTGTACCCTGCTACTCTGCTATAGGAATGTATTATTTCTAGGAGCCTCTTGGTAGAGAGTTTTGGGTTTTCCAGGTATAATATCATGTCGTCTGCAAATAGTGATAACTTGGCTTCTTCCCTTCCTATCTGGATGCCCTTAATGTCTTTTTTCTTCCCTGATTGCTTTGGCAAGTACTTCCAGTACTATACTGAATAGAAGTGGTGAGAGTGGGCAGCCTTTCTTGTCCCTGATCTTAAGGGGAAGGCTTTCAGTTTTTCCCCCATTGAGAATGATGCTCGCTGTGGGCTTGTAGTAGATGGCCTGTATTATCTTGAGGAAGGTTCCTTCAATCCCCATTTTACGGAGAGCTTTCATCATGAACGGGTGTTGAATCTTGTCAAATGCCTTCTCTGAATCTATTGATATGATCATATGATTTTTATTTTTCTTTTGTTGATATGATGTATTATGTTGATTGACTTGCGGAAGTTGAAACATCCTTGCATTCCCGGGATGAATCCCACTTGTTCATGGTGTATAATCTTTTGATGACTCTTTGGATTCTATTTGCTAGTATTTTGTTGAAGATCTTAGCATCTGTATTCATCAGGGAGATTGGTCTGTAGTTTTCCTTTTTTGTGGCATCTTTGTCTGCTTTGGGTATCAGGGTGATATGTGCCTCATAAAAGCTATTTGGGAGTGTTTCTGTTTCTTCAATTTGCCGGAAGAGCTTAAAAAGAATTGGGAGTAGGTCCTCTTTTAAAGGTTTTGTAGAATTCAGTGGTGAATCCATCTGGACCTGGGCTTTTGTGTTTGGGGAGACTTTTGATTACCGATTCTATTTCCTCGATGTAGATAGGTTTGTTAAGGTATTCCAAATCATCTTGTTGCAGACTTGGGAAGCTATAGGAATTCAGGAATTTGTCCATTTATTCTAGGTTCTCTTGTTTCATGGCGTACAGGCTCTCATAGTAATCTCTGATGATCTTTTGAATTTCTGTGTTTTCAGTTGTGATGTCCCCGTTTTCATTTCTGATTCTATTTATTTGGGTTCTCTCTTTTCCTTTTCTTACAAGTCTTGCAAGTGGTTTGTCAATCTTGTTTATTGTTTCAAAGAACCAGCTTTTGGTTTCCCTTGATCTTCTGGATTGTTTTTTGACATTCCATCTCATTGATTTCAGCTCTAAGTTTTATTATTTCTTTCTTTCTGCTTGGGTTGGGCTCCTTTTGTTGATCACTCTCTAAGATCTTAAGTTGGGAACTCAGACTGTTTATGATGGCCTTTTCTTCTTTTCTGATGAATGCCTGAAGAGCTATGAACTTGCCTCTTAACACTGCTTTTGCTGTATCCCACAAGTTCTGGTAATTCGTGTCTTCAGTCTCATTTGTTTCCAGGAATCTTTGGATTTCCTCTTTGATTTCTTTTACGACTTGCTGGTTGTTCAGCAGTGAGCTGTTTAGTTTCCAGGTACTTGGTATTGGTCTCCGTTTTTGTGTACAATTAACTTCTATTTTCAGTGCATCATGGTCTGAAAAAATAGTTGGCACAATTTCTATCTTCTTGATTTTATGGAGGTATGATTTATGGCTCAGCATGTGATCTATTTTGGAGTATGTTCCATGTGCACTGGAGAAGAAAGTGTATTCAGCTTTTTTGGGGATGAAATGCCCTGTAAATGTCTACCAGCCCTCTTTCTTCCATCTTTTCTTTTAGGGCCAGTATTTCCTTGGTAAGTTTCAATCTTGTTGCTCTATCCAGGGTTGATAGAGCAGTGTTGAAGTCTCCAACTACAATTGTGTTGCTGTCAATGTCTTCTTTGAAGTCTATTAGTAGTTGTTTTAGGTATTTTGCTGGCCCCTCGTTGGGTGCATATATGTTTAATAGCGTGATTTCTTCCTGATATATGCATCCCTTGACTATTAAGAAGTGACCTTCAATGTCCCTTCTGACCTTCTTCAGCCTGAAGTCTATGTTGTCAGATACCAGTATGGCTACCCCAGCCTTTTTGGATGGGTTGTTTGAATGAAGGATTGTTTTCCAGCCTTTTATTTTGAGCCTGTCTTTGCTCCGATTGTTCAGGTGTGTTTCTTGAAGGCAGCAGAATGTCGGATTCAGTTTTTTGATCCATTGTGCCACTCTGTGTCTCTTAACTGGTGCATTTAGACCATTGACATTGAGAGAGATTATTGTCATGGGATTTTGTGCCATCTTTCTGAATAGGTTGGTTGTTCTTTTTGGGTTATGTCTCGTCTTATAGTAGATCTTTCAGTCCTTCTTTTAAGACTGGTTTTGATTTTACAAAGTTCCTAAGCTGTTTTTTATCCAAGAAGTTGTATATCTGTCCTTCAAATCTGAGTGAGAGTTTAGCCGGATAAAGAATTCTTTCTGAGGCATTCATTTCATTAAGTTTTTTTTACTATATCCCACCACTGCCTTCGGGCTTGGAGGGTGTCTTCTGAGAAGTCTGCTGAAAGTCGAATGGATGCTCCTTTGTATACAATTTCCTTCTTTGATCTTGCTGCCTGAAGAATTATGTCTCTGTCTATGGCATCCATTACTTTGACTAGGATGTGTCTTGGGGTCTTTCTATTGGGGTCTCTTCTTGTTGGTATGCGCCGGGCTTCTTGGATCTAGATGCCTTCGTCCCTTTAACTCGAGGAACTTTTCAGCCAGGATGTTTTTAACTGTTTTAATTTCCTTGGCGTTACTTTCCTGTCCCTCTGGGACTCCTATGATTCTTATTTTGTTCCACCTGGCTTCATCCCATTGTTCTCTGTTTCGTTGCTGATCCATTATCCTGTCGTTTTCCATCTTATGTAGATCTCTGAGTGCTTTCTGCAGCTCATCTTCAGTCTCACTGATTCTCTCTTCCCTCTGCTGTCATCCTACTATTCAGAGCCCCAATTGTGTTTTTCATTTCGTCTACTCAGTTTTTAAGCGATGATATTTCTATTTGCATGGTTCTCATTTCTGCTCTCATTTCCCCCCGTAGTTTATTGACAGCCCTTTCAACTGCTTCGTTTATGTTCTCCTGTATTTTATTGGACATCTGCTCAATTTTTTCGTTGAGCTCCTTAAACATCCTACCAATTTCTTCTCTAATTTCATTGTCGGAGAGATCATGCACATCTGTATTCTTTTTTGAGTCTTCAGGGTCGATTCCTTCATCTGTTCTTCGAGCTGGGGATCTGTGTTGTTTCCCCATGGTGTTGTGGTGTTCAGGGATAGATTCCTCTGGTGTACTGTTTCTTTTTTCTTGAGGGTATTACCTTCCTTTGCTGTTGAATTTCCTAGGTTTTCTATTAATAAGCGGCCGCGTTAGCGGTAGCCCGCCCGCCAGCCGCACACCCCAGGGAGTGTAGGTTACCTGAGGTGGATTCAGGCCGGTGTGAGAGTTCAAAATCTGATGGTTTTTAGCTTTGAAGATCAAGGGTAACTGTTTATTTTTTCCAGATGATGTGGGATTCCAGAACAAAGTTTCTACAGGGTGCCGGGTATAAGGGACCTTTCCTCTGAGGTTATGAATGATCTAATCATATGTATGGATAAATAGTTCATACATACATTGATATATACTGAGGCTAAAAGAAAAAGACACTGAAGGTATATAGCAGAAACATAGAATCACTGTGAGGATTTTTTAAAATGTCATTTAGACTTTAAAGTAATATGAAAGGTATTTATGAATAAATACTGTGGGCCTTTTTAAAGATATTTAGAGACTCCTACTGATTCATGAAGGCACTCACCTAACCAATTACTCTTTAAATAATAGGAAATAAAGGTTGGTGGAATGGTAAAGATGTCTACAATTGAATTCATCTCTGACCAAAACTTGACCTTGTCATCAGCTGCAACAAACTGTGAAACAAAAACAAAACATTACAAATTCTTTTATCCTCAAGAATAAAAAAAAATCAACAGAAGTGGCTTTATCTAGCTGCATATTATTCATAAACTGAAACTTATTTTATTGTATTCATCTCATACATCTCATTCTTTTTATATCCATAGTTGCATGCATTTATAAAACTATAGAGATGAGTATACATTAACAGTTGTAAAGTTGAACCTTTAATTTGATGCTCAGTAAATGAACAAGAGTCTATTTTCTAAATAACACACAATTCTAAATAAAAATTTTGTTTGTTTATTTGTTCAGGAATGACACCATAAGAACCCAAGATTTTCATGTGCAAAACATGAACCCACAAATTTTTTAGTCAATTCTTTGGCTCTTTGAATGTATATTTTAACATTTTAGTCTATTATAATTAATATAATTTTATAATTTTTTTTAATTTTTTACAATGAAGATAAATGATTTAGAAGGTAAAAGCACTGATGCTTTCTAAGACACATATTTGTAGTTGTTCGAGGCATCTATGTTTATAGATGGCCAAGAAAGGTATATGAATTTCCCTGCTTAGGTTAAGAAAGAAAGAATTTCAAGGGGTAGTAGACCACTGGCTGGTGAAAAATAATTATGACCATTATTGATTAGAGAAATCTTTTTAGGAAAATCATAGAAGCAAACATGAAATAATATGTATATAATTATGAGTCTGTATGCAGTAACATACATGTATGTATAAATATATGTGACTATACTCTTGGTCCACAAAATTATGGGAAATCCACTTATAATTTATAGCTGGTTCCTCTTATACACTAGATAATGCATCTAGGGATTCAAAAACTGATTTCCAGAGTTGGTTTAATCTGGAGAAAAATAAGTCTCTACAGACAATTTAAAAAAACTCCGCATGGAATTGGGCCTGTGCAGTTCAAGATGATGCTGTTCAAGAGGAATGCCTGACAGTTTATTTTTATTTCTATGAATCTATATCTGATTTAACACTTTGCAACAATTTGAGTACTGAAAAAAAGTATAATGTTGTGACCAAAAAAATACTTTAACATGTGTTTAAGGGTAATGCATAAACAGAAATGATAAGTTTCCATAAATTTATAGTTTTAAATGTATTTGCATGTTGCATTACATATATTATATATACATATATGTATAATATATTATATATAAAATTCAACATGCAAATGCATTTAAAACACAAACACTAATATATGTATATATGTGTATATATGCATATATATATATATATATGTAGTTGCACATTGACTCAGGTCCTCATACATATGACATAATTGCTGTAATGCTGTATCCCTAGCCCATGTTTTGCAACTTTAGCAATACATTCATAGTGAGATCTTTAGACTTTTAAAAAGTTTGTTACTGATTTTCATCTTTTTGATGTTTGTTTTAATATCTTATTTTCTTTGTCTTTTCCTATTAGTAGTAAAAGAAAAGTTTCTGGTATAGTATCGTGTGTCCACATGCATATTCAAAGATCATTGGATTTAATATTTAAACACATTATTTTAATTCCATTTTAATTTTTACACATCTCTCTTTTTTGAGTAAAATTGCAACATAACAATTGTTTTGGTCAAAATATTTTCAGCAAAATTTTTTTAGAATGGTATGACATATTTTATAAGTATATCATACATTATCTATACTATGTATAATCCATACACACATAATTATACATCACGCATAATATATGATGTATACATATATACATATGAATCCATATATGCATATATAATTATACATATATATCACTTATATTGTATATAATATATTATGTATAATTATGTGTGTAAGTATGGATACATAATACATATTTTGTATGTATACATATATATAACACATGTATATATTATGTATATTATGAGTACATAATATAATTATATTACTATAATTATATAACTAGAACTATATGTACATAACTATAAATATGTGTGTTATTTATAACTATATGTATGTATAACTATAACATAATATTTTCACAAATAAATAAATGAATGGATTAAAACCTAGATCATGTATAAGTCCTTAATAAATAACTGTGAAAGAATAAGAGAATTATTTAATAAACAAGTATAACAAAAAATACTTGAAATTTTACATATACGGCACATATGCCACCAGAATAATCAATATGCTAGTCAGTAGACTGTGATTCAGCTTTTGAAACCTGGAACTATTATAAAGACTATCTAAGTGCCAGGTTTGAAGACAATCAGGGGACAATAACGTCAATGTCATTTAGAAGGTGATTATTTTTGTTCACATTGGAATTTTGATCTGATTTAAAGTTTCAAGTACATGGTAGAGTTTTCTCTTTGCTTCACTATGCATTAAATTATTTAGGGCTCTAACACACTCTTACTTTATAGCCTTAAACTAAAGCATTCATTTTATATTTGTTTGTCCACTCTTTCCAATTTTACTTACTCTCAATCCAAAATAAAAACTAAAGAAACCATTGAATACCAAGTCAATAGAAATAGTTTCATCATCATATGTAGAACAGCTTTCAACAGGACTGGAAGAGAAACAAGGTCAGTTTATAAAGATGAGAATTTTAAATCTATCTCTATATAAGACTAAGCAAGTAGGAAAGTAATTAATTTTCTCTTTAATTATCATGAATATTGTATCTCAAGGAGATTATATTTCTCATGAGAATATAAATATATGTGAATAAGCCATATATGAACAAAACCATGGACAGTGTATGGAATGAAAATTATCAGAGAAATTATGTTTCTTTCAGAGTTTAGTGGCTCTATATCCATTTTACCATTGGGACTCAGAGATACCAGGATTATGGAGTTGGTCTTGGTTTGGACAACCATGTAGTTGGTCTTCTGTACCTTTCTGGTACAGAACTAATCTAGGCAAAACTGGACTAATCTGAACAAAATTTATAGAAAATTTACTTAAATATCTCAGGATAATCATACATACATAGACTACTTGTCTCCCTAGGATTTCTAAAGTTTCAAGATTTTTAATTATTTTCCCATTTTTTTGTAATACCACCTTGAGATATACAGTTACAAAGATGTTCATGTTTGGGTTTCAGTCATACATTGTCCCAGCACCCAAGTTGTAAGATTTTGTCTCTGCAATTCCAATTTCAATTCATCATGACGCTCAATGAAATTATACTTACCAGTAGGATGAGCATAGTACATCATCTAATCATCTGGATTACATTGCTTTGTGTCCATTAATGTCCTATTGTTATGACAAACGCAGGGAATGCCCTCAGAGTAGAGCAAACAATATCTTGCTTCATTATCCCAAGGAATGAGTTCTAGAACGTATTTTTTTTAATTTAACACAAAGTCTGAACCCCATAAGAAACCTTGAGATCATTTCAGGATTTATACTGAATCAAAAGTATAGTACTGTACAGTATAGTATAATCATAAGAATTCTTTGTATATACTAAAAATCAAAAGATATAAAAAGTCTTCTAAGTGTCTGAAGGGAAGAGATGACAACAGATACCTTGAAGTCTCTTAGACAAAAGAAAATAGAACTGTACTACTTGTAGCCTTAGCAATGTGGTATGACAGGATACAGAAAACTTAGCCTTTTCTTAGAGTCATATTTGGTGCTCCATAAAAGAAATTCAATATTCTTTTTAATGAGCTTGTACATGTGTCTTCACACATACACATGTGCAACTTTCTGTGATGCATGTATCCTTGAGTACATTAAGCATTATTTAATGAGAAAAAATTTAAGTAAGCTAGCCATGTACATATGTACATGTATAGTTAGTGAGGGTGATAGGATTTTACTCACTCTGAAGAGTTGATGAAATAGATTATGAGAGATCCGATGCTTAGTACAAAGACAAGGATCATCTGCAAAAGTAACAAAAACATAAATGTATTTTTTTATTCTTCTGATAATATAAACAAAATGATATTTTAAGCTTGTCCATAAATGTGCTGCTATTTTCCATATCTTCTACTTTGGCATTATTTCATTCAAGGAAAATCAAATAAACCTATATTATCTTCAATACATGACCATGAACACTTACCTAATTTTATGCACTTCAAAATAGTTTTTCCTTCTTATTTTCTCAAAGCTTTCTCACCTTAAATCCTGTAATTTATTCATTCATCCATCCATCAGATTCATTAGTTCAGTTCTTAATGTCATGTACTTCATTGCATATTCTTAATGTTATGTACTTCATTGCATATCAGAAGAAAAATGAGGACTGCTAGACATAGTTTGTGTCTATAATAGATTCATTCTGAACTGAAAATTGTTTTGTAGAAGCAGAAATGTCAGACATGTTGGACACTGAGTTCTACTGGCTCTGCCACTGTGGAACTTGGAATATCCAGCAAGTTTGGATAAGGGACACCAGCAGTTCATAGGATGAAACTAGCGTAGGTATTTCTAGTAAGCTTTACTGGAACTGCTCACACGCTGCATTTATTTTCAGTAAGCACTGCTTGGGGAGGGATAACTTATATGCTGCTTCCAGTTGTGCTCTCTCTTTCTCCTCTCTCTCTCTATCTATCTATCTATCTCTCTCCTCTCTCTCATTGCTGTTTATGGTCTTGGATTGGCAGTTTGGGTATTTCTTTATGGAAAGAAAACAATGCTGGCAATATGCCCAAGGATCTTTTTGCCTGAATCAAACACTATGCATAACTGAAAGCTTCGTTACTTCCTTGAATCCTGGCATCAATCTTCTAACTTCTTTTGGCCCATGGCCAACTTACTAAAGCAAAAGAAGCCTAAAATATTTTCACTTTACCTACACATGTCCTTACAAAGGTTAAATTTTTGACAATAGAAAAATGGCTATAAGTGTGAAAAGAAATAGAGTGTGCTTTTAACTCAGGAAAATAAGCAGAGATTGTAGAATATAAATTTAAAAAATGCTCATTTAAAAATTGGATGCAATTGGATGAAAAATGTCCAGTCTTTATGATTTTTCAGGTCAAGATTGGGTGACTTTATTTTATGTTTTTTGTAATTAAACTTTCATTCCCATTCTGCTCAGGAGAAGCACTAGGGCAAAGGTACCGATAACTTTTTATTAAAAAATTTTGGGGATTTTACTTATAGTTACATATGGATTAGACTACCTTTAGCCACCTTAAAGTTATTATTGTACAAGCAATGAAATAACAGGAAAGGGAAGTCTGGGAAGGGATTACTGGGAGTGGCCCCCAAACAACAAAGCAAAAAAAGAGAAGGAAGGAAAGATGGAAGTAATGAAGGAAGGAGGAGTGGAAAGAAAGGAAAGAAAAAGAAAGAGAGAGAGAAAAAAGAACGAAAGAAAGAAACACAGACAGACAGAAAGAAAGAAAGAGAGAAAGAAAGAAAGAAAGAAAGAAAGAAAGAAAGAAAGAAAGAAAAGAAAGAAAGAAAGAAAGAAAGAAAGAAAAGAAAGAAAGAAAGAAAGAAAGAAAGAAAGAAAGAAAGAAAGAAAGAAAGAAAGAAAGAAAGAAAGAAAGAGAGAGAGAGAGAGAAAGAGAGAGCGAAAAAAAAAGAGAGTGGTGGGGGAAGAAGGGAGGAGGGAGGGAGGATAGAAGGTGGAAAGGGAGGAAGGAAAGAGAGAATGGAACAAACAAAGTTAAGAAACTGTATTATGCCAGAAAATAGTACAGAGACTAAAGTACTTGCTTATCCCATTTAATCACAGTCTGTCATCAGAATATTGCTGGGAATGACCTCTGAATACAGAGCCAGTAGTAAGTCCTAGTACTATCAAGTGTGGACCAATCCCCGTCCTCAATAAAATCAAAACCAAAAAAAAAAGATTGCAGCTGATCTCATTGTATATCTACTATTACTAATCCCTTTTAAAAGCCTTTTAGAAGTGAAGGTCACTTCCAACAATGTAGAGGAAGCCTAAGATACTTTCAGCAATATTTAACCCTGATACAGACCCAAGTGTGTGATAGCCGTGCTACAGACCAAGGAGGTCACAGGGGTACTCTAGAAGCCCTGGGGATGGGGTGGGTATGCAGAGCAGAACACTCCACCCAGGGCCTAGTGCTCATGACTTCCTATCTCCCTAGCACCCATTGCACTTCTCGTAGTAAAAGAGGACTTTTACTAAGATACTACACATTCTGTGTGGTATGCACAATGTGGTATGCACAATGATATCACTGGCAATTGATACCACACATTCTGTGTGGTATCAATTGCCAGTGACATATTTGTGCATATTAATAAATAGTATTAAATATTATTAATATTTAGTATTAATAATATTGTGTAACATTAATCTCTAAATATAAAACCAAAACAGATCACCATGGAAAATAATAATGATTAAATTGACTTGGTAAATTAACAATAAATGGGTTTTTATGGTAATATAAAACCAAAATCCAGTGACTTATTATTTGTATGGGGCGCATTTGAGAAAAAAAAAATCATGAAAGATTATAAGAAAACTGGGCAAAGATGCCAACAAAGTATGAATGAATGAGAGCAATTTTACACACTAATATCAAGTTTTGAAATATTACAGTTGGGAAAGATGCTTACAAAGATGCCACTAAATGTGACTAAATATCTATTTCATATTGGTAAAAGACATGATTCACTAAGATGATACAGTAGGTAACCTTATGCACTAAGTGATGACAGATGAAATACATAATTCAAAACCTGTTTGGAGTTCAATAATTTAATAAAGCTATAAAACTATAGCTAAATTTTCTAGAAATGTTCCTTTCAATCAGTCAGCAAATAATTAAGTATATGAAAACCACATTTAACATAATTACTAGCACTTATATATCAAACAGATAATATATATTCTTACAAAAAGTCCATTAAATGGTAATAAAAATTGATCATGTACTCAGCAACAAAGAATTTCCCCATAAATTTCATAAAGTAGAAATGATGAAAGCAGTAATATTTTGAGGCAATAAATTTTACCAAATACCAAAGTAGAAGAGATAGCATTATATGCCCTAGAAAATTTTAAAAATACAAGTACATGAATAAAATAAGAAATAATCATGAATAAAATAAGAAATTGATATCAAATGTAAAACAACTAAAGATGGAATAGACTTTAATAAAAGTGATAGCTTTTGCCAAAATCATATGGGATGTAGCCAAAGTAATGCTCGGAAAGGAAAGTGCATATACATACTTTTACACAGGAATCTAGGGATGTAAGGTCAGCACAGATGGTTGATTGGCGGTGAGGCAAAAGAGCATGATGGGACCAATGTAGTGTTGAACAGTGCTGTTCTGTAGCCTCTAGGCTGAAATAGTACTATTTTATCTATGAGAGTATGAATGCAGGAATTTTCAGATTGACAAAAGATATTACTGCAGGGCCTTGGCAAAAGCTAAGAAGAGTGAGCATTTGCTCATGCAGATTAAGCTCATCAAAACTGTTTAAGCAATAAAATGAGGCTACCCAGTGATAGGTAATTTGATTAAGATAATATTGTAAGCAGAAGAATAGGCAGTCCTTGATTGTAACTGCTACACTGGCTACGTTCTCCAAGCCCTGTATCTGTGATGGGTTGATATTCATCAATTCTGACCAGTTCCGTCAGGTCATTGCGTGCCTACCACATCTGTTTGGCCTTGAGGTGAATTATTACTGAGTCCCAGGAGAAGCAGTATATGACAGAGAACACTGACTGAGAAGCTGTTTCACAATCTGCTGGAGGCTTTGGGGAACCAGAGTGATCAAAAGGCAGCATAACTTGCTCAAGATGAACAATGCAAGACTCTGTGAATGTTACAATAATAGCCTATAGGTTAACGTTGTTTCCCCAAGGGAAAACTTTATAAGGCTGAGAAGTATGGTTGTTACTCATTAATTCCTCTCTCTCTCTTCTATCTGCTTGTAAAGGGAAAGAGTCAAATTGGAAATTTCTTTAAGAATACCCTGTTTTTTATTGTTCAAGTTAGGAGTTGGCCTTTGTAATATGCAAACTAAAGGAAGTTTAGTATAAGGAATGGCTTATTTGAAAATATTCACACAGAATTGATGCGATGGCATGTGATATAATCACTTGTCACTTGTTTTCCCATTGTTCATCGATTTGCTCGAGTGGCACCAGTAACATCTCCATTAGTTGGGAATGAAGTTCATTATTGTTAGTGTTTTTGGCATATCAAATACACCACGGGTAGTTTGCTGGGCTCTGCTGTGTCTCTGGGTTCATCCTAGGGTCCACTTTCTTTCCTCTCTCTCTATCTTCCACTAAGGAACCAGTTATCTCATTGGTCTGCTCATATGATGGGCAATTCAGCTCAGGTCAGCCACCAGGCCTTAAAGGCCCTCAGGTAGCTCTTAAAGAGCTGGGGCCTCACTCTTTTTAAAGGAAGGAGGCCCCCTGGGTCCCCGCTGAAGACCTTTTCTCCTGGAACACATAGGAAAGGGTGGAAAGGACAGAGGTGAGGCCTCCCGGATTATCACAGCTTCTCCCTCCAGCTGAGCATCTTAGAGTGGAGCAAGCTGCTTCTGAGAACCTTTTCTAATTAGGAGGATGAGAGGTGCCTTTCTCAATAAGTGACAACCCTGATGTAAGCAGCAGTTAGAAACATTTTGGGCAGATCCACCAAAAATTTGCAGGAAAATTCAAAACTTAACCTTTATTTTTATGCTCCCTAGGAAATCTCTAGGGGGAGCATGGGAGGAGTGTTATAACCTCTGTGTGAGAGTGTGTGTGTGTATGAGCACCCTGATAGGTCTTCCTATCAGGTGTGAGTGAGTCTGTGGCTCCCCCGACCTGGCACAATTAAGGTCCCACAAAAGGTTACGGAGCCCTAGTGGGCTGTCTGCAATTTCCACAAAGAACATATGATCTATGGTGTTGCTGACCTAGCGGTCAGCCACAAGTCACAACTGCTAAGTCCACTATGGCTAAGTTCTTCACCGGCCAGACAAGAAACTAAATGGTCTCTGTAAAGAGGCACCCCTCCTTTGTCTGTCTCAGTCACCTATCACTACAGAAGGAAAAACTCACTAGTGAAAATTTCTAGGAAACCAAATTTCAGGTAGAAATTCTTTTTCTCTCCCTCTTATCCCAAACTAACCAAATAAAAAAGGCTAGAAAACACCAGGAGATCAATTAGAATGCAAAAGAGGTCTGCTAGCAGCTTTAGCCCTGGCAAAAGAAAAAAAAAGACCCCCACCCCCCAAACACACACACACACACAGGCAGAAATGCAGAATCTAGTAAGTAATGCAGTAAACCATCAGCAAGGCCGCAGAGGGCAGCAAGCAAGCAAGACAAAAACTTTTCTTCTCCCTATCTCTTGAAAACCCACAGCAGTCTAGTTTAGGCTCCACACGCAAGCCATGGTCTTGGTGAATGCCAGGCAAGGCCCCAGGGACACTTGGGGTAACTCAGAGATCATTGATGGAGATGTCCACAGCAAGATGATTCTCTGACTTAGTGGCCAGTAGGTTGGAGGGGTTAGAGTCCCCTCTGACGTGGCCAGTGTGGGAGAGGTTAGAGTTCCCTCTGAAGTGACCAGTATGGGAGGAATTAGAGTCCCCTCTGAAGTACAAGGGGTTCGAGTCCCCTAGGAAAAGGCCAATGCTGAGGGGTTAGAGTTCCCTCAAGAGAGAGTAATACAATTCTGAAAAAGTTTTGCCAAGGAACCATCCTGTGTTTAGTTTTTTCTTCTTTCATAGATTGCTGCCAGTACACCAAAAATATGATTTACAGTTTAATCTGTCCTTACTAACATCTATTTATTTTCAGAGACTGAACATTGTAACTAATTTTAACCTTTTTGCTACATCTCTAGCAACAGGAGCTAAGGCAGCACTCAAAACTTGAAACTAGAAATTAAAAACTAGAAAAGCTGAAAATGGTAGTGTACGTAGGTGTACAACTAAATTGGCCATAATCTAGTTTGCCGGCTTTATGTCAACAAAAGCACTTTCTTAATGCATGCTGGCACAGGCTGAAAAACGCAGGGCAAGGTCTCAATAGGCTGAGCAGGGATATTTGCCCTGGGGGACTGCCCTTCCTTTCTCAGGCATCAGCTTCTTCTACCCTTCCTTAAGGGTCAAATAACAAGTAAAGTTAAAATTGATCCATCAAGTGTGTGTGTGTGTGTGTGTGTGTGTGTGTGTGTGTGTGTGTGATGGCCACCCCTCTTTGTTGTCAACTTGTTTGTCTGTCTCTTAAATGCTCAAATACTTGGGCCAAACATAAGAACCCAAAAGTAGGAGTTTTTAAATCTGGCAAGCCATAGCATTATTAGGAGTCAACGTGATATGCAATTTAACAAAAAAGCAATATGCAACTTAACAGCAAAATGTAGGTGCTTCTGGAACTAAAGCAAAGACAGAAAATAAATAGGATTTTTTTTTAAGACGGTGCAAAACTTTGCCTTATAAACTTTAGCTAAGTTTAATGAGTAATTAGGCTGTTCTACAAATAACAGGTATAGTGGCTATCAAAAGTAAATCAAAATATTTTCTTATGTTGGTATCTAAAACTTAGGACTACTCAAGGGCTACTTTCTATGTTTATAAGCAAACATTGATTGGCAGTTTTTCCTCCTGGAAAAAGCTTCCAGGCCCCTACCCCCATCCCTTCTCAAGGTTCCTCTTCTATCTAAAAAGCAGCTGATAGCAAACAAAAGGGGGGCGGGGGAAAGTGACTGTTTTACAAAGAGCCCCTTCAAATTTATCAGTTTTTAAAAAGGGGAAAATTGAAATTGGTCTGCATAGGATATACAAATGTATGCTATTGTTAAGGTGATTTTATTTCAGGTCAGCTTTGCCATCAAGTATCAAAATCTAGGAAAACTTTAGCAACATGTGTAAAATCCTCTTGTTTTATGGTAATGATGTGTTTTAATTTTATAATGCCTCTGCAAAGTCCTAAACACCAATGTTTTAAGAATAAAATTCTTAACTATTGTTGGTTAATTGTTATAAAGTATACTTCCTAGCCAAATGTATATTCAAAAAACTTAGTCATGCTAGCAAATTATTTTGTGATAAATCTTGTGTAAGGCAAAATCAAATTCTAAAAAGTCTGAAAGTGGTAAAAAAACTGATTTGTGCTAATTACAAATTTTATTTTTAATAAAAACATAAAGGGGAGTCAGCCCACACCAGCATTTGGGCCTGGTGTTATTTACCTTAAATGTTTTAAATATTTTACACCAGCATTTGGGCCTGGCATTTTTTACCTTAACTTTTTCAAAAGAAGACTCCCTCTCCCCCTTTCATGGCCATTGGCAACAAGAAGCTAAACCAGATATTAAGGTCCAGTTGGAAGGCCCAGATGGAAGGATCCAGTTAAAGGAATGTGGAGAGAATTCTACCACTGAACCACCCATGCTAGCCCAGCGGGTAGGGCATTTTGCCTTGCAAGCAGCCGGCCCATGTCGGCCAGGGTTCGATCCCGGCATCCCATATGGTCCCCCGAGCACCACCAGGAGTAATTCCTGAGTGCTGAGCATTGCCCGTGTGACCCAAAAAGAAAAAAAAAAGAATGTGGAGCAGTCCCGACCCGCTCATAACCATGGGTCATGGATTTGGCTGTGTGTTTCTGAGCCTCAACCCATGTGGGTTCCATCGCATCATTAAAATATGTAGTCATCTCATGAGGGGTCCATTAACACCGCTGCCCAGGGGTGCCAATGGTAACCCTGAGGACAAGTTTTTGTTTTATTTATCCGCAGACATGGACCTCCAGGAGTGAAAACAAAACTCAGCCCCAGTCTCTTCAATCAAACCTTGCAACCTGGCAACTCTACAATCCAGAGGCTGGTGACATCTCCAACCTCACCTGACCAGCACAACCTCCTGGTTCCCCATCCTGATCCTGAACATGTGTGACCCCCAGTCAAATTGTGATACCATTATTGGACTCAATGCTATAAAAAAGACTGGATTATCTGGGCACTTTATTGTAAAAGTTGGGGATACAGTACCATGGGGGTGGTGTCTGGGGTAAAGTCAAAAACAGGTGGAGGAGGGCTTTGAGTGAAAGGTTTTGTTAATTATATTGGTTTCATATTAATCATTGGTTTCATGTTAATATTGCTTTCATGTTAATCATATTGTTTTCATGGTAATCTTACTGGATTTGTAAAGCCTAAGGTGGAGGGAATCTGAAGTTAATGACAGCTCTAATGGGACTGCTTGTTATCTCAACGCTCTTTGGGTCCTGCATTTTCAATCAAGTTATTTAAAGCTGTGACTATGCTTAGCCAGGTCATGAGTGCTATCGCCAAAACCCAGCCCAAGGATAGTACGTGGGTATTCCGGGAGGGTATATCAGGGAGAGGCAACCTAGGCAGGCTTATCCCCTTTGCCCTTGCATAAAGCTGTATGGTTTGCCGCCTACAGCTGCCTCCATTTTTTAATAAAAAATGAAAGGGGGGATATGTTGGGCTCTGAGCTGCTAGCCTTAGGGTCCAGCTTTATCCCACCACAAGACCCTAAGGGCAGGCCCCAGAAATGGGCCCTTCCCATAAGGTTACAACCAAAACATCTATGCTTATCTGAGCTAAGGTGAGGCAGAATGTGCCTGGTCTTCTGACCTCTGATCACAAGGATATGTAAATCAATGGTTGTTGCCTTGCAAATGTTACCTTGCAAATGCTAAATCTGTGATTGTCATTTGTTCCCCAGTTACAATGGCCCAGGAGCTTGCAATTGCCCTGTGATGTGTGCTTGTACCCCCTCCTCCCAAATATTGTATAAAAGGCTTAAACTTTGTCCAGTGAAGCGAGTGCTGCTATCCAGAGCTTCCCACTGTATGGGTGTCCTTCATTCTTTTTCCTTTCTCAGCAGTAGCAGCAGCAAGGCAGAGTTTCTCCCTCTTCAAGTCCATCCCTCTCCTTTTTCTGCAGGGATGAAGTCTGGCAAGATCTAGGTCTTCCTCATTTGTGCTGGGGGCTCCTGGCCAGGGCCCAGACAACTGATATCAGGAAGGTTAGAAGGATTACTAATTATATGTACAAGTATGCATACCAGCATATTAGTTTAATAGAAATTGTCTAAAAGCTAAATAAAATACAAAGGGAGAAATGAACATGATTTGTCAAAGGAGCTAAGAAAGACATAAATTAGAAAACACAAAAAAGTTCCAAAATTAAAAGTGTTTTCTAATGCCAGTTTATTCTCTTTTATTACTTGTATATCAGGAAACCA
Source organism: Cryptotis parvus (assembly GCA_021461705.1). Classification (NCBI taxonomy): domain Eukaryota; kingdom Metazoa; phylum Chordata; class Mammalia; order Eulipotyphla; family Soricidae; genus Cryptotis; species Cryptotis parvus. The sequence goes on from JAJIBD010021684.1 coordinate 144,980, forward strand.
TGAGCTTTAAGTATTGAGTTTGTAACCTATTACTCAACTATACAAATCTATTGTATCTAGGAGCTTTTTGATACAGTTTAGGATTCTCTAAGTATAGAATCATGTCATCTGCAAATAGTGAGAGTTTGACTCTTCCTTTCTTATTTGGATGCCTTTGATATCGATTTTCCCCCTTCTTCTATGGCAAATACATCCAGTACTATGTTGAATAGAAGTGGAGGGAGTGGGCAGCCTTGTCTTTGCCTGATCTTAGAGGGAAGATTTTTAAAAATTAAAACACATAGGACTACAAATCCTAAGAAGCTTCTGCACCTCAAAAGAAATGGTGACTAAGATACAAAGCCACTTGGCAGATAGGGAAAAATTATTTGTCCAGTACTCATTGGATAAGCAGTTAATATAAAATATAAATAAGGGACTGGTAGAACTTTCAAAAACATCCAACTCCATCAAAACACGGGGAGAATAAATACAATTTCCTCAAATAAGAAATTCAAATCGCCAAAAGGCACATAAAAAATGCTTTCCATCACTAACCTTCAGAGAGATGTAAACCAAAACAATAATGAGATATGGTCTCACACCACAGAAATGGGCACACATGAAAAAAAAAACATGAAAAACCAGTGCTGGCATGGGTGAAGGGAGAAAGGGACTTTCATCATCGCTGGTAGGAATGCTGATTTTCCGATCTTTTGAAACAATATGTACATTTCTCAAAAACCCCCCCTAGAAATTAGGTTCCCACCTTTTGAAACAATATGAACATTTCTCAAAAAAAAAATATAAAACCCTAGAAATTAGGCTTCCATTTGACTACTGGGAATACCACTACTGGGAATATACTCTGGTGGCCCAAAAATACACAGATGCTGTGTGTTTCTGTTTTCCTTACAGCACTATTCACAATAACCAGAATCTGAAACAAACTGAGTGCTCAAGAACAGACAATTAAATAATGAAACTACGGAATACTACACAACTTTTAGAAAAAATGAGGTCATGAAATCATTTTATGAATGGATTGACATGGAGAATAATATGAGTGAAATGAGACAGAAGGAGCACAAATATAGAATGACGGCATGCATTTGTGCAATATACAAAAAAATAGTGGGAGACTAATATCCAAGGTCAGGGAAAAGAGGGGACAGAAGTCAATAGTTGGAAGCAAGTCAGAGAGAGAGAGAGAGAGAGAGAGAGAGAGAGAGAGAGAGAGTGTAAAATCCAAGGCAAAATCAAAGTAGGTTTGATATGTGAAATGGTCAAGAACACATCTATTGGTATATTTTGATTGATTTTGAAATTAAAACTTTCATTTAAAACAAAGTTGGGGTGCACTGGTGGAGGGCTGGGCTAGAACACTGCACCCAATCATGAACTGCGTTGTAATTGTATATCTCATGGTGACACAACAAAATGTTTTAAAAAATACAAATTTAGCACTATAATTTATCACCTAATAGCATACATTTCTAAAATTAAATATTTTAGTTTTGTTCATATAGCACATAAAGAGTAAAGAATAAAGCTCATATTCACATGAGCAATTGATTTCAATAATAAGCTGCTTTATGATTTCAAATTATTCAAAAAATTAGTTGCTTTAGATTTCCTTAGCATATAGCTTTATAGCTATTCTGATTCTACTAATGCATGTTCTCTCTCTAATTTTTTATATTGATAATTTGTTTAATTTTTATAAGGTTAAATTTTAATTGTTTTGAACTTAATTCAGAACCATCTCTTTTGTTCTAGGTGGAAGTGTATGTTCTTAATATTCTGAGGTCACAGTACTTATTTTCTATTTCAAAGTCATTTTAAATAAACATTTAAACTGTTTAAAAACATAAACGCTTTTAGCATTAATGCATTCATTTTTGTTATTTTGTTATTTACTTATTTTACTTTTATTGTCCTGTGCTCAGTTAATGCTTTCTCTGTGTGTCATATTAGTTTAATAATTGAGATATTTTAACCAACTTTTACAAATACTTTGTAGATATTTTCTAAGCTTAATTTCTGTTTAAAGAATATGAAATTTAGTCATTTTAATCAGGTGTCACACTACATAAGATACTTTGCCTTTATTATCCTTATTAATATGAATGTTTTTTACAAAATAAGTAAAAATGTTTCTATTGACAACATTTTAACTATTTCTTTGTCATTAACCAGTGTCTTAAAATGTAATTTTGTTGCTTAATGATATTATGATGCTGTAGCTTTGCTAGAGGTTGCTACATTTATCATTACCTGGTATATATTGAATTGTATAATTCAAACTAAGCAGTTTTTGGAAAAAGCGTATTTTCAGATGCTATACCAACTTACAGTTACCATTATGAATGGTGCTCTGATTTATAAAAGAGCATTTAGACACCGACATGAACTGTGGAAACCTATATGAATACCTTTTATAATAATATAGTATGGACATGGAGAGGATCATGCAGAGTTAAATTAGCCAGAGGAAAAAGGGCAGATATAGAATGACTGCATTTATTAGAGGGATATAAAAAATAGCATATCAATATTCAAGGCCAGACAAAACATGGATTAGGAGGTCTTGTCAGTGGGTAGGACCACCTGCAAATGTGTGGGAGTTAGAGGTTAGGTAATACAGAGAAAGGAACAGTGTGCTAATAATTGTAAATGATAATACCAGCGTAAAATTGAGCATTAAAAGTAGACAAAATAGGAGCTGCCCACGGGCCAGCACAGGGCCTCACAGAAGGCTGGGGAGGCTGGCGCTCGGCCTGCGCCGGGCCTAGCTGACCATGGAACCCCGAGGAGGGCAGATGGGTTTTGGGGAGTGGGCCCGTCGCCTCTGAGGGGTCCCGAAGCAGCCGGATGAGACTCGCCCACCACACTAGCCACCATTTTTGCTGTCCGGACACTGCGAAACGGCCTCAGACCAGATCAACAGAGCAAAGCCAGTTTGAGCCCAGGTAGGCGGCTCCAAGAGGCGGGAATCACCGGGAAGTCGCCAGTGGAGGCGTGGTCGTCCCTTCCCCCTCCATCTTGTCGGGCCTGGTGGCCCTGCCGGCGAAGCTGCCCACGGGCCAGCACAGGGCCTCACGGAAGGCTGGGGAGGCTGGCGCTCGGCCTGCGCCGGGCCTAGCTGACCATGGAACCCCGAGGAGGGCAGATGGGTTTTGGGAGTGGGCCGTCGCCTATGAGGGGTCCCGGAAGCAGCCGGATGAGACTCGCCCACCACACTAGCCACCATTTTTGCTGTCCGGACGCTGCGAAACGGCCTCAGACCAGATCAACAGAGCAAAGCCAGTTCGAGTCCACTAAAATAGTGAAACAGTAATGTCTTTTAATGCATTGCAGTCAACGAAGAGCAGGAAAGTTTGTTGGGAAGGAGATATAAAGAGGAAAGAAATGACATACAGAACTCGCCAAGTGGTTGAGGTGCGGGAGGCGGGAGGGAGGTGGGGTCATTGGTGATGGGAGATGGGTTTGGGCGGAGGGTGCGTGTTGGAACACTGTAGAACCAAAGCTCTACATAGCATCTTTCAATAAAAAAAAAGGTGGAATCTTCCACAAACATGTGGGAATCAGTGGTTGGGTAGGACAGAGAAGAGAACAGTGTGCTAATATTTGTCAAAAATGATAATACCAGTCTAGAACTGAGCATTGAATATAGGAAAAAGATATACATGATGATCTCTGAATGTATGTATTGCAATCCACAATGTGTAAGAGAAGAGATAAAGAATTTGCCATAGAGGCGGGCTGGGGGAGGGGGAGGGAAGTGGGGACATTGGTGTTGGGAAATGGGCACTGGTGGAGGGATGGGTGCTGGAACACTGTATGACGGAAACCCAAACATGAACATCTTTGTAATTGTATATCACATGGCAGTGTAATAAAATATTTAAAAAAAAAAAGTAGACAAAATATATACATAACTTCTAAATGTATGTATTGCAAGCCATAGTATGTAAGAGAAGGAAGACATAGAGTGAGACAGAGAGAGACACAGAAAGAGAGAGAGAGAGGTGGAAATTGCATGCCATAGACGCAGACTGGGGGAGGGGGAGTTAGAGGACATTGGTGGTGGGAAAAGGGCATTGGTGGAGGGATGGGTGCTGGAACACTGTATGACTGAAGCTCAAATATGAACACTTTTGTAACTATATCTCACGATGGTATAATTAAAAAATAAAAATTACTATATGAATACCATGAAAAATAATATTTGGGTATCACTCATATCACTTGTCTTCCCGTTATTCATTGATTTGCTCGAGTGGGCACCAGTAACATCTCCATATGTCCTGTTGCATGTTAGTGTAGTCCAAGGGAATCTACTCACTCCAGGGAACACGAAGAGCCTCAGGCCATCCCTTCAGGTCATGGGAATGAGGTCTATAATTGTTACTGTTTTTTGGCATATCAAATATGACAAAGGTAGCTTGCCAGGCTCTACTGTGCAGGTTGTATACTCTCAGTAGTAGGTTCTCATCTTGTGCATTTACTTATGCAATGGGGAGAGGAGAGATCGGCTTTTCTCTTGGGTGGAGCTCTGACGAGCTGTTTAGTCGGATATTGAAAATGGTGGCCCCTCATGGTGCAGGGGTTCCTCAGGCTTCTTGCGAGGCTCTATTGGGATGGCGGGCCAGGGCTAAAACTCGCCTTCCCTCCTAGGCACTTCATGATCAGCTGAGCACAGGGAAAGTTGGTAGCAGCTCTGCCCGTGTGTTGAGTCTCAAAAGAAAGTATTGCATGCCAAAGTATTGCAAGCAAACCACTGGGTGCTTGGAAAAGTCATGAAACAATTGTTCTCTTACAACTCTGAAAAGAAATCAAACACTTGTGAGAGACATCAAAGTCATGATAGTATAAAAGATTATGTTCTTTTGTTTCTCCCCTTTAATTTAAATCTTAAAGGACATCTATATTTCAACAAGTGTTCCTCTGTCTTGCCAAGATATCAAAGAAATTCACAGTGTATGCACACAAATGGGTGGGTAGAGACAAGCCAGTTTTGGCAGAACTGGGGGAACAGTGATAGCAGATTAAATCAACAGGCTGAAGTAGTATTTTATCATACTTAAACTGTGAAAAAGAATCAAACCATCTGGAACCAAAAAAAAACCTCCAAAAACAAAATGAAAACTCTGATGGAAAGCATCAGCAATAGAGTGAGGGCCCGGAGCGATAGTACAATAGGGAGGGCATTTGTCGTGCATGAGACCTACCTGGGTTTTATCCCTAGCAATTTATATGGTTCCCTGAGCACTGCCAGCACTAATTCCTGAGCGCAGAGCCAGGGGTAACCCCTGAGAATCGCCTGGTGTGACCCAAAAAGCAAAATAAATAAATATATAAAATAATTAGAAAAATAGAAATAGAGTGAACCAGGGGGAGGAAAAAGAAAATTCCAAGTGAACAGAAGCAATAGTATCCAACATAAGTTGAATCTCAATACCACATGTAGTCCCATGAGAATCACAAGGACTGATCCCTGAACAAAAAAAACAGGAATAAAAGCTCTTTAAAAAAAGGTGAACTGCAAGATAAAATTCTGGTAATTATTTAGGTGGGAAAAATGGAGAGAAATAAAAAAAATTAGATAAACACTTTTAATTAAAAAAATACCCAGCTTAAGTGAAAGTAGAAGAATAATGGATAACCCTAAGTAAGGAGAAGGAGGGAGCAGAGGATTCCTTTAAAGAAAAACACAGCAAAAAACTTCAGAAACGTAGGAATGGAAGCAAATATACAGGTCCATGAAAATATCAGCAAAAGTAAATATATAAGTTCATGAAACTATCAGCAAACATAAGTACCTAATTGAAAAGTAACTGCAACCCAAGGAGCAATAATACATTGTGAAAATCCAATGATGAAGAAACAATTATGAAAAATAATGGAAAAATATACAACCGACAAAGGTGCTATCATTAGATTTACCATTAGATTTCTGAGTAGAAACTCCACAGGCAAGGAGAGTGGAAGGATATATTCAGAATACAAAGAAGAAAAATCCAGCTAAGAATAGCCTACTAAAAAAAACATTTCTTTGAACATGAGGAGAAAATTAAGTTTTTTTCAAGATCAATGAAAGCTAAATGTGTTTACTACTCTTTGGCCTCCCATATTAGAGATGGTGAAAGGAAGTTTTTCTTGAGAGAGACATAAGTGCACAAAAATATGAGAAAGTTGCTGAGTAGAATCAAAATATCTATAAATCTATTTTCAGAGCAGGATATTTAATAATCATTCCATAAAGCTTAAAGGAAAAACATTAAAAATAACTAAAATTTACTTTGATAAAACATTCTGAAAATGTCATTTATAATTAATGGCAATAAGACATTAAAGTAGAGGGTGGGAAATATAAAACAAGAGAATCAAAATAGTATAGTATGGTGTCAGCATATAACAGAAGTAGCAAGACATTCTACATAAAACTCCTGGTAACCAGGCAAAGTTGTGAAACCAACACAAACCCCAAAAGGGACAAAACTGATAGAAATACCATCGATATCTACTTAAATAAAATGTCACATATAAACAGGGAAAAAGAACTATATATGAATATATATATATAAATCAGGAATGTTATAAAACGATCACTGTCTGTATTACTGTCTTCCGTATATCATCAATTTGCTCATGACAGGACATATGGAGATGTTACTGGTGCCCGCTCGAGCAAATCGATGAACAATGGGAAGACAAGTGATACAAGTGATGTGATCATGTATTGATGAATTTGTCTTCTGTGGCAAGAGAGCTAAAATAAACAGATGGCACATCACACTAAAAGTTCCTTAGATTTACAAACATAAACAAAGAAAAAATATTCATCAAAATTGAAAGATAAAAATCCACATAGAAAAGATACTCACAAATCACACATTGTACAGGAACTAGATAAAAATATATAAAACCAGTCTATTGACAAATAATGTATAGTGAATTCAAGGTATTCATAGATGTACATATGTTTGTAAGTATCGAGCAAATATATATTAAAATTAGAACTACATATAATATATAAACATAAATAAGTCATATAACTAAACTGAAAAATTGGAACTCAATTCAAAATCAAGAACAAAAAAGCAGAGATATTTCTATTCAGAAAGTAGAGATAAATAGAGGGAGGGCATAAGAACAAGCATGTGAAAAGATGTTCATTATCACTTTAATTATGGAAGTACTAGTGAAATATATAACAAAACATTACCATGAACATGAGAGAATGGCTATTATCAGTGTTGGCCAAGCTCTGTAGAAATGGGAACCTTTATACAATGCAGTGTGAAAATGTATTAGTGAGAATATACAGACATTATGGTGATTGTAAAAAAAATTAAATATTATAATACAGCTATTACATTTCTGGGTATCCTTGTCTTCCCATTGTTCATAGATTTGCTCGAGCGGGCACCAATAACATCTCCATACATCTTGTCCCATGCTAGTATAGTCCAAGGGCATCTGCTCGCTTCAGGAACACAAAGAATTTCAAACCATTCCTTCAGGTCATGGGAATGAGGTCTATAATTTTTACTGGTTTTTGGCATATCAAATATGACACAGGTAGTTTGCCAGGCTCTGCCGTGCGGGTAGTATACTCTCAGCAGTAGGCTCTCATCTTGTGCATTTACTGATGAAGCGCATGGCCGCAAAGCAGCCACACACAACAGGGAGAGACCAGCTTTTCTCTTGGGTGGAGCTCTAATGAGCTGTGGATTCGGATGTTGAAAATGGCAGCCCTCATGGTGAAGGGGGTTCCTCTGGCTTTTTGCGAGACTCTATTGAGATGGTGGAACAAGGCTACAACCTGCCTTCCCTCCCAGGTGCCTCATGATCAGCTGAGCACAGGGACAGCTGGTAGCAGCATATATATTATATAATATATAATATAATGTGTTATATAATATAATATTATATATTAAATATATAATTTATATATATTATATAATACTAATTTTAATAAATATTTGCTCATATACTTACAGACACTGCTCTTCCATTCATTCACTGAAGTACCTGTACATTGTCCACAAAACCAGTCCATTGATAAATAATGTACATATGTGAATTCAAAGGATTCACAGATGTACATATCTGTGTAAGTATATGAGTAAATATTTATTAAAATTAGTATTATATAATTTATATATAAATTATATGTAGTACATATAATTTATATATACTGTATAGTATATACTATAAATATATAATTTATATATATTATTTATGAATTCTATATATAATATGTATAATTTATATATAAATTATATATCATTATATATATAGTATATATATATATATATATACTAGAAAACTACTTTGCTACGTAAGATGAAATTTTTCCACTTGTAGCAACATGGGTGGACCTAAAGATATTGTGGCAATTGAAATAAGTCAGATGAAGAAACTGGATATATGGCATTCTAGTTTTATTATTTTAAATTTATTTAATAAAATAGTCAATAAAATATTTAATAAAATGTAATTTATTTTATTATTTTTGAATATTTTTTCTATTTTCCATAATCACTAGATCACTAGACATCCTGTTGTTCATCTATTTCCTCGAGTGGGCGCCAGTAACATTTCCATTTGACCCTATCAAGTGCCAGTGTAGCCCAATGGCATCTGGTTGTTTCCGGAATACCAAGAGCCTCAAACTGTTAGTTCATGGTCTTGACGAAGAAGTCTGACCATCTTGTAGGTGGGTGGCCTTGTGATCTTTTGACATCCTGTGGGATCCAATCGGTAATGGCTCTAGTCCAGAGGTCGTCTCCAAATCGCATTACATGTCCAGCCCATCTGATTTTCGATGCTTTGGCAAGCGAGACAGCATCCCTGATTAGCGATGGAGGTCGGGCTCGGATTCCTTCTCTCACTTGAGTGAGGCGTGATATTCCAAGCATAGCTCTTTCGATTCCTCTCTGGGAGATCCGAATAGCATTCTCATCCTGCTTTCATAGGGCCCAGGTCTCTGAGGTGTATGTCAATGCAGGGAGAACAGTGGAGTCGTAGAGATGTGCCCGGAGCCGGAGGTTCTTTGTCTTATTAGCTATTTCTTCCATGCTTTTGAAGGCAATCCATGCAGCTCTCTTACTCCTGCGCAGCTCAAGTTTTAGGTCGTTCATCATGTTGAGTACTCAACCTAGGTACACATAACTGCTGCATTCAGAGATGTTTGTTCCATTGAGAGTGAATGGGGCCTCTGGAACTAGTTCATATTTCATGAACATTTTCCATAATAGGTGTGCCAATTCACATTCTCACTTATATTCTAAGAATTCCCTCTTTCCACAACCTCTCTAAAAATTGTTTCTTTTGTTGCTCTCATAGGCCAGGTGTGGTGCTATATCACTGATATATTTATTTGTTTGTGTATTTTGTTTTCTTTTGGGAGGGGTTCATTATTACTTGGGTTTTACTCTGACTCTGTGCTCAGGAATCACTGCTGGTAGAGGTCATTGACCACGTGAATTGCTGAGGATAGAAATATTTTTTAAATAACGAAAAATGATCATCTTTTACATTTTTAAACAAATCTCTATTTAGGTCATATGACAATTTTAAAAAGTTGTCATCTTTGTTCAGTTTTATGAGTTCTTAATTTGTTTTGGATATTAGCTTCTTATCAAATGCATTATATGCATTGATTTTCACCCATATACTAGGAAGTCTTAATTTGTATGGCTTGTTTTCCTTTTTATCTTCTTTTTTTTTCTGTCTAGAAGCTTGTTAGTGTGAAGTAGTTCCATTGTATTTCTTTTTTCTTTTATTCCCTTGATGTTAGAATCCAGTACCAAAATCCCTCAGGCAGTTATAAAGAAGGCTACACTTACTTTTAAGAATTTGGTAGTTTTAGGTATTATGTCTATGTATAGTTAGTTTGGATTTTTTGTGCCTGGTGTTAAATCATGTTTTACCTTCAGTCTTTTCATGTGGTTGCTCACTTTTCCCAGTAACGTTTATTAAAGATACATTCCTTCCTCTATATTTAGATCATTGCTAGTCATAAGTTATTTCTTGGCTTTAAATTCTGTTCCTTGGGGTCTGATGAATAACACCACCTGCAAGGTGACAGTCCCTCTTTCTATCAGATGACAGTTAAGAAAACTGTTAAACTGTTAAGACCAGGATTCTGGGCCTGTCTGGCAGCTATAAAAGGAGAGAGCCTGGGCTTGCTGGAGGGAGAGTGCTGAGAGATGGTTGGAGAGAGCTGGAGAGAGTTTGCTGGAGGGTTGGCTGGAGAGACTCGGAGAGAGAAAGAGAGAGAGAGTTTGCTGTAAAAAAAGAGAGAGAGAGAAAAGAGAGGGTTCTCTCTCTCTTCAGCAGAACAGGGGGCCTGCTGGAGAGCCTGCTTGGAGAATCCCAGTGGGCCTGCCTGCTGGAGAAACTCCTGGGAAGAGAGATTCCTGGAGTGAGGTGGAATGAGAGGAGAGAGAAGACCAATTAAAAGGAGACTTTAAAGAACCTGTGGACTTATTCCTGTATCCTTCGGTCATGGGGAATGGTCATTGGCCCTAGAAGCAGCTAGAGACTTCGCTGAACCCCAATTCTATCAGGGACACTGCTGAGTCTGACAGGGGTAAATATTGAGTCAAAAATTCCACTACCCAATTGGTTTCTGCACATCTCCAATAACACATCTCAGAGCTTCCTCTAAAAAAAAAAAAAAATTCAGCAGAGTCCACAATCCCAGAATGAAGTTTCTGTCACAATTTTAAAAATCAGTGAAATGACTAGGTTGTTTCCCTGAGAACATTTTCCCTGAGAAATCCATAGAGAAACAGGAAGTCAAAGAACTGTGTGGTGTGGGCACAAGAAAATCCTCATGGCTTACTGCTGAGACAGATGTTCACATACATTTTAAACTTAGTCCCCTAAATTTGTAATTTAAGGCACATAATTTGGATACCGCTTTATAGAAATTCTATAAACTAGCACAGTATGCTTGGATTCGGGGATTATTTTTTATTCTGACTTTACACTTATTTGATATGCAGAGTCTGCTTTCAATTTCTGTTGTCATTTGCCTTGTATATCAACTTAAGTCTTTTGAATTTTTCCCACTTAAAATACTATGGTGTACAAAGTTGTCCATGGTGATTTGTCACAGGCATTCAATATCCCAACACCAATTCCCCACCACTGTCACCTTCCCTCCTCCATTATCTCCATTTTTCAAGCCATCCCTCAAGCCTGCTTCTGAAATAGACAGCAGTAATTTATTTTATATTGCTTGTCATTACTAATTGGTTAATGGCCTGATCAAAAAAAAATCTATCCATAGGAAAAATTTGTGAAAATTGTTGTTTTTCCAGCATGGCGATATTAAGTCTTTCACTGAAAGTTATTAAGCTGTAGCTGCAAGTTAAGCCTTCTGTGTTAATTTGTTCAGTTAGTCAAGAATGGTTGTCTTCTACATCGCACCCCATCTGGTGTTTTACTACAGGGATGTTAGGATTGAAGAGCTTGGAGATGTTGCAAATGCAATCTCATGCTTCAAAAAATCCAGAATATTTAATTGGGAAGAATTTTACTGAATGTGACTGTGCCCTTCTCCAAGTATGGGGAGCAGGCTGGGTGGGGGTTGCCGCTTCTGATTCTGAGAAGGTCTGGTGTTTTCAACCTCAAAAGTGTTGGACCTGAGATTTTCTGCATATTAGGTTATCTGTGGAGCTCATTCCCAAGGCAGTGAAGTGTGGCCAGAGATATGGCGTGGCTTCCTGGGGCTTTGGTAGGGTAGGAGTTGGCTCATCCCCCTCCTGAGCTGGAAATGGTTCTCTTGAGAAAGTTTTGCCTCTAGTTTATCTCTTTCAAGATTTAGTTTTTAGTCTCTAGAACTGGGCTAGTAGTAGATGAATTTAGGTGTAGACAGCAATGAGATGTGTTTTTAAAAATTTTAAGCTTAATTATATTATGTCAATCCCATGCTTCAAAACCATTGGTGACTTCTTTTTCAACAGGATTTTTTTTTTTGCATTTGAATAACCAAGATCTTTAGTATGAAGTTCAAAGCATCTACTCCTTTAAGCTTTTCTCTGCTTTAAGTTTTTCTTTTGATCTTCTTGATTCTCCTTGTTATAGCTCAAACCAAGTTATTTAGCTCTGATCACTATATCTTTTTTTTAAATAATTTTATACCACTGTGCGATATACAATTAAAAAAGATATTTATAACAGGGTTTCAGTCATACATTTTTCTAGCACCCATTCCTCCACCAGTGCCCTATTCCCACCACCAATGTCCCCAGATGCCCTCCCGCTCCCAGCCTGCCTCTATAGAAGATACTTTTCCTCTTCTTATCTCCTCTCTCTCTCTCTCTCTCTCTCTCTCTCTCTCTTTGCCAGCCTCTGCAGAGGCTTTTAGCTTCAACAAATGATAATATAAAGAAGCACACTACTTTTTTGTAAACAGCTCATACTAGCAGGAATTTCAGAAAAAAGAAATTATTCGAAGACAGAAAGAGGGTTTAATATCCCATAACCTTATGAAATAAGTTTAATTGAGATATTTCCAAAAAGATATTATACTTCCTAAGTATCAACTAGAAAAAGTCATTTTTACTAATTATAAAATACTCTTTTTTGAAGGTGTCGCATTTACTTCTATCATACCACCATCAGGTGGCAGCATACCCTCAAATTATGAGCTTTTCAAAAACATTTCAGATCAACTCTACTACTAAAATGATTAGTGAAAATGAGTTTATAGAACATCTGTTATTTTCAGATAATGGAATATAAACATTTTCATAAAATGGTCTGCCTCTCATCCGAGGGCACATAGTGCTGTGGTGAAGACAGGCATATGCATGGATTTTAATATATGCTCAGAGAGCATATCAGAAATTTGAGGATATTTAGCCTTAATAGGTGAAGTAAAATTCCCCCAAGAAAGCAATTGAGGTGAGTTTTAACATGTACTAGTTAAAAAGGAAGTGATTAATATGTATAATAGTTTATTATAAATAAAAGAAATTACTGGAATCAAATAGGAAAAATTAGCTGTAAATTTAAATGATTTACAACATCGCCTCTTTTTCATATCCACAGTATACCCTGGCCACCATATAAAATAGGAAAACAATATACACAAGCTTTGTTCTTATAAATAATTTCTTAAAATGGTTAGCCTTGAGAAAATAGAAAATATAATGCCCAATAATTAATATTTATTCCAAAGAAAAGGCAAATTGAGTAATAAAATAGTGGAAAAGGGTGTTGTGGTTTCCTAACAGGGAACACCGGATGTTCATCAGAGTGACACAATTACAGATTATCATTTTATCTGTTAAAGTTCATTGCAATCTACAGTGAAATTTTACTTACCAAACCTTGCCCCACAATGGTCTGTGCTGAAAGCATCATTTCTATATGATCATGAAATACTCCCTGGAAGTGAAGACTACTGAAATTGCTTTGATGAGAGACTTTTGATAAGATAAATTCCTAGAAGCAAGAGAAAGGGTTTGAGGAGTGAGCTAGATGTCAGAAAAAGTAATAAGTTTTATGTATGTTGATGGCACCACCTGCTGTGTTACCATTCAGAAATCCCCCATCATGTCCCCAGGAATCCAAAGTTGCTTATTCAGTTATAACATAAAGCAGAGTTTTACTGGGTTTTCATTTTACTCATTTTCTGCAAGACCTGTTAATATTAAATTCTGCAGTTTTCAACATTCCTATATCACATGCTCTCAATTCCATATTCTTCAAACTGCCATTATAGTAATAATGATCAGGATTGGGAGCAGCATGTTTCTTTCTGCTCAGAGAGAGAAAGAAAATAAGTGTTTTATCCTTTTCTGTCATTATACATATACAAAGGAAATGATTACACATTGATTTTTAAGTGATTGCTTAAGCATTTGCTCATTTTGGAAAAAAAAGAAGGAATTTCAGCCATTTTATGTTGCTTACCTGATAGATTCTAGTAAAATTAGAAAAGCTTTTTAAATTTTTTTTCTAACTAGAGCCATACTCAGGTTCTGGGAAGGGGAGAGTGGGCTTTTTCTTACAGTCAGTGACTGCTTGGGAGTTTGAGATTTATCATTTGCTGTTCAATCAGAGATAACGGGGCCAACAAACTCCATCCATGAGGCTGGGGATGGGTTCGAGCAGGTGGTAATAGGGGTCAAACTTGATTAGGCATGAATTAGACCACTTGAGCTATATCTCTCTGTACCCTTTAATAATTCACTTTTATATTTGAAATTTATAATACTCTATGATCCAGAAACTACAGTTGTGTCTATTTTATAGTGCTATGAAGATGCATAATTTAATGTCTTGACTCTATGATAGCAATGAGGAAAGGCGACAGAGCCAAATATCCCTATATATTAAACATTTTGAGTTTACTTCTGAAATACATAAGAGAACAAGAATTACCAATCCATGTTTATACAAATGATTCTTAAAAAAGATAATCTTATGTGGAATCAAAACACTGCAATGACTTAATTTTTCTGATCATAATTTTGAATCTTAAGGAAATATTTATTAAATGGCTGCTTGAGAGGGTTAATATCTTGTCAAGAATCTCCCTCTAAGTCATATAATTCATCATGTGCATTCCCAAAAGAACATCTATTAATTTTTAAAAAGTTCAATGCCACAATATTATCTAAAGTTTTGAATTTTATCATAAAATTGGAATCCTTTCTGCTAGAAAACAACCATGTTAACTTTATGACAAAAGTCACTTGTCACTTGTCTTCCCATTGTTCATTGATTTGCTCTAGCAGGCACCCTTAAGGTCTCCATTCATTGGGAATGAGGCTCATTATTGTTACTGTTTTTGCATATTGAATACACCACAGGTATCCCAAGCTCTTCCGCGGCTCTGGGTTCATCCCAGGGGGCCCAGTCTTTTAACCATTCAGGGACCATGGGGCAGAACCCTCAGTGTAGACATGTCTGTCAAAAGTAAATATCTAAAATTATAAACTTTCAAAATTTTAAAATGATTTTGTCATAACCTTGATTCTTTTTTAATTAGGTCAACTTTTCTAAAAAATATCAAGGAAAGTAACCAGTTCTTACAGTCACTGAATATAAAATAATTTGGAAAGTCTTTTAACTCTTACATATTATTATTTCAATATTTAAAAGCAGAACAGCGCAGTACTTTAGTTGCTCAAGCTCCACTTCACATTTTATGCTTCCTCCTTGAATTTAAATCTGGACTAAAGATATGAGTTATAGCCAATGAAAGAAATGAAAGATACAGAAAATGTAAATTCTGGAACAAAAGTCTAAAACAAAAATGTTATCACCAGTTATGTTAAAAATGTTTAAAAGCAATGTAGAGTCACTATAACTTTTATGCAGTGTAAAATTTAATGTTCTTGCCAATAAGTTACCTTAATAAAGTTTTTTAAATTTTTGTTCTTGCCAATAAGTTACCTTAATAAAGTTTTTTAAATTTTTTTATTATACCCACCATCCCTCCCGGGCGCCTCGTGAGCGGCTGGTCACAGGGAGAGCCAGTAGCAGCTCTGCCCCATGTCTGCGAATCTCTGGACCGGCATACCTGAGCTGGATTTAAGAAAGAATGCTGCAGTGTGGAACTCGATGAGCCGGGCGCTGATAGGCTGGTCTGCTGGGTGGAGGTCTGGCGAGAGAGAAGTCGGATGTGGAAAATGGAGGCCCTCATGGAGTGGGGGTCGTCTGGCTTGTTGCGAGGCTCTGCTGGGATGGTGGGTCAGGGCTAGAACCCACCATCCCTCCCGGCACCTCGTGAGCGGCTGGTCACAGGGTTCTAGCCCTGACCCACCATCCCAGCAGAGCCTCGCAACAAGCCAGGCGACCCCCACTCCATGAGGGCCTCCATTTTCCACATCCGGACTTCTCTCGTCAGACCTCCACCCAGCAGACCAGCCTATCAGCGCTTGGTTCGCGGCGGCGCGCGCAGTTCATCAATAAATGCCGGACAAGAGTATGCTACCTGCCTACTGTAGAGATGCCTACAAGAGTATGCTACCTGCACGGCAGAGCCTGGCAAGCTACCCGTGTTGTATTTGCTATATATGCCAAATACCAGTAACAGTTATAGACCTCATTCCAGAATGGAATGAGGCTCTTTATGTTCCTGGAGCAAGCAGATGCCTTGGGCTCTACTAGCATGAGACAGGACATATGGAGATGTTACTGGGGCCCGCTCGAGCAAATCGATGATAAACGGGAAGACAGTGATACAGTGATACAGTGATTTATTATACCACTGTGAGATATACAATTACAAAGATTGTGTTTGTGTTTTTAACCATACAGTGTTCCAGCATCCATCACTCCACCAGTGCCCACTTTCCACCATCAATGTTCCCTAATTCCCTCCCCCTGCCTCTATGGCAGGCACCTTGTCTTCTCTCTCTCTCTCTCTCTCTCTCTCTCTCTCTCTCTCCTCCCTCTCCCCTTACACTTTGTGGCTTGCAATACATACATTAAGAGGTTATCATGTATATCCCTTTGCCTATGTTCAAAACTCAGTTCAACTCTGGTGTTATCATATCCAACGATTATTAGCACATTGTTTCCTTCCCTGTCTTACCTAATCTTTGACTCCCACAAACTTGTGGTAGATTCCAACCACTGACAAGACGTCCTGATCCATATTTTGCCTGGCCTTGGATATTGGTATTATGCTATTTTTTTTAATCCCCAAAATAAACTCAGTCATTCTAGATCTGTCCTTCTCCTGGCTAATTTCACTCAGCATGATCCTCTCCATGTACATTCATTTATAAGCAAATTTTATGACTTAATTTTTTCTAACAGTTCAATATTATTCCATTATGTAGATGCACCAACGTTTCTTTATCCAGTCATCTGTTCTTGGGCACTCTGGTTGTTTCCAGATTCTAGCCATTGTGAATAGTGCTGCTATGAATATAGAAGTACAGAATGTGTTTCCGCTTTGTGATTTTGTGTTCCCAGGGCATATTCCCAGGATTGGTATGGCTGGGTCAAATGGTAACTCAATTTGTATTCTTTGGAGGAATGTCCATATTGTTTTCCAAAAAGGCTGTACAAGTCAACATTCCCACCAATATTGGAAGAGAGTCCCCTTCCCCCACATCCACTTCAGTACTTGTTTTTCTTGCTCTTTTGGATATGTGCCAGTCTCTATGGTCTGAGATGATATCTCATTGTTGTTTTGATTTGCATCTCTCTGATGATTAGTGATGATGACAATTTTTTTCATATTCCTTTTGGTCATTCGAATTTCTTCTTTGTCGAAGTTTCTGTTCATTTCTTCTCCCCATTTTTTTGATGGGGTTGGCAATTTTCTTCTTGTAAAGTTCTACCAGGGCCTAATATATCATAGATATTAACCACTTATCAGATGGGTATCTGGTGAATATTCTTTCCCACTCTGTGGATTGTCTTTGTATCTTGGTAACTGCTTCTATTGAGGTGAAGAAGCCTTTTTTGTTTCATGTAGTCCCATATATTTATATTTTCTTATAATTTTTGTTAGTGGTGTTTCATCTTTGAACATGCCTTTAGCTTCAATGTCGTGGAAAGTTTTTCCTATATTTTCTTTGGCGTACTCTATGGATTTAAGTCTGATATTGAGATCTTTGATTCATTTTGATCTGACTTTGTGCAAGGTGTTAGACAGAGATACAAATTCATTTTTTTGCATGTAGCTGCCCAGTTTTCCCAGCACCACTTGTTGAAGAGGCTTTCCTTGCTCCATTTCAGAAGTTTGAAAGTTAGTTTATTGTACAGATGATTCCAGATCCTTCCCCAGATCTAGGCCTCTCTATTACCCGTGAACAATTTCCTGGTCCCATCCCATGCAGTCTATTCGCCTCCCACAAACAATTTTCCTATGTTGCTCTATCTTGTGTGTGCTCTCCCAGCCTCCAGCCATGGACACATGCACGTGGACAGATCCCTGAGCTCCATACCTGCCCAACTGTTCTTCGCCAGTCCCTGTTGTCCTGTCCTGGCTTTCCTTATTTTCCAGCCACAACCCTGTGCACATGAGACTCCTGTGCTCAGTACCTTGCCAATACCTGAATCTGAGATATCCTGGGCATCCAAATCCTACTGTAACCTGTGCCTTTAAGCCGAGCAGGTACCTCTTGCCTGGCCTTGTGTTGCCTACCTGTACTGGGCCCTATACCTGGGCATGCCGCTCTACTTGATCTGGGGAGTAAGTCCAGAAAGCATGTGTTCAGAGATGGAGTGAGCTGGCAAAAGAGATAGGAATAGCCTGGAGCTCTCTTTCATCTGCTGCCAAAGCCCACCCACCAGGAGTTCCCTTCTACACTCTGATTAACTACTTGTTCCATCGCTGTGATGATTGGCTAAAGTGACCTGTCATTCTCCATCTTAGCTCCCTCTGTGTCAAAGGACATCTTTTTTTTTTACTTTTGTATTTCCAAAACAAACATTGCTCTTGTGAAATGAGCCTTGACTCTATCGCTGTGGCCTGTTTTCCTTCTCTGGATAGCATCAGCTACTGCATAAGGCATCCAATCCGAAGAGGCTCTGATAGCATGTGAAAGATGAGTGAAGTCAAAATTATTTTCTAGACACAAAACACAAATCAAACCTTTCAATGGTGTTTGGGGTTTTAGCCTGGAATCCTAAGCACCATACAGTGGAGATAATGAAACTCACCAAGAGAATTCCTGTTCCTTTGATGTTGTGCCATTTTTAAAGGAGGACCAAATTGCCCTGGAAATGATTAAGATGAAGAGTCCACGAAGAAGATCGCAAAAGAGGAGAGAATAAATGCAAGTTGGACATCATATGTGCAGTATATTTTCCCCCATCTGTCTCACTGTAATTTTGTGACCTGACTGAAAACATCAGGAAACCGAATTGGAATGGTCAGACTTCTATGATGTCATGAGCACATTCTAGGAGTCAGAGTTCAAAGTGTTACGAAGTCTAATGTTGCTGGTATGACAACAATATGTGGTACTAGGGATAAGGTCTCACTACCACAATGCTGATTTACAATATAAAATCTCAGGGACAGAGAAAGAAGTTTAAAGTATGTTTTGTCTTCACAAGAAGCTTTTTTCTGTGACATTGAGGATGTTGTGTTATCTGGTTTGTGCATACCACTTGAGAAATGGCATCTCACTGTCAATGAGTTGTTTCTTCACCTGAGTCAATATCATACTCTGAGTAGTCTTGGAAGCACAGAGGAGAAAAGTGATGCAATGCCTTTGTTTATCCTTTCAATAAGAAACACATGGAGTAGAAAGTTGGTATTGTAGAAGGTGATTTTACCAGTGTGATCGTGGCCAAATGTTATCTGTTTTTCTGAACTTGGAAATCTTTTTTTCTTTCTGCTTTTTTTTTTTGGGTCACACCCGGCAATGCTCAGGGGTTACTCCTAGTTCTTCACTCAGGAATTACTCCTGGTGGTGCTTGGGGACCATATGGGATACTGGGGATAGAATCCCGGGTCAGCTGTGTGCAAGGCAAACACTCTATCAGTTGTGCTATTGCTTCGGTCCCTGGAAATATTCTTATCATTTATCACTTCTTGGAGGCCTTTCCTCTTTTTGCTTCTTTATTCCTGCCCTATCAGTAGATATTTTTGTCAGGCAGAGTTAAAGTCCAGAATGAGAGCAATTTCTTTTTTTCCCCTGATGTTTTCAAAGTAATCCTGCCCCTCAAGGTATTGCAGCTGTAGCTGTGGTGTCCAGCTGCATCAGGAGGTTGCAGACAGGTCAGAGGCTTTTCTGTACCCAAGGCTCTGCCCCGTGGACCCTGGATGGTTAATGGTCTGACATAGTAAAGACTGGGTCCCCTAGGATGAACCCAGAGCCAAGACAGAGCCTGGCAAGCTACCTGTGGTGTATTCAATATTTCCAAAACAGTAACAATAATGGGCCTCATTCCCAATGAATGGGGACGTTACTGGCACCTGCTCAAACAAATCGATGAACAATGGGAAGACAAGTGACAAGTTTTCAAAATAATAAGAATACCATGCTTTCCATTCTGTACAAGTAGTACTCAGAAGGTCAGAGCCTAAAGTCTGCTGAGGGACTAGGTTTAATTTTCTCTAACTGATTTGAGGTGATAAAACCCAGGAGAAATATCATCATCCCCTGGAGTCTTCCATGACTCTGCTCTGTGTGGAAGACTTTTTTATAAGACAACTTATAACACTACTATTATTGCTGCCACAGTTACAATTCCTGCTTTTAAGCTTACATAAATTTTCCTTAAAATCTTACCTCAAAATTAGCTAATTAATAGAATAGTATAATAAAGAACTCTGCTCAAATTCCAGCCCTTTTCATTCTCTTAAATTACTGTATGGTGTCTAACTACTTTGTTTTTATGGTGATTTATAATTTGCTTGTTTTTGTTCCTTTTTTTTAGTTTCGAGGTAACATTGGCAATGTTCACTGGATACTCCTGGCTCTGCACTCAGGAATTACTCCTGGCGGGCTTTGGGGGACCATATGGGGTGCTTGGGATCCAAGCCAGGTCGGGTATGTGCAAAGCAAACACCTTACATGCTGTACTATTGTTCCAGCACAAACTTTGTTTTATAGGATTATTTCATATTGAGGATAGTAATTGCTTGATACAATTGCTATGGGTATTCAATATTAATTATACTTTGAAACCCATAGGAGATAGTGTATATTTCATTTCAGTTTTTTTTTCTGAATACCTTTAATTGTGAAGGAAGAAAATATCTTTCTGTAGCTCTCTTTCACTCACACACACATACCCCTCTATTTAGAAAGCTTCATCAAGGTTTCCAAGTAAAAGTTGTTTTTTATTTGAAACTTTCCTGTTCTACTTAAGTAATAATTAAGCATCATGATCAATGAAATGTTCCTACTTTCCTAATTCCTAACTTTAATAGCATCAAAGTATTTCTGATTCTATTCAAGATGATGTGTACCATTTTATCTCTTTTCCTAGGCATATCTTATGACAATTTGATTTTAACATTCAGAAATTTGTCCTCCTAATATTCTATTACAGTGATAATATACAAGATGAGATAAAAATAAATGCATGGGTGGTTTCAAAATCTGTTCCTCCATTTCGCTTGACTCTAAATCATCCATTTTCCTTCTTGTCTCATGTTGTCTAATACCCAGGATATCTCTGCAGTCCTGGACAGCACAGCAGAGCAGAGCTCACTACCTTTCTCATCCACGGAACTCCGGTCACAGGCCTCCCTCTCAGCAGTAAGAACATGTTAATCCTTTTCTTTTTCCAGGCAAGAACAGTCCACCAATTCTCTCCGCCAGATCACCTTTCTTTGCTCTTTATAAGCTTATAATTTCAGGTTTCCATTGAAATGTCCTATCATGGCCCCATGGCCTTCAAATAGAAAGTATATCCCACCTCATTCTGACCCGTTCTTTCAGAGCACTTGAGAACACTTAACTGCAATTATGTGACACTCTGTTCTTGGTTTAATTTTTTTTTTTTTTTTTTTTCATCATAGGACCATGCTCCACAAATTAAGGAATAATTCCTAATAATTCCTCTTATTCCTCTGTATCTAGCAATATAACTGGCAAAGGCCTGGTATATCAAATAAACAATGTATGTATTGTAATCTACAATGTGGAAGGGAAGGAAAAGAGAAAGAAAGAGAAAGAGAAAGAAATAAAGAACCTGCCATAGAGGCAGGCTAGGGAAGGGGGGGGGGGAATCGGGGACATTGGTGGTGGGAAATGGGCACTGGTAGAAGGATGGGTGCTGGAACACTGTGTGACCAAACCAAACATGAACATCTTTGTAATTGTATATCTCATGGTAGTATAATAAAATATTAAATAAATATATTAAATTATTAAAGTCTCAATCATAGATTATTTAAGTGAATAAGACACTGAATACAATATTTAACTCAAGTGATTCACAATTCTATATACTTCTAACTTTTAAAGAAAGAATCATAAATCTGTACAGCATATAGCATACTATGTATAGCTTGTATATATATATATATATATACACACACACACACACACACACACACACACACATATATATCACTATATCACTGTCTTCCCATTGTTCATCGATTTGCTTGAGCAGGCACCAGTAACATCTCCATATGTCCTGTCACAAGCAAGTGTATCTCAAGTGCATCTGCTTGTTCCAGGTACAGGAAGTGTCTCAAATCATTTCAGGTCATGGAATTGAGGTCCATAATTGTTATTGGTTTTTTGTGTGGTGTATGTGATGCAAATATGTGAGGAAATGTTTGCAGGGTGTGTTGTTGAATGGCCAGTGCCAAGGTCAGAGGGCCAGAGGGCCAGTGGGTGAGAGGGCCAGGGACAGGATCCAGTGGTCTGACCTGATAGAGATAGGACCTGGAAAGAGAGAATCTGAAGAAGAGAAAAGATATAGAGACAGAGAAATGAGGCAGAGAAAAGACACAAGATAAAGAAAGACAGAGATAGATGAAGAGAGAGTAAAAAGAGAGAAGAGATGCCCCAAAAAAGAGAAGTCCTAAAGAGAGGTTCTAAACAGGGGGCCTGCTGGGGAACCTGCTGTGACAGAGATTCTTGGAGTGAGGTGGAGTGAGGAGTGAGAGAAGACAGATTAAAAGGAGAGCTTCAGACTTTCAAATGCCTGTGGTCTTCTTCCTTTGTCGCTGGTGGGGAATGATCATTGGCCCTGGGCGCAGATTGGAGAACCTTAATGGATTGTGAAGTGCTGGGGACCCCTCTGAGCCCTGGAATCTCCTGCTTGGTTATCCCCTGACCTGAACATTGTTAGAGATCTGGCTGAGTCTCATGTACTGTTGGGCGCCTAGAGGTCTTTAACTTCTGGGCCTAGGCCTCTTAGGGACTTGAACAGTGTGTGTCTCTCTGTGATATATATCTTGTATGTGTGTCTAGTGTGTCTGCAAATAATGACAATATATATGTGAATATGGGGGTACCTGTGTTGTGCATAAGTTTGGAGCAGAAAGAGCCTCATATTTGGATCAAGTAACACTCAGTATTATTATCTTTCCTGAAAAACTGTCTTGGCCGATAGGTCCAGATGTCATAACACTTTTTATTCCGAGACATTTTCACATAGATTGTGTGTGTCAAAGAAAAACCTACTTTTTTGTAATTATGGTAGCACTAAATATTCAGAACTTGGGATGAAGACAACTTTGAAGCAATGCTCCCCTTTGTAATAACAAGGAAAGCACTTTCTTGTTAAAGTATGTACTTTTACTTCATAGCTTTCCTTGTATTTTGTAGTTTAAAGAAATGAAGTTTTTATTACCATTTGGCCTTCTACCATACTCACTATCGTTGTTATTGGTCTATGTAGATGTGGTTTTCATGTATCTTGATTAACCACTATGTACTATGCAAGCCCTGAAAACTCAAGGCCAATAAAAGAGACCTAGTTCATCCCCATCTAGGAGTTTTTTATTTTTGAATCACACCTGGTGATGCTCAGGGCTTACTCCTGACTCTTAGCTCAGGAATTACATCTGAGAGCAGGGGGACCATTTGGGATTCTGGGGATAGAAGCTGGGATGGTTGTGTGCAAGGCAAATACCCTCTCCGCTGTACCATCCCCAAATGAGTTTCAGATAAGCAGGAAGACACTGACAAGTAGAAACTGGGAAAGCATTTTCTGCAGGGGTAAAAAGCGTATCATGAAAAGATGAACCTATTCTAGTCAAGAATGGAGAAATTTTCAGGTGGCCTGAGGATGTGAATTTTTCAGCTAAGTTGGCAGCATGAGAAGGGATGGCCAGGCCCCAGTCTCAGGTGCAATTGGGGAGGTTGAAAAACATATTCTCAAGACTGAGCCACTGTGGGAAGAACAGATAAGGACAGTGGCAGTTCAGCAGAAGGTAATAGGTTGGAAATCAGCACCTTTGCCTTCAGGAGAAGACTGTCTGTGTGTAAAGGGTACCAGATATGTAGAGCCTGTGTTTCAATTTAACAAAACTAAATAAATGCCATCTTAGTAAGAAGAAGAAAACATATGAAGGGCTTTAAAGAAAGGAGAAAAGTAGTTGAATGTTGGCGTTAAGAAAGATGCTGTGCAGAGAAGTAACAGGTCCAGAGGAGGGAGTTTAGAGCAGGTGCAATGTTTAGGTAGGTGAAGATAAATGAGGCACATGAGCAAGTCTAGGAAGTGACATAAGCACATTTGCAATGGAAAACTTACAAGCACATGTGGAAGTGGTACTACATTTCTCACTGCTCCTTCTGGGATGGTACGGGCAGTGCTATTCACTGCTCTGCCTTTTTAAACTACATCTAAGAAATGGAGATTATATTACTGGTTCTGCTACTGAATACCTTTTTTCTCTTTTTTTAAAGGTATCACTGTATCACTGTTTTCCCTTTCATCATCGATTTGCTTGAGCGGGCACCAGTAACATCTCCATATGTCCTGTCTCATGCAAGTAGAGCCCAAGGGCACCTGCTTGCTCCAGGAACATAAAAAGCCTCAAACCATTCCATCAGGTCATGGGAATGAGGTCTATAATTGGTATTTGTCATATCAAATACAACACGGGTAGCTAGCCAGGCTCTGCCGTGTGGGTAGCATACTCTTGTAGTCATCTCTAAATCCAGCATTTATTGATGAACCACGTGCCTGCAAGCAGCCATGTGAGCCAGGTTGTAAGTAAAGATGAATTTTTTAACAAGTCAGTGATTTGATTTTAAAAAAAAGTCTTCACTTTGTACACATCTCTAGAATTTACCTCTGGGCACTCAAATATTCTGGAAAAATATTTCCAAAATACACTTTATAATGAGATATAATGTTAAATATATAACATTTATTCAATCTCATTATAAAGTGTATAATAAAATATACTTATAATGAGATTGAATAAATGTTTCATTTTAAAATTTGACTTGATTCAAGAATGTGCTGAGCAATAAAAGTAAAATTTCCTTTTTAAGTAAGGTAGCATTGCTCATGAATATGTGAGCTTGTGTTGGTGAGTATGTGTGCACGAACATGTGAACAGATTCAGTGTTTGTGAAGGGAATAAACCATATCGAAATGCTATATTTAAAGGTTGAATTCATCTGCTGCACTTAACAATATAATTCTCTCTTGTATTTCCACAAGCAAAAGTTTATTGTGTACGCTCCAGGAATACCCATGTCAGGGGTGAAAACATACAGGGCGAACAATCAAGAACTCAGTTCGTAGAGTGATTAATGACAGACTGAGGTCTAATGTTAAGGATGAGGATGCTCCCCCCTCCTCCTCTGCCACATTATAGCAGAAGCTCATCCTAGTATGCTGCTTCTGGGCTAAATGATTTCTTGTTGAGTTAATGTCTTTATCACTTTGGAAATGATATTTCAAGATTGTCTGTCTCTCAAAATGTTTGTAAAAACTGCATTAATCAAAACATACTAACCTTTTGAAAATGTCATTTTTTTAAAATTTTATTTAACTCAGGTTTCAAGGAATAGGAAAGATAATATATTAACAACTGCATGGAGAAGAAGGGGATCCCAGGAACCCAAGTCCAGTGCACACCCCAACTGTTGCAGGACTCCTCTAAGGGCCGCTACCTCTGCTCTGAATTGCCGCCTGCAAATCACTTCATAGATAAGGGGATAGTCTAAATGTGGCAGTTTATCTGACCATGTATGCTGTACTAGCTGGTATAAATATTCTCCCAAGCTACCACAATCATCGTGGGACTAGCTAGATCTTACCAGCATATTTGCCTGGCCAATTAGGACCCCTAAGTAATTAGACCAGAGAGAAATGCTGTTTGCTTCCAAGCAAACAAGCATGGCTCCCTGATATACTCAAAGGCAACTAAAATACAAAACTACAATGAAGTAGAAGAAACTTGTGAAGGCTTGGAGAAATATTTAACTGGCATTGGTATTAGTCTTTGGTACAGAGGCATGCCGTCTCAGAAACCCCCTTCTCTACACTACAAAGGCATTTCCAGGCAGATCTTGGCTCAAAACATTAGCATACAAAAGGGCCTAGGTGAGGTGCAGAGAGGGATTACCTAAGGGCATTTGACCCTCCCTGCTTTCTCTAACAGTGGGAGGAAGGTCTGAGTTGTAGGGGTATAAAACTAGCCTGTTTCCTCTCTCGAGCGCTTCTTTTTGGGCTCTCTCTTTGTGAGCTCACCCTTCTTGGAAGTCTTGTTTTCTCCTTTTACAAGGCCTTTACACGTGGTGGCCGCCATCTTGGCCTACACGTGGCTGGGGTTCTAACCTGGAATCCTAAGCACCGGGCTTTTCCTTTTGCTGATTTGTATGCCTGAACCTGTGATAAGTAAAGCCTTTAAAAACTGCATCGGATTCCTGAGTTTTCATCCATTCCTCGCCGGCTCGGAGGTAGAAGGGAACTCCCTTCCCGGCACTGTCGGGGACCCTGGCGGGCGCTCCTGACAGCCAACAATATTAAAACAGGGAATATCCAAAGCAGCAGATGCTGGGTTCCAGCAGGGTTGCAAAAGTACTCACAATCCATTAAGGTTCCCGGCCTGTGTCCAGGGCTGAGAACCACCACAGCCGACTGATGGAGAAAGGAACAAGACCAGACCACAGGCTCTTGAAAGTCTGAAGCTCTCTCCTTTTGTATCTCCTTCTAATATTTGCTTTTGATCTCTTTTTCTTACTCACTCCACCTCATTCCAAGGATCTCTCCCTTAATCTTTCCTCTTGGCAGACCCCTCCTCTCTCTCACTGTACCTCTCTGTTAGGGGCCTCTCTCTTCAAGAGCTTGCTTTTCAGGACCTCTCTCAGGCCCTTTCTTTTTTGGGGACTCTCCTCTACTCTCTCTTCTTGTCTCCATCTCTCTGTCTCTGTTTCTTTGTCTTGACTTTTATTCTATCTCTTTTTCTCTTTCTTGCTCTTTCTTCGTTTTTCTGTTTCTTTATCTATGTCTCTGACTCTTTATCTTTCCTTCAGGAACTCGATTTTCAGGTCCTTTCTCTTTCAGGCTAGCCCAGCCCGCTCTGACCCTGGCCCTCTGGCCCTGGTGCTGGTCCTCAGACCCAGGTACCAGGCACACTGGGATTCCAGAATCCTGGCATAAAAGCTTTTAACTGTCTTAAAAGTATTACACTAAACCTAGGGTATACAAAACCTAGGGTGTTGGGTCCCTTTAAGGGATTCAAGAGACTCATTAAAGTGATGGCTTGTACTTATTAAAGGGATGGCTGATATCCAAATTATGGGGACATAAAAGAGTTGGAAAGACAGTTGAGTTGTCAGTTGACACTGGATTCTCAGCCTGGCTGGCAGGAATGAGTTGGAGGAACAGAAAGCCTGACAGGATAGTTAGAGGAGCAGAAAAAAGGGTTGACTGAGCTTGCCTAAGGGCAGAGCAAGGAAATAGTCTGTAAAAAGCCTTAAAGGGAGATAACCCACAAACTACTTTTTAGAAAATATTTAATTTTGAAGAAAAAGATTCAATCCAAGGTGAGGGAGATAACACAGCTTGTCTCACATGTGGCCAACCCTGGTCAACCCTTGATAACTCATATGGTCTCCAGACGTTGTCCATCAGTGATCCCGAGCATAAAGCCAGAAGTAACCCTGAGCAGTATCTAGTATGTTCCCAAATCAAAACCAAACAACCAACGATCTGATTACATTCAAATTTATTACTGTTAAAGGCACTGCTACTTTACTTTTATTTTATTCTCTGTTATATGGAGAAACCTCCCAAGATATTTTGCCTACATTACTTACATGTGTGCATTGTTTAATTTTCAGAGACTTTCATGTATGAAAATGATGATTATGAGGGAAGAAGTCACTTGTTTCTAAAATCCTTCTAGAGAATAGGAAGATAGCTCAAGCAGTGGAGTGTTGCAGGACTCCCTAAGGGCCAATGCATCTGCTCTGGATTGCCTCCCGAAAATCACTCCGTAGATAAGGGGGTAGTCTAAATGTGGCAGTTTATCCGACCATGTATGCTGTACTAGCTGGTATAAATATTCTCCCATGCTATCACAATCATCGTGGGACTAGCTAGATGTTACCAGCATATTAGCCTGGCCACGTGGGACACCTAAGTAATTAGACCAGAGAGAAATGCTGTTTGCTTCCAAACAAACAAGCATGGCTCCCTGATAAAATATAAAACTACAATGAAGTAGAGGAGACTTGTGAAGGCTTGGAGAAATATTTAACTGGCATTGGTGTTGATCTTTGGTACAGTGACATGCCATCTCAGAAACCCCCTTCTCTACATTTCAAAGGCATTCCCGGCTCAAAACATTAGCACAGTAAAGGCCCAAAGTGAGATGCAGGGAGGGATTACCTGAGGACATTGGACCCTCCCTGCTTTCCATAACAATGAGAGGAAGGTCTCGAGTTGCGGGGGGGGGGGTATAAACTAGCCGGTTCCCGCTCTCCCGGGCTTCTTCCCGTGGGATCTCGCCTTGTGAGCGTTTATTCCCCTTGGAAGTTTTACACGTGGTGGTCGCCATCTTGGCCTACACGTGGCTGGGGTTCTAGCCTGGAATCCTAAGCATCGGGTTTTTCCTTTTGCTGATTTGTATGCCTGAACCTGTGATAAGTAAAGCCTTTTAAAACTGTATCGGATTCCTGAGTGTTCATCCATTCCTCGCCCGGCTTCGGAGGTAGAAGGGAACTTCGCTTCCCGGCACTGTCGGGGACCCGGCGGAGAGCGCCGACAGTGGAGCACAAGACCCTGAGTTCACTCCCTGCATCCCTTGCCTCTTTTTCAACCGACTTTGCTCAAAGTAGCACTGAAAACTCCTAAACATTTCCAGTAGTGACTCCTGGCTCCCACACCCTGACACACACAACAATGCATAAGGGGATGACCTTTATAAGGCATTTAAAATGAAAATAAAATACAAGAATATTAATCTTTGTTTTCATTTACTTTTGACATATAAGTTTTTAGACACGTTTCGTATGGTCTCCCAATCTTTGTTCTCTCATCAGCAAATAATTTGGACTGGTATTTTAGCTTCCTTCAAACTTCAAAACACTACTTTGATTCAGTAATCCCATATTGTTTCTCAAATAGATTCCAAATAGGGTTCTACAGTTTAATATCCAAACTTACTCCCCATATAGATTCCTTTAAAAGTAAAGTCACAATTTTGGAGTGACATTTTATCGAATGGGAGGCCTTTTGATAAATAAACTTGAGATAGAATTTCATCTCTTTAAAGATCTCATAGAACTACTTTTCTTAGAGAAAATTAGGGTTACGTTGGACACAGTCTGAATTCATTTCTGCATCCAGAAGTTCCTTTCTTTATGACCCAATTATCAACCTAGTAATGGGTTAGTTGCCAAAGAGACTGCCTTTTCTCTTTCTTATTCCTTTCTCTCTATAAATTGTCTTCTGTATTTTATTCAGAAACTTTCATCCTAAGTGCACAAAATTCACATATGTGAGTTTATCTACATAAATTCAACACAGGGTTATGTTTCTGCGATAAGTGTAAATTGAAGCATGTTAGCCACCTCTTCCCCTTTTCTGATTTATAAGAATTGTATAAAGTGTTGGGAGATTGGTCTTAAATTGGGGGTATAATTATAACAAAAGTGTCTAGTCATGAGCCTTTCGCTTTGGCCAGTAGGTGGAACTGTTTCATAGGGAATTAGAAAGCAACAGGACTTCTATTTATTTGTGAGGTTCTGATTTTACTGTCTATTTTTTTCTTTCCTTAGAAGATGGATGATCTCTTTGTATGAGAAGTAGAAAGGGAAAAATGAGTAAATAAATAAAAACAGAGAGAAGAGCTAGAACCTTCCTTGGTCCTCTGTAGTACAGAACTTTCAAGTTTAATCTCACCAAAACCCCATTCGCTTGTCAGGTTCTCTTTATCTTCTGCAACTGTTCACTTTAAAAGAATAGAAGAATTAACTGTTGCTAACTCTAGAGTTGTTTTATTTTTTATAAAAATATAATCTCTGTGGATTGAGTGTCCTAAAAAATCTTTTCATGAGAATGAATAATGCAATCATTCACTTCAGCAATCAGGCCAGCTGAACATCAAGCTGGTGATTTAATCGAATACTTAATGCCCACAAGCAAAAGTGGTGTGAGAGAAAAAAATAACAGCAGAGGCTTACTGTTGTTGGATGCTCCCCATAACAATTCTGGCTGCAGTTCCAAAGCAAGGATCAGATCCTTTTGCCATTCCTTTGCTCATCTTCTCTCATGTTTTCTTCTGGAATTACTGGTTTGCCATCGAACAGTTAAAATGAGTCATGAAGCTTTGTCCTAGCAGATGGTTGAACGACCTGGCTAGGTGCTGTGGAAGTCTATTTCTAAAAATCTCCTATTTTAATGCAAATGAAATGAAATGCATGTGCATGCATTTCTGTGTTTCAGTAGTTGTATCTGATTTGTAGTTAAGGTTGAAAAGTTGAATTGTCACAGATACAGGAAAAGTTTTCTTTTTCTTTTTTTTTTTTTGCATCAGCAGCCCCTGTTGAATTGGAATGGTTAAGAATAACCCAAATATTCATCCTTATCTCAGTTCCCTGAACCTACCTCATCACTTTGCACCTTGAAAGGACTGAATCCATTAGCTTTGTTTGTGGGATAGACCAACACTAAACTTTTATCTCAGTAGACAAAAAATATATAGGCAAAAAAATATATAGGCAAACTAAAAATATATAAGCAAAAATAGATTTCTAATTAGAACATCTTTTTGGTAGGTGGAATACCATCTTAAGCACAAACACTTGAAGCAATATCCTTGAAGTTCTATAGTTGTAAACTAATGATAAAGCAATAAAAATATCTTTCAAAAAGTCAAATTAATTTTCAAATACTCATTTTGAGAAGATCCAATTAAACAGTGTAAGGTGCATGTGTGAAACTAATATGTACTTTGAAATCTTCTAAATGAGAGTTTTGATTATCACCCAGTTTGGGTCTGTCCCTCATCAAAGGGTTGTATTGCCCTATTTATTGGTATTTCTGACTTCTTAAAACAGTATTGTGATTTTAATTACATTTATCCACAATTTTCTCTATGCACAGTGTCCTTGATATTGAGTTTGAATGTAGTTTTATATTAATGCATTTCTGTCTTTCAAGATATCCTTGAAGGAAGGGCTTTTTAGAGTATAGTATACAAGAGCTATGTATACTAGCTTTGTGTGCAGAAATTACGGAGCACTACTTTTTATTCCTATACATTTTTATAAGAATGAGGAATAAATGCTACAATTCTACAGTTACCTTAGTCCAACCCCAATCAAAATATCTTAGAGGAAAAGTATAACCTTATGTTGGTGATTAATCATCAAAAACTAATGTTAAGCTTATTTGGTAAAATCTTTGGATCACCTGAGTATTTTAAATTCTCTTTTAATCTTACACCTAACAAAATTGAACTGAGGAGATAGAGAAAGTGTTACAAAAAGATAAGGATCAAATTCTTCCTGGCTAGAAAAGAAAGTAGCCGAAGAAATTCATTGTAATTTTGGTTCTACAAATTCATTGTAATTTTGTCTAGATGAAGGATAACCATGCGAGCAAGCTGGCTTCCAGAAAGGATTCAGCACAATCGACCATATCCACATGGTAAACAAGCTCATTGAGGTTTGTAGGGAGTACAAGATGCCACTCTGTCTCATGTTCATTGATTTAAAGAACACCTTTGATTCTGTGGAGACTGAAGCAGTCATCAAAGCCCTAGGCAAACAGGGCGTTCAAACCCAATACATCAAGATCCTTCGTGAACTGTATTACGGATTCACCACCAGGATATCACCATTCTACAAGGAAGTGATAATTGATGTCAAAAGAAGGGTTCGACAGGGTGATACCATTTCACCAAAACTCTTCAGCGCCACCCTCGAAAACATCATGCAACAATTAGAATGGGAAGGAATGGGAGTGAAGATAGATGGTCTGCAACTATACCACTTCTGATTCGCTGATGACATCGTACTGATAACACCAAATATTAGCCAAGTGGCACAAATGCTGGCTGACTTTGATGGTGAATGTGGAAAGATAGGTCTACAGCTGAATCTAAACAAAACAATGTTAATGAAAAATGAACTAGTTCCATAGGCCCCATTCACTCTCAATGGAACAGATATCTCTGAATGCAGCAGTTATGTGTACCTAGTTTGAGAAGTCAACATGATAAATGACCTAAAACCTGAGCTGCACCCGAGGAAGAGAGCGGCATGGAATGCCTTCAAAGGCATCCCAGGAATAGCTAAAAGGACAAAGAACCTCCGGCTCCAGGCACATCTCTTTGACTCCACAGTTCTCCATGCATTGCATACGCCTCAGAGACCTGGGCCCTACGAAAGCAGGATGAGAATGTTATTCGGGTCTCCCAGAGAGAAATCGAAAAAGCTATGCTTGGAATATCACGCCTCACTCAAGTGAGAGAAGGAATCCGAAACTCCAACCTCCATTGCTGTTCCAGAATTAGGGACACTGTCTCATTTTCCAAGGCATTGAAAATCAGATGGTCTGGACATGTAATGCGATTTGGAGACAACTGCTGGACTATAGCCGTTACTGACTGGAACCCACGGGATGTCAAAAGATCACATGGTCTCCCACCTACAAGATGGTCAGACTTCTTTGTCAAGACCCTGAAGGAACGGTTTGAGGCTCTTCATATTCCTGAATCAATCAGATGCCATTGGGCTACATTGGCACGTGATAGGGTCCAATGGAAATGTTACTGGCGCCCACTCGAGCAAATCGATGAATAACGGGGTTCAAGTGATTAAGTGAATTTTGGTTCTAAGAGTTTATTTTCTTGATGGAAAGTCAAACTTCATAAAATGGTGATCACTTAATAAGCACTTTTCTGTTTTACTCATAAAAATTGTTTTTAATATTTATTTTTATTTATTTATGTTTTAGCATAACACCCAGCAATGCTCAGTGCTCCTGCCTCTGCACTCAGTAACTGCTCCTGGCATTGTTTGAGGAACCACATGGGATGCTGAGGATGAAAACCAGCATGACTACATGCAAGACAAACACGCTACCTACTGTAATATTACTCTGGCCTTATAAATTGTCTTCAATCCTTAAAGCCAAAGGCCAGATCCTATATAATCAGCCACCTTTTCAGTCCCTAATTCATCACTAAAGCAAAGGCTGTGTTTAGAAATCTAACCACTTAGGGAGCAACATTGACTAACTTTTGGCTTGACGTCAACACTCCTTCCCCCACACTCACAACCCCACCACCCCACCCACAGCACACACCATCCCATTCTTTATTCCCAAAGAGAAAGTCAGATTTCTTTACCCTGGAATACATCCAAATAAGCCGTTCCAAAAAAAATATAAAACAAACAAAAAACCAGTTTTGCAGTTTTTTTTCTCAGAATGGGAAGGGACTGGTGAGGAAGTATGATAATGACAATGATGCTCACAGTAGCACTAATCGAGAGTCCTATATATCAGTGAAGTCGGAAGGACATGCTTGAAATGACATATGAATTTCAACTTAGGGAAATGCTGCTCAGAAATCCTTTCCTCTCTTCATTTTCACATATCAAAGAACACGATAACTATTTTACACAATTAGCCTTATCCTGAAATATCATCTTTGACTTGGTAGAATTAATAAAGAACAAAAATAATAATTTTATTGTATCCCCACTCGAAATTGCCTTCTTTCCTGCTGCAAAAACTTCCTTATAACAGCAATCTCTATTATAGATTATCAAAAAACATGAAGAAGGATCTTAAAACATTTCTCCATATAAGGTGTCCTGGGTAGCTCCGTGGCAACACACCTGCCTTGGAAGAAAGTGGTTGTAAATTCAGCCCTGACACCACTTCACATGCCAAGAGCACTCCTGATGACACTGTCAGGATACCTGGCACCGCAGCAAAGATTGTGTCATCCCAGGAACAGCACAACCCAGTGTGTGTGGGAGCATCATAACCAAAGCTGTACATGACCTCTGGTGAGCACCCCAACTACAGTGTGCTTGTAAATGATGGCAAAACAAATTACAGAAACACAGAATAAAAATTAACTGCTTTTCCCCAGAAATACAGTGGGCCTATAAGGAATATGATCCAAGTCTCCGATGTTTGACGCTATTATGTCTTCTCCTAAAACCTTCTCTTGCTGGAAATTAAGTTTGTGAGAATGTTTTGGTTTCAGGAAACTTCTTTCTTAACCTATTATATACTGGCTACTGTTCATACTATCTGCTCATTAACTTCTCACCACCAGACTAAGGAGATAGGCACTGTAGCAGAGATGCATAGGGTCTGGTACCATAGCTTGGCCAAAGCATATACAGATATACAAAGATATACACAGATATACAAAGCATACACAGACCTTATTAGTATTTTGACTGTATGTGGAGTTCCTGCTTCCGTGTTGCTGAGAGGTCCCTTGTTTGAACACAGGCATATATACTTATGGACAATCAATCTGCAACTCACTGACTTTCTAATAGAAATATCCTGCTCCTAGAATAACAATTAAAGACATTGACAACATGCAATAGCTTGTATTCTTGGTTTCAGTACTGCTTGGTTGAATCAAAAGTCCAGATGAAAACAACTAAAATAGACCATAGTGTTTAGACTTTTAGTATTCCCAGGGGAATTATGGCCATTCTAGATGGTGGCTTCTCCTATGAAACATCAAGAGACTCTTTGTAGTGACTGGAACCAATACCATTAAAGGTTGCTTTGAGTTTTCATTTTGCTACTGGCTCATGCAACTTCTTGGGGATCAAACACCTACAACTGCCTGTCTCATAGATACTGCATGGGGATCAGGTTAGTTGCTATGAAGAAAGAATTTTGTAAATTTGAATAAGCCCTCAGTGGGATATAACCTTAGGCACTCAAAAATAATAGCTGTCATTTATGGAGCATAGAGTTCAGTATTAAACACTAATTCATGACAATAGTGTAGAAAAGGTATCAATTTCCCTACCTTCTAGATTAAAGATAGGAGAGATATTTAGCCATTGTTTAAGGAGACTGGCAGCGTTGACCCTGTCTGCAGTCTAGCTGACTCCAAAATCAGGGCTCTTACTGACTGGGCTCTGGACAAACTTCTCCAAACTATGGCATCATGTTAAATATCTCAAGCGTCGGGATTTTTTTTTTTTTTTTTTTGTAAAATCGCTAAAACAAGGTCACTTTAAACCCTCTCCTCTTTTTGCCTTCTTTTTTTGAATACAGATCCCAATCTTTCAGGGAAAAGTATCCACTGTGAACAAAAGAGGAAAAACAAAAGGATCATATCGTCGGAGACAGGAAACTTGTTCAGGTAGTCCTTAGGATCCTAGTTATTTCTCTACCAACTCCCACCATGCTGAGTCAAATTTGTCTCCTCAATTCTTCAAAAATGTTAATATAATAGTATGTCTGTACCCTAGACACACATGGATTTTACCTAAAAATAGAATTTCCTGCCACGGTCACTTCTTTGAGTCTTCATTCTCGTGAATGAACTTGTGGGTATGTAATTAAATTAGTGTGTATTTTCACTTTGAATCTATTTTTATCCTTTTAATTTTTGAGATCCAGCCACATAGTTTCTTCCCCTGTATCCCTTGCAGCAACACCCCTTCACACAGGTCTATTGCCATTTGCTGCCTTTATCTTGGGCAGTGAGGGCTGCTTCTAAGGCTTCTTCCCTGCTGAGAGGTCAGGCTTTTTTATTCCAGTCTCAAGGTACATTACCAAGGGGCAGGTGCTCTATGCTAATAAAGGACATTCAATGATTTTACATAGTAACCCTGATTACCTTCAAAACTCTGATTTGGAAATAAAGTTGTATCTAAGAGGAACTCCTTGATCTCCAAA
This sequence comes from Cryptotis parvus, assembly GCA_021461705.1. NCBI lineage: Eukaryota > Metazoa > Chordata > Mammalia > Eulipotyphla > Soricidae > Cryptotis > Cryptotis parvus. The sequence continues at coordinate 180,740 of JAJIBD010021684.1, forward strand.
GGAAGAAAATGGATATAGGAAAAGTAAGGGAAGAGCCTAGGGGGCAAGGCCATTCACCATATTTAATTAGCTGTTTTTTTTCAGTCTTCCAGTGGAGAGATTTCCTAAGAAATATTAGACTAAGAGGTGAGGGTGCTCTGATAGCGCTTGCCATCTGTGGCCATTAAGACCAAGGGGCCCAGTTCATCAGAACTGCTGCAGTAGGAGTTATTGCCCCTCTGGTGACTGCCAAGTTAGCAAATGGCCCTTTCTCTCTGAAAACCATTGAGAAAAGAGAGATAACCTCTTTCACCCCATATTACAACCTGCTTGGTCTCTGGGCTTGAATGAGTTAATCTCTTCACATTCAGTTTTTGTTTTCAAATTTTGTTTAGTTTGAAGGTGCAGATCACTACTGCAGATAAGATCGATAGTACACACTCACTTTTTATGGGTTCATTTTATTGTGGTATATCAAAATATCAGTCAGCTGAGATTCGTGATTATTTCTTTGTATCATTGTGGCATTTGAAAAAAAATTTTTTTTTGCATTCTGAAAGCTAAGTTCAGTGAAGGAAAGAATTGTGCTCTCTGAGAAGACAAGTACACACAGAGCAGTAAAAGCTCTGAAAGACATTCACTAATTAGCTGTAAGCTCTGGGGTCTGGTCTTAAGGAGAGATATGAGACTGGGAATTAATTTTAAGGTGAAAATAAAAATTGCGTATTAGAGGAGAAAGAAAACAGAGAAAGCCATTCCAGATGTGAAAATATCGTGTGATATAAGATAAAACATACCTGCAAAGGGGACAAGGGTCATAAATAACTCTTAGGATTTAAGCTGTTAATAACATCATTTTTGCAACAGTTCTGAATGGGAGTGTTTGGAGAATCTACTCAAGAATGAAAATTATATCCTGCCACTCTACTATATGTGTCTATTGTTTCTAGGAGTTTTTTGGTAGAGAGTTTAGGGTTCTCTAGGTATAATATCATGTCATCTGCAAATAATGATAGCTTGACTTCTTCCTTGCCTATCTGGATGCCCTTGATGTCCTTTTTCTTCTCTGATTGCTATGGCAAGTACTTCCAGTACTATATTGAATAAAAGAGGTGAGAGTGGGCAACCTTGTCTTGTCCCTGATCTCAGGGGGAAGGCTTTCAACTTTTCCCCATTGAGAATGATGCTCGCTGTGGGCTTTTGGTAGATGGCTGTAACTATCTTGAGGAAAGTCCCTTCAATTCCCATTTTCTGGAGGGTTTTAATCATGAGCGGGTGCTGGATCTTGTCAAATGCTTTCTCTGCGTCTATTGATAGGATCATATGGTTTTTATTTTTTCTCTTATTGATATGATGTATTATGTTGATTGACTTGCGAATGTTGAACCATCCTTGCATTACCGGGATGAATCCTACTTGGTCATGATGTATAATCTTCTTGATGAGTCTTTGGATTCTGTTTGCTAGTATTTTTGTTGAAGATCTTAGCATCCGTGTTCATCAGGGATATTGGTCTGTAGTTTTTCTTTCTTTGTGTTGTCTCTCCCTGCTTTGGGTATCAGGGTGATATGTGCCTCGTAAAAGCTGTTTGGGAGTGTTTCTGTTTCTTCTATTTCCTGGAAGAGCTTGAACAGGACAGGCAGTAGGTCCTCCTTAAAGGTTTGGTAGAATTCACTAGGGAATCCGTCTGGACCTGGGCTTTTGTGTTTGGGAAGACTTTTAATTACTGTTTCTATTTCCTCAATAGTGATAGGCTTATTCAGGTATTGGCCGTCTTCTTGTTTCAGCCGTGGGAGGTTATAGGACTTCAGGAATTGATCCATTTCTTCTAGATTCTCATGTTTCACGGCATACAGGCTCTCAAAGTAATCTCTGATAATCTTTTTGGATTTCTGTGGTTTCTGTTGTGATGTCACCCTTTTTATTTCTGATTCTGTTTATTTGGGTTCTCTCTTTCCCTGTCCTTACAAGTCTTGCCAATGGTTTGTCAATCTTGTTTATTTTTTCAAAAAACCAGCTCTTGGTTTCATTAATCTTTTGGATTGTTTTTTTGGTTTCCAACTCATTGATTTCCTCTCTAAGTTTTATTATTTCCTTTTTTTCTGCCTGGGTTGGGCTCCTTTTGTTGGTCTTTTCTCTAATGTCTTCAGCTGTGTAGTCAGGTTATTTATGTGGGCCCTTTCTTGTTTCCTGATGAATGCTTGCAGAGCTATAAACTTCCCTCTTAACATGGCTTTTGCCATGTCCCACAAGTTCTTATAGTTGGTGTCTTCATTTTCATTTGTTTCCAGAAATCTTTGGATTTCCTGTTTGATTTCTTCTATGACCTATTTGTTGTTCAGGATTGAGCTGTTCAGTTTCCAGGTGTTTGGTTTGATTCCCTGTTTCTGTGTATGGTTAACTTCCATTTTCAGTGCATCATGGTCTGAAAAGATAGCTGACACAATTATACAAATAACGAAAGAGAAAGAAAAGGGGATATTAAGGAAACAATTCCATTCACAATTGTGCCACAGAAAATCAAATACCTAGGAATCAACTTACCCAAGTGTGTAAAGGACCTGTATAAAGAAAACTACAAGACACTGCTCCAAGAGATAAAAGAGGACACAAGGAAATGGAAACATATTCCCTGCTCATGGATGGGCAGAATCAACATTGTCAAAATGGTAATACTCCCTAGAGCTCTGTATAGATTCAACGCCAATCCCTATAAGGATACCCATGACATTCTTCAAAGAAATTGACCAAACAATCCTGAAATTTGTATGGAACGATAAACCCCCAAGGATAGCTAAAGCAATCCTCGGGAAAAAGAAGATGGGAGGCATCACCTTACCCAACTTCAAACTGTACTACAAGGCAGTAGTAATTAAAACAGCATGGTATTGGAATAAAAACAGACCCGTGGACCTATGGAATAGAATTGAGTATCCTGACACCCAACCTCAAACACATGATCATTTAATCTTTGATAAAGGTGCAACGAGTCTAAAATGGAGTAAGGAAAGCCTCTTCAATAAGTGGTGTTGGGAAAACTGGGCAGCGACATGTAAAAGAATGAATTTGGACCTGTGTCTAACACCATGCACAAAAATCAGATCAAAGTGGATTAAAGATCTCAATATCAGACTTGAATCCATAAAAGTACATTGAAGAAAATATAGGAAAAACCCTCCATGACATTGAAGCTAAAGGCATCTTCAAAGATGAAACATCACTAACAAAGCAACTAGAAGAAAAGATAAACATATGGGACTACATGAAACTAAAAAAGCTTCTGCACCTCAAAAGAAACAGTGACTAAGATACAAAAGCAGTCCACAGAATGGGAAAGAATATTCACCCAATACCCATCTGATAAGGGGTTAATATCCAGGATATATCAGGCACTGGTAGAACTTTACAAGAAGAAAACAAACAACCCCATCAAAAAAGGGGGAGAAGAAATGAACAGAAACTTCAGCAAGGAAGAAATTCGAATGGCAAAAAAACATATGAAAAAATGCTCATCATCACTAATCATCAGAGAGATGCAAATCAAAACAACAATGAGATACCACTTTACACCACAGAGACTGGCACATATTCAAAAGAACAAGAATAACAAGTGCTGGCGTGGGTGTGGGGAAAAGGGGACACTCATCCATTTTTGGTGGGAATGCAGGCTGGTACAGCCTTTCTGGAAAACAATATGGACTTTCCTCCAAAGACTAGAAATTGAACTCCCATTTGACCCAGCGATACCACTCCTGGGAATCTACTCTGGGAAGCCAAAAATACGCGAGCGGAAACACCATCCCTACTTTTATGTTCATAGCAGCATTATTCACAATAGCCAGAATCTGGAAGCAACCAGAGTGCCCAAAAATCGATGACTGGATAAAAAGCGCTGGTACATCTACACAATGGAATACTATGCAGCGGTTAGGAAAAATGAAGTTATAAAATTTGCCTACAAATGGATGGACATGGAGAAGATTATGTTGAGCGAAATTAGCCAGAAGGAGAGAGACAGATACAGAATGACTGCATTTATCTGCATAACATAAATATATAGGTACATATTATGATACCAATATCCAAGATCAAGTGAAACATATATCAGGAGGTCCTGTCAAAGGTGGAAATTATCACAAACGTGTGGGATTCAGGAGGCTAGGTAAGACAGAAATGGAACTGTGTGCTAACAATTGTTGAGGGTACTAATGCCAACCTAGAACTGAGCATTAAATAGAGGCAAGAGGATACACATGACGACCCTTTGATGTATGTTCTGTAATCCATAGTCTGGAGGGGAAGGAAGAAAGAGAGAGAAATGGAAAGAAATAAATAACCTACCATGGAGCAGGGCTGGGGGAGGGGGGAGGGAACGGGGGACGTTGGTGGTGGGAGATGGGCACTGGTGGCGGGATGGGTGCTGCAACACTGTTTGACCAAAACCCAAATATGAACTTTTTAATTGTATATCTTTGTAATTTTAAAAATAAAAAAAAAA